>JAODAL010001769.1:0-217377 GCA_025379985.1 Phyllomedusa bahiana
GGGACCCCTGAGCCAAGGGGCCAAGATGGCCCCAAAGATGAGTGAGGCTTTATTTGTGGGATTGGGGGAAAATTTGGCCCAACTAGCCCGGGGGTTGGGCACAATATTCGTGGCACGTGCGAAAGTGCATGGAACTGCGGCACCCAAAATTTAAGGGCAGCAGTTGAGTTGTTGGCAGTGCAGCAGAGACTTTGTCCATTGCTTAAAGAGACCTTCGAAGAGAAGGGACGGCCCCAGTGAGAGACTGTGTCGCTCAGAGTTTATTCACTCCCTCCACATGGGAGAGCTGATCAAGTATTTTGAGCGGTCCATAGCACTGCTAAAGGAAGATATGGCCAGTGCCCTTAAATTTCTGAGAAGAATCAGGCCTGTGCCCGGGGCCATCCTTTCTTATACCCACTTTTCAGGAAAGGCAGGCTCAACCCCCCCCCAAAAGGGGTCGGTACAAAAGGGGATGGGGCTACAAGTCCAGGGCGGTCTTCCAAAAAGAAGTTGCCTATCCATCCCCAGCATGGGTGGTCTCCGGAAAAGACAGGGCGGCCGAGGTCCAGGGATATGGTCGTTACTAAGGACAACCAGCCTCCACGACAGAGAGCCGCTACTGAGGTCCCGATAAAGGATATGCCCAGTCAGGGCCAAGCCAAACCCTTTAAAAGAGGCGGGGTTATGGATGTTACCAGGAGAAAACCCCGTCGCTACAGAAGCAGGTGGCTGCTATCGTCCCACAGGAGGAGCTGCCAGTAAGAAACCTGGAGGTACGAGTGGGGGGCATCTCATTTTTTTGGTTGACTTGGACGTCGCCAAACAATCCCCAGAGTGCAACCGGGGACATTATACCCTTCATGAAGACCGACTAGAAACTGGTAAGACTGTGGCCATATATTTTGAGACGGGTTTGGGACTGTCAGTCATGGGTTGGTGTGCGGGAGCTCCAGGTGGAGATTAATTCCGGCAGTAGCTTCCCATATTTCTGGCAGTTGTGGGGGACGGCGAAGGTCAAAGTATATGGTTACTTCTGGGAGGACCCCTGAGTGCGCTGTTACCAACTGCCGGAAAGGGACAGGCCTGATGACTTGCATATGAAAGTCCCTAAGACATTGGGGTCTGACGCTTAGCCCAGTAACCAGGATGGGTTAAACGTGTGTCCGGATGGGCAGCCTGGACAGGGGAAGAGTCCTGTGAGCAGTGGGACTATTAAACCTGGAGTTGCAAAGTCGGATGGACTTGATATGTTACATGTGGACTTGTTCACAAAAACCCCCTTAACTACATTAATGCCTGAGAAACGTGCTAGGTGTGAAGAAGTGGCTAGGGGTTCTGCCGCTATTGCAGGGGTGGAGAGCAGCTCAAGTGTGCCCCTTTTTGGGGCATGGTTAACAGGGCTGAGACCGTAGCTGAAATGTGTGTCCTGGGGCACACGACAATATTGAGACAGGCGTAAACACTACAGCCTCAGGAGGAGCTATGTTGTTGCCCTTTGCAATAGGTGTCCTCTGATCCCTGGTGGAAACCTGTGAATATGAGTATGCTACAGCTGTGTGCGGAGTGTCTGGAGGGCAGTGGACAAAGGTGTCTACCAGTGACCCCAGCAAACTCTGTGTACCTGATGGTAGCTTGCAAGTTGCAGGAAATCTGTGCCCATGGATTGATAGCCACCAGTTCTGTGAGACTGCTGTTGGTTCCAGAGAGGAGCTTTCATGTTTCAATGTGCGGCCTGGAAGTTCTGAGGATGTTTGCTCTCCTACAATGTGTGAGGAGACTAGTTTAATGAGGGTGTGTCCAGACTCTGGTGAGCTGTATGCCTGCATGAATGAAGCAGATTCTGTGTGCTGCCCTGAGCAGGGTATTACAGAGTGGACACTCTGTGATGTAGAGCTGGATTGTACACGGCAGGTGTTTAAGAAGGGGGTCATGCTGAGATCTGTAGTCCTTTGGATTTCACTTGCCCCAATGGGTGCTGTTTTTGCCAGTAGCTTTTTCTGCCATGGTCACAAAGACTGCAGTGATGGAAGGAGTGAGCTGCTGGACACCACAGAGCTGGGTGTATGCTTGAACCCTAATGAGAGGCAGGTGAGCGGGGTTAAATCCCCAGATCGTAAAAAGGTGACTGAGTTGCCTAATGTGAACACGGCCAGTTTGGTGTATGAGGGGGAGAACTATGAAGGTAATAGCCAGGCGGTTATGACTGATGTCCCATGTATAACTGTGTCTGCCATTGCCTCCAGCTCATTGTGTGAATTTGATGTTGAGCAAGCTGTAGGAGTATCCCAGGTAGAAGCTGAGAGTTCTCCCTTACAGCTGCTTATAGGGGATGTGAAAGAAACATCTCCACCCATTGATGCAGAGTCTGCTGCTAGAAAGCGCCAGTGAAAAGTGTGCACAGGGGAAGGTGTCCTCTGATACTGGTGAGGTGCCAGGTAAGGTTATAATGGCAGACAAAGTGTCTGTAGAGGTTGCCAATAGTGACACTGAAACCATTAGCATGCCTGCTCATTATGGTGAGGTTTGTATTGCAGAATATGCATTGTTTATGGCCCCTGTAATGATATGTATGCCTGCACGGAGGGTCACCAAAAGTCAAACACCTGTTATGTGCTGTAAAGCTTAGGTGAGTAGCAGGGACCCCTGTAATCGTGCAATTGTAGGGCATGAAAGGGAGGATACAGACCGTGAATGTGGTTGTCCTTTTGCAGTGAGACAGGTGTATGTAGGGACAAGGGAGTCCTCAGACATTAGAAACCCACCTGGTAGAGAAGCGGAGATCAGCAGTAGGGGTTTCCTAGAGGTTGCGATGGCTTACAATAACCCGGGTGATTATTGATCAGCGGTTATGGGTGGCACAGATGTACCTATAACCACGGTGGGTGCTAGTCCAGAGAAATTAAAGGATGTAGCTGACCCTGAAAGGCAGGGGTTTTGGTCAGTGAGGACCAGGGGACTTGGGACATAGAGAAGTGTAGGTCGCATTGTACTCTTGCCGACAAAGAGGTAGCAGGTTTTGGATCAGGTGCGCCCCAAGTGGCCATAGTGGATAGAGACCCTGACAGGTGTGCTGTTATTACAGCTTCTGGTGACACTAGTGTGGTTGCTGGGGCCAACCAGGTGCCTTTTGCTGATGTGAGACCCACGATAGGAAAAACTTTGCCCAGTGGGGACAATGCCGGGGTAGCCTGGGTATGGAAGAAGACTACAAGGCCGGATAGCACTGGTATTGGGATTTTCACTAGTTTAAACCCCGTGAAGGTCAGCATGAAGGTGAAAGGTGGTAACATCCGTGTAGCAGAACGTGCAAAGGATTGTGACAAACCTAAGTAAGTGGCAGTAAACAGTTGGTTACCCAACATATGTTGAGTGCATGGTGTGAGCCCACAACTGAGTTGAGTGTGGACAATTTTGTCTCTGCTCCTGAAGAATTAAGGAAGATGTTGCCCCAAAGTAGGAGCTTTGATCCCGGAGTGGTGATGGCACAAGGTGAAAAAGACCTACGGTCTTTATCAAAGGGGGAGGATATGTGGCAGAGGGACCGTGTGCAGTTACAGGTCTCTGCCACTAGGTGGAATTCACCAGGGTACCTGCTGCAAACGTGCCACCGAATGTCTGGGTTCGGTGGGGGAAGGAGACTTTCTGGTGTCAGGAACAATAAGTTACTGACACAGGTAGCTAGAATGGTTGCCTTGCAGCCAGGTATGGGTCTCCTTTCCCGGGATGGTTGTAGTGTTGGCTTTGGGCCAGTCCCTGTAGGCTATAAGAGGCCTCCTACTACAGGTGATCGGGGTGTGTGGTCTGCTACCTGTAGTTGGAGCAGCAAGGGAGCAAGTAAGGAAGGCTCTTCTTACTCCCCAGGCTGGAGGAAGCCTGAACCAGCGGTGACTGGTGGTACAGCGTTTCGTTGTGGGGCTGGACGCTAGGTCCAGACCACGATAGTTAGGGAAGCTATTGGTATAGCTAGTGGCCAGACGGCCTAGGGTTTTGTTTACTCTGTATGATGCTTGGGCTGTGTTATCAAACAGTGCCAAAATAAAACAGGCTGAGTTAAAGAAGAAGACGTTGTCAGTGCCATCCGTTTACGAAAGACGGCGATCCCATGAGCCAAGCGGAGGTCCAAGATGGCGTCGTCCTGCATGGAGTAGGCGCTACATATATTTATATTATATATATATATATATATTATATTATATATATATATATATGAATATATACAGATAGTTAGGTAGATTATTAATGATAGATCATATTTATAATAAAAAATTATGTTTAATAAAATATTTTTGATTGAACCTCAGGATTATGTATTTGAAACAGATTAAGATAGAAAAAAGAAGAAGTCTACATAATCTCCTACTATTTGTATTTATGTTTGTGTTTTTTTTTTTCTCACTATCTGAATGATGATGGTATGAAATTAACATAATACCTATCGTTTTTTGTTTATTTTTTTTAGTTTTAGGTTTCAGTCATAATTAAAGAAAGAAATATTTTTTATTGTAAAATATAATTAAGAATAAATTACCAAAATATTATATTTAATTTGCCCAAAATGCAAGATAAATTGTGAGAGAGAATTTTTTAAGAGGCATATTTTTATTATTTCTGCAAGGCTAAAAAATTTTACATACACTTTATGCCTTTAACAATTTGGGACAATTCCATATGATGATGCATGTTTTTTGCAAGCTTTTGGTTTTCCATTGCCAACATCTAAGTTTCATTAATTATTTATATATAGAGGACACATCTGTGGATTATGTATTTATTGCACTCCAGAAAACACACTGCTCCTGTGTGTAAAATAAGGGAAATTCTAAGTAATCAGCCAAGGTATATGGAAAGGTTAATTGTGAACTTGCAAACAACAAGTTGGAGTTATCTTTGGGTGCAATTTCAAATACCGAATGGGTTGCCTCGTGTCCTCTGTACAAACAATTGTATGCAAATATCACTTTACAAACAAGACTTTGTTGGATGTCAACCATCATCATACACCTCAGGAAAGAGATTGGGTTCTGGGTCCAAGAGATGAACGTGCTTTGTCTGACATGTGCATATCAACCAAGAACAAAAGCCAAAAAAGCATTATGAAAATGCTGGCGGAAGCGGGTAAGATTAATGTGCCATACCCACAGTGAAACAAGTTCTGTATCAACATAGGATTGATATGCCTCCCTGCTATTGCCAGGAAGAAGTCATTACTCCCAAATAAACATTGAAACCAGGATTAAGTTTGTGCAAAAATACACACAGGAACAAACAAAGACCTACAATCTTTTTTTGGAGAACATGTCCTGTGGTTGATGGATATGATATATATGATTGATGATGTATATATAAGTAACTAATATTTGGTAACTGTTTGGCAATAAATGATATCATCGTTACAGTTTTGGAGGAAGATGGAAAAAAAAGGAGAAGCTGAAAGCCTGAAGAACACCATCCCAAAATGTGAAAACATGTGTGGCCCAGCACAGCTTCATGTTGTGGGGCTATATGGCCACAGGTGGGACTACTGGTGCCACTTCACATATAGGATTGCATCTTGAGGGGGGAAAGAAGATTTGTGGCAATACTGAAGCCAACATCTCATGACTCTGCCTATGAAGTTAAAGCTGCTTGGAGCAAACGAGGTTCTTTCAAAAACAGGGACATGACCCGAAGCATACTGGCCATTATGGTTAGAAAGTGGGCTTAAGGATAAACCAAGTCACTGGTTTGGCTGTGACCATACATCAAACGGCCCTGATCTCAATCCCTAATTGAAATTGTATATAGACAAAGCTACTGAAAAAAGGCAGGTGCGAGGCAAGCCGGAAACCCTACTATCAAACATGGCCAAGTAGTTTACCACCAGTTTTTCTGTCAGGAGGGAATGGGCCAATATTCCTACAACTATTGTGAGAAGCTTGTGGTTAGGATATTACAAAAACGTTGAACCAAGTCATTTGTTTTTTTTTAAGGGCAAATGCTACCAAATTCATTATTGAAATGTTTTTTGGATATACTTCTTAATTTTGTTGAAAGTATAAAAATGCCTTAATAAAATTCTCTTTCTCTCCCATCATTCTGGTAGTTTGGCAAATATAAATTAAGTTCTTGGTTAATTTCTTCTAACTACCTTAAACAGGGAAGGGTTTATTCTTGATTTCATGTCAGATGATAGTGAGGAAAAACCATACATATGTGTCTTCTATATAGTGTATGTTTCGTATGTATTATTTATAGGACAGAAAAGATAGATTTGTTTCTTGACATATTGTGTAACCTAAACTCCTTTTTCTTAATGTATGGAAGATTTGGGGAATTAGTGGGGTTTTTGTTGAATGAAACTAATAAATATTAGTGAAGCCTAGGTCTTCAAATTATAGCACTTTTTTAATCTGATGACATGTAATGAAGATTTCAGTGAGCGCCCACTTAATAATGTGAAACTACCACATAATATATAACATATGCTTTCTGACCACTTTGATTTCTGTAAATATAATTGAAAAAACAATTAATAGTTGATATTTGATATATTTTATTAGCATTTTTTAAGGCCTCATATGGCTATGATATGTATGGAGGAATGTGGAAAGTGTTATGTTCTCTATTATATTCAACACTATTTAAGATTTGTTAATATTTTCAAGCAAAGTCTTTTAGTGAAAAATTGTCATATCCAATTTCCGGATGCAGTTTAGTAATATTGTGGCAAAAAAAATAATAATTACTTGAGACTAAGATGCTTCAAATTTCCTAAATGTATCTTAAACAATGTTCTGACAGGGGTTTTATTTAATTTGGCCATTAATAAAAATACAGGAATTATTTTGGCACCAGTTCAGTACTTCCATATACAGAAAATTCATTTGTAATCACCTTTTTATCTCTGTATTGACACTGCACCCGGGACACATCAAGAATAAAATTAATAGGTTATTTTTTAATATCAACCCCATAAGGGTTTTGTTTACACATTGTTTTGGGTGGCGTTTTTGATGCGGTTTTTTTGTTCGAAAAGTACAGCATTAATTGAAGTGCATCCCAAAAAAAAAAAATGCATAAAAAATTGCACCAGGATCCTCTTGTTATACTACATGATTAAATAGGAACGGGTCAATTGGTGCAGGGGAACCGTCACTGGGTTAAGAACTTGCCAGGATCCTGAGTATTACAGCACTGTTGTATCTTGGTACTCTTGTCATTTGACTGAATGCTACACTATTTGAACAGCATCCACACCGAATGATGAATGATACAATAATGGACTCTGAACAACTAACCTTGGTAAAGGATCCTGAGTAGGCCTTTCCTTTCCACGAGACTACAAGCTTTTTGGTTTGAGACCAGACTGCATATGGCACGCCCCCAGATGGATTTAATTGATGGGACTTTTTTGATAAATCCTACTGGTTTGTGTTTTTTTTTGTAATACCGTACTTACTTTTTTGGTCCATATAAAAAAAAAAATTGTCAATTTTTCCAACCTTATCATATTATTGCTGTGGATTTTTTTTTTTCACCGGTGTGGCCATTTTGAGGCGGTGCCAATCTGAGATACCTTGGCACTTTTGTTGTGCCAAAGAGGAGGAGATTTCTTTGTGTTTGTGAATTTGAGCAACTGAAATTACAATGTGTCAATTATTGTAAAAAATAAATTTAGCTAGTAGCATATTTATCTTGACAGGCTGCACACGTTAATTTAGGGGCCCCATGCGTCAACAAAAGAGTCACTGTAGGACAGTGGGGGTATTGCGACTCCCAGCACCGCAACTGCAGCTAGAAACTGACTGTTGTTAACAGCTCCGATACCTAGCTGTCATCTGTGTGAATGAAAGGACCGATAGTTGCCTCTGTTCTCTGCTGGTTTAACCCTTGATTTGCCACAGTACATGGCCATGGATATTCAAAGGTAAATTTCCCTGCTCCATCGGGATTTGTCGTGAGACTCCCGTGAAACCGATGGAGCGGGGAAATTATCTCCACTACTGTCAATCTGAGGACGTTAGGAGCAGCCACAGGACTGTGTAAATTATAGCATGGCCTGCTCTCAGGCACAATGGGGGAGATTATTAAATCAATTTAGCATAGATGGTCTGGACTCTTGTTCTAAGTTAGACTAGCACTGTCTTACCAATTCATACATTTATCATAGTGCTGATTATAAAAAATCTGGTGGCAGGTTTTTTTAAATTTAAAACTGTTAGTCTAACTTTTTATACCATCCTTAAGTTGGCTCTTTACTTTATTGCAACTAAAATGCGCCCAAATTGTGGCGCATGTTAAATAGCCAAGCCACATTTACAAAGGCCAACCCTCTTCGTTACGACTGATAGCAAATCTGTTTGTATCCGTTCACCATTAAAAAAAAAGAAAAAAAAAAAAACCAGCAGAAGGGACTGTCTGCCAGATACCCATTGGTTTAACGGAGAAAAAAAAAAAAAATATAGTGTAGGCAAACTAGATGTCTTCAGTCAAAGAACTGATACCCTGAGTATGACCAGATACTCATTAGTGCAAACTGAGATATTCTAAATCTCAAAGAAAAAAATAATAAAAAAGAAGAAAAAAAAAAATAAATTATAATATATAATTTATAAAATAAAATTTTATAATAATATATATATTTAAAAATATATATTATAATTTATAAAAATATTATATAAAATAATTATAAATTATTAATTAATTGAATATATAATTTAATAATTTAAATTTATAATATAAAAAAAAAAAAAAATAATAAAAAAAAAAAATATAAAAAAAAAATAAAATAAATAAAAAAATATAAAAAAATAAAAATTATAAAAAAAAAATAAAAAATTTTTTTTAATTTAATTTTTTTTATTTTTTAATTATTTTTTTTTTTAATATTAAAATTAATAGTATCAGTTTCTTTCATATTTTTCTGTCTTTTTTTTTTTCCCAATTGCAGCAGAAAACAACGAGCGCACAATGGCAGAGTGTGAACCAGGCTTAGGCATACAGAAGTATGCTCATACATTACAAGTGTTATAAAAAAGTTTAAACAGTTATCCTTATTTGAGATAATTTAAATGTAGGGAAACAATTAAAAAAAGCAAAAAAAAAAAAAAAAAAAATTATTAATGTGCTACATTTACAATAAATCCACTACACATATTAGGTATCACATTATTAACCTATATAATTAATTTAACAGGGTATTTAGTGTGAAGGTGTAAATTGGTTGTAAAAAATAGTTTTAGAAAACAAATCCAAGAAACAGATTGTATATGCAAACTAACTATGCCCACCAAAAATACAACTTCTTCTGCATAAAATAAATAACGTCCTCAATAAAACGTGTCGTGAGAATATAAAAGAATTTTGATTGTTTGAAAATGCAGGAGGCAAAAAAACTAAAAAATTTGGCTGCGTGATTAAGGCCTTTTCAGGGATGCGCTTGGGGGTAAACTTCTTAACGTGTTCGTATATCAAGCTTTTTTTATAGTTGGCATAGAAGAATCTGTAAACCCTCTGATCTGGAGCTTTCTGTACGAACCAGCTGCCAGTGGTATTTCTGCCGTATTGGTATCTCGCTTTTCTATGTTGGTTGGCTTTTTGTCAAACAATTTTTTTTTTTTGTTCTGTCCTTCCTCCTAAAAAGAAAAAGTACTAAACTGTATCCTTGATAATTTGTTCTATGTCACCAATCTGCTGGGATTTACCAGACTAAATAAATCACATCTTTTATAAAATGAAGGACGTTTTTTTGTTTGCTGTTTTACAGAAATAGATTAATGGATATGGCAAGAACCAGCATCATTTTTCAATGATGATCTCCTGCTTTATTTCCACTTGATGTCTTATATTCCATTGATTTATGTGCTTGGCTCCCTATTTATGCCAATTTGTTTTTTTAATTGGCTCAACACAACGAGCTTTTTGTTTTTAAATTTTGTTTATTTGTAAACACGTTATGGTTGTCTATCCATCTGGAATGATCCGAAGTTATCAGCATTCAGGTATGGTTAAATTTTTGCGGGTGTTGTTCATGTATCGATCTAAGATTATCATAATTGGCTTACAGTTTTCCATTTAAATAACGCTTGGCTTGACGTTGGAAGAATTGTGTTGCGTAACATAATGCTCATTACACTTCTCATTCTCTTGTATGTATATCTGCCCACCTGCCAGTTATGATATTAGGGATGAACTTTGAAAACAAATTATAAGATTATTTTTATTTTACTATAGGGGAAAAATTTTTTTAATTTTGTGGGTGGTTTTACTGAAAAAGCCCCCAAAAATTTACCATATAGTCAATAAAACCAGGGACCCAAATTTGTGAAAAATATAACGGGATTTTTTATTCCACTGAGCAGAAGAAGATTAAAAAATCATCCAAGATGAGACTTTAACCAACAATGTCATATATACAAGTGGCAGTGTAAGCAAAAAATTTGTGGATGTTAATAGGGAGGTTTCGGGGGAATGCCTTTATAAAGAAAAATCTGGACCTTGTCGTACACGGGTGGTTTTTCCTCCTCTTTTCCCCTACGAAAGGCGTGTGTTGGTTCCCTTTGGGTCTCTTCCTCCCGTCCTTTCCCAAAAAAGGAACCTTGGTGGAAGTATTCGAAAGTCCTTGTCAATCCAGAGGAAGTGTTGATCCAAATATAGGGGGAAGGATCTTAAAGTGTATATAAAAGCCGGCAATCCTTCCTGCATGGGACTCTCGTCATACCCCCCGTGCCCCACCAGCACTCTATTACGTGGACTTATTTTCTATGGGGATTCCCCCTATACCGGGTCCATACTGGTTTTTCTCCATTCTTTATATAAAACCTTTAAGACCCTTTTCCTATTTGGATAAACACTCCCTGGATCTGCAGCCCTTGAATACCACCGGTTTCCCTTTTTTTGAAAAAGGGACGGGGGGGAAAAAGCCCCAAAGGATACCAACGACACGCCATATAGGGAAAAGAGGAGAATACACCCGTGTATGAAAAGGGTCCAGATGTTCTTGTGGCATTCCCCGAAACTCGTCCATTTTAACCCCACAATTTTTTTGGCTTATATCCCTTTGTATATTGAGCATTGTTGAGTATGTCACAGTACTTTGGATGTTTTTTAAAACGTTCTTTGTCAGGGGGAATAAAAATCCCCTTTTTTGCATCAATTTTTGGGGTTTTCGTGGTTTCTATTTGACTTTAAAGATATTTCCCGTATAGCCCCCCTTTCCCATATTAACCCATGGTGGAAAACCTTCAATTTTTTTCCAAAGTTACCAAACACCTTAACTTAACTCCTACCCCACACATCAAAAAGTATCAGATGGGGTAAGGCCTTTTGGGGGTTGAATCAGTAAGTTTTACTACACGAAGGCTGTGCATGCTAATTGCGCTGTACCCCCGCTAACACAGGGAAGGGAAACCAGTCTATTCCCTGCTGTTTAACCTTTAAATGCCCCGGAAACACTGCATTAAATAAAAATTTGAAACAGTGCCATGCACTCTCCCCATCCAATCGCCAACCCATGGGGAAAGTCATGGGGGTGATCCATAACTTGGAGTGGAATCAAAGAAAGCAGAAGAATAAACTGATCATCACACCCCCCAGTGGTCAATTACCGTAGGGGGATTCAAAATCAAGGTGTAAGAAGAACGTTTTAAAGTATAAAAATATATATAATACATGGGGATAATATTTGATACATTGATTTTGCAAGTTTTCCCCACCTACAAAGAATGAAGAGATCGGTAATTTTATCGTAGATACACTTCAACTGGAGAAACAGAAATAAAAAAAAAAATCCAGAAAATCAACATTGTATGCGATTGTTTAAATAATAATTTAGCATGTTATGCAAGTAAGAAGTATTTTGAAACAATAAGAGAATGTAGAAGTTAATATTTGGTAACAGAAACCTTTGTTTTAGCAACTACAGAGGTCAGACATTTTCCGCAGTTCCTGACTAAGTTTTCACACACTGCAGCAGGATTGTGCCCCCTCCTCCGTATAGATCATCTGTAGATCTAGTCAGGTTTTGAAGGCTTTTTCCCTTGGGCAACATTAAGTTTCAGCTCCTACCAGTGGCTAGGCCACTCCAGGACCCTGAGAATTGCTTCTAACGAGCCCCTCCTTAGTGGTCCGAGACTAAGTGTTTCCAGACCATTGCCCTGGCTGTGGAAGACCCAGCCACGACCTATCTTCAATTGCTCGTACAGAGGAATGAGGTTGTTGGCAAAATCTCTGCGATAACACCGCCCCACCCATACCCCCATTAATACGTGCAGTCGACCCTTTTCTCTTTCACAGAAAAGCACCCCCCAAAGTATATGTGTTTTTCACCCTCATACTTTCGATTGTTGTGATAGGGTGTATTTGGGTGTACTCATCCTTCTTCTTTCAAAAACGGTGAATGAAGTTTGATGCCAAAATTCTATTTGGCTCGTCTGACACCATAACCTTCTCCCCGATGCTCCTCTGGTTCATCTATAATGTCATGATTAACTTAGATGTTTCTGGACATGTGCTGGTGTGAGTAGGTGAACCGTTGCCGAGCCCTGCAGGATGTTTAATCCATCACAGCGTAGAGCAGGGCATCTCAACTGCAGCCTTCCAGCTGAGTTATGGGAAAACTACAATCCCAACCATGCATTTATAAATCCTATAAAAGTAGGCATTATGGGAAGTTGTCTAGATTCCAATCAGCTGAGGAGGCCGCAGTTTGAGGATGCCTGGCGTAGGAGTGTTACTAAGAATAATCTTTCAGACTTGGTTCCAGCTCTAATTGCTGGTCATTGACCGGGGTCCTCCTGTGAGAATCTGGCTGATTCCTGACCTTTCTCAGAATCCAACTTTAACCCAGGGGAAAGATCTTCCAATGAGCCCCAGATGGGATGAAGATAGGACGGCCCACTTGTGTTTTCTTCCCTTCACTTAATATATGCATGAGTATGAGGACTGGTCAGGCTCCCGGAATTAATTGGAACAAGTCTGTTTCTCCCCTTTGATCCGCTTCCCTCTGACTTTTTCCCAAAGATTTTGACAGATCCAGTGTGGTAAGCAGTTCAAGTATCTGGGGGATCGTGAATTAGCCCCTCATTTAACGTGTGACTATCATCGTCTTAAATGTTGACTCCACTGTTATCTAAACTAGCATTATATGAATCTCAGTAGTTGGTGTAAGCTACCACTTACAGGTTTATAGGAAGGGTGGAAATGCTTGCAATTAAGAAAAGAGTGAAAATGTCCTAAATTATCTGTATATTCTATCACAATTGCTCCAGAGTCGAGAGAGTCCCCTACAAAATTTCATAAGGTTAACACAATAGTTTTCATACAATGTTGGAAAGGACAATATGCCAGAATTAAGCTAGAGCACAACTCAAAGGACAAACTCTCAGTGCTTTTGTCTATTCCAAATGCATGGCTTATACCTTCTTACTTGGTCCTCCCAGTGGCAACATTGTATTAACGCGGTTGGGGACAGTCAGAAGGAACGGGGAACGTGGGAGAATTACTGCACAAAGGGTATAAACGGCCAATTTGTGCAGTTTAGTCCTGGAGGTGGCGTGAGTAAGTGTAGTACAGATACACGCAATCAAGTCCCTCTACCCTTGTGTCCTGATGAACCAAGGTATGAGGGATAGAAAAGCGGCTAAACGGATATTGGTCAGGAATGTTACTAATTTACACCGAGTTAATGTGCGTTAAACCCTAAATTACCCAGAATTTTATAAGCTCTGAGTAGTTTGATAATTGGATCTCAAGTATGGAATAACTAATGTTTCACCAAGAGCAGAAAGATGGGGAGAGAAGTTCACAAAGTGTATTTGCCACGAGCTACAGGAAGAATATTAAGCGAGACCTCACAGATCCCTTAATATACAATACCTGCAAATTGCGTGTGACATGCATATGTGCCTCAAGAAAAATCAGTTGAATCGTACTGTCATACAGGACGTTGGTGATTTGGTATGTTAACCGGCCACTATCAGAAGGAGTGATATCCATGTGTATCGGGCCGGCTGTGCTGTTTCGTCTAACGATGCTAATGGGGACGTCCAACCTTTCAGCTAAGTGCCAATGCGGGAGCCTAGATATGGGCCCAGATATCGATGGTGATCAATGGTTGGATGTGGAGGGTTGGGTGGGTTTCTAAACAACTAAAGGTCCAGCTATGCGTGGATCAATGATTTTTCGCCGCTTCTATGTTATTTACATAGGGCAACATACAAATCTCCTGTGAGATTCTTCGAAGGATTGACCCGTCATACTCGCATCTGGTCCCAAGATGCACTAGTGGATAATGCAGACATAATGCTCGCCACATGAAATGTTGGGAGTGTAGCTCCATAACTAGGTGCCATTCTGAAGGAAGTTCTCAGTCTTTCATCGCATAGGTGTAATGGTACCCATAAACCAATCAGAATCGGTTGACATAGTATTTTGGGTATTTACCAGCGATACAGCAGCTGGATTCCACTGATTGCCAATCAGTATTTCTCGTATGCTTATGTCGCTTTGTAGCTTATTAGCATTCCACTGGGTTCAGTCACATCTCCACCAACGTACAAGAGTATATAAACAAACTGAATAAAGCTTAAGTCCCTCTGAGAGAGTGTATATGTTAAACGGCAACGCATTACCCAACATTGGAAAAAATTTGGGGTCCTTTGGCTGGACACCCCGGTCTCCTTTTTATATTATTATTATTATTATTATATATGTTTAAAGCGCCATTGTATTCCAGGGCGCTGTACATTCAGGGTGTTTACATACATTACATAAGTCAAACGAGTACAGTGATAAGGATAATGGACAATTGGCACGACAGAGGAAGAGAGACCCACCCCGCAGGGCTTACAATCTACAAGAGGGGAAAGAGACATGGAGTTGAGGGGCAGACAGTCTGTGGAGTAAGTAGATGACAATTTAGTGAATGGTTATAGGACAAAGCCAGAAATAAAGGGTTATCAGTTTCTTTTGAAGCAGGTGAAAGTGGATAGAGTCTGATGTTTGGGGCAGTGAGAAGTTCCAGAGTGTGGTGAAGCACGGGAGAAGTGCTTGTAGAGCGGTTGTGTGATGAGCTGATAAGGGGAGAGCAGAGGAGAAGGGTCCAGTGAGGAGCGGAGATGTGCGTGGGGGAGATATTTGGAGAGAACATTAGGGCAGAGATGTATGGAGGGGAGAGGGTCATGGAAGAGCCCATGTAGGTCATGGATCTTAGTGTAGTCTATGAAAATGAAATTACGCTGGGCAATGGAAGCAGTGAATGGGATAGGTCAGAGGGAGAGGCAGAGGAGTATCAAGGATAGAGGTGGATAAGACGGGACAGCAGATTGGAAGGATTGATTGGGAGGGACGGAGAGGTGCTAGCAGGGATGCCACAGAGAAAGGATGTTGCAGTAGTCTAGGCTGGGAGAATACAACTGGCATGAGTGCCCAGCATTTGTTGTAGTGTCATTAGCGAGTGGAAAAACGAGTCGGATTGCGAGAGATATGTTTTTTTCAGGTGGAGGCGGAAGCAGAGGTATAGGGTTTGGATGTGTGGTTTGAAAGATAAAGCAGAGGCTAGGATTACCCAAGACATGGACTTGTGGGACCGGTGAAATTGTAGAGCCGTTGAGTCTGTAATGAAGAGATCCGGTCAGGGTAGAGTTGATGTTAAAGATGATGAGTTCTGTTTTCTGCACATTTAGTTTTAGGAGACGTGATTAGAAGAAGGAGGAAATGGAAGGACAGACAGTCCGGGATCCGGGAGAGTATAGAAGTGACATCGTGGGCCAGAGATGTCGAGTTGGGTATCATCACATACTAGGTGGTAATGAAAGCCAAGGTGGAGGCTATGAAACTGACCGTAGTCCAAGGGTGTAGATAGAGAAGAAGTAGTGGTGACCCAGGACGACGCCTTGGGGGACACCAACAGATGAGTGGCCGGGGTGAGGAGGAGGTGGAGCAAAGAATGAGAGACTCTGAAAGTCCGATCAGTGAGGGTACGAGGAGATTCCCGGAAAAAGCCATAGTCCGTGATTGCCGAGGGAGGTAGCTGGATTTGTACAGGAGGGAATGACGACAGTGCAAAGGCAGAGGACGAGGTGCAAAGATGAGGAGCACAGAGTATTTGGCATGTGGCTTTAGCAGTTACTAATCATTAGTGACTTTGGTTAGGGCGTGTTGTTCGTTAGAGTGGTGGTTCGAAAGACCAGATTGATAGTGGGTTCAATAAGAGAGGGTTGGAGAGAGGTGGGAAAGGGACATGCTGAAATAGACATGCTGCTCGAGGAGTCTTTGGAAGCAAAAGGGAGCAGTGAGATGGCGGCGATTAATTGGACAGAGAAGAAGGGGATCAAATGTTTTTTTTAGGATTGAGTGATAGTAGCATGTGTAAAGGCAGAAGAGATGCCAGAGGTTTACTATAGGTTGGAAGAGAGGGTGAGTGCTGTGGGAATGATAGAAGCACTGAGGTCTGGTATGAGGTGGGATTGGCAGTGGTCAAGACTACAGGTAGTGAGGTTGGATTTGACAGTAAGGAGAGAGCTGTCCATGATGACCGTGTGGGTAAGCAGTAAGGGGGAAAGCAGTTGCAAGGTAAGGAGGGTGTGGGGACTGCGGGCTGAGCTTTCACTGATGAGGTCTACCTTCTCTCTACATTCTTAAGAACCCACAGTTCATTCTTGCGCGTGGGCAGTGGAAGTAGTTTAGCCAAGTATGGGGAGGAGGTACAACACCCGTAGGGTGAATTGTAAATGTGTCAGATCTTTGAAAAAAATACTCAGGTTTAGCTTTGAGGGGTTCTGTATGTGGAAGGGGTGAGAGGGTATCTTTGTTTTCTATGTCGGTTTATCTCTTTAGTATGTGTCACAATGAAATTATTCATCATATTCCATATATTTTATAGCTTGAACGTTTGTAATTTGTATATTGCTGAGTTTCTACTATTAAGAAATTTTGGTCATTTTTTGTACACTCATTTTATTGTTTGTTTAACAACTTTATAGTATTAACAATGAAAAAGTCAATAAAAAAGATCTGATTTAAAAAAACAATGGTGCCAACAGTTGCCTTCACACCAAGCTGCTTGCCTATTGTCCTGTAGACCATCCAGGCCTTGTTCCTGGTGTTCTTAAACAGCTCTTTGGTCTTGGTTATGGTGAAGAGGTTGGAGTGTGATTGATTGTGTGGACAGGTGTCTTCTATACAGGTAAAAAGTTCAAACAGGTGCAATTAATACAGCGATCATGATAGGATGGAGATCTTTAAAGAAAACAACAGGTCTGCGTAGAGTGGCAGGATTTCTTGCTGGTTAGGTCTAGGTGATCAAATACAAATTTCATGCAAATAAGGTAAATGCAAAGTAATTTATTTAAAAACAATCAAACAATGTTAACTTTTCAGAATTTTTAGATTCTGTACTCTCACAATTGAGTATACGCTACAATCAAAATACAGACCTCTCCATTCTTTGTAGTGGGAAAACTTGCCAGAATCGCCAGTGTATCAAATACTTTTATTTCCCCACTGTAAGGTATATATATAATATAGTCAATAATTAAATACTATATATATATATAGATATAAAATATATTATATATTTTACATACTTGAAAAACTTTTTCACCTATTTTTTTCAATAGTCTTAACTCCATTAAGTGACTCTGCGGGTGTAAATTTTATGTCCCAGTGTCAATCAAGACTCATCGTATCGGGGATCTTTGCAGCATATCCGCCACACAGCCGGTTCACTTAATTTTTAATCATTCATACTGCCTATTCTAAAGGGTGAAATGTAATCATTGTGTTGTTAGCGGTAATCATGATGGTGAATAATGCTTTGAACTTGAGTACCAAAGAATAGCTAAGGAGGAGAGGTTGTTCTAGGATATTAGTAAAGACAAAATATACGACAAACATTTAAGGAAAAAGACACTACAAGACCATCTCTAACAACTTCATGTTCCAGTTATGTTACAGTTTCACCTATAATATCAATGGTTTATTATAAGGTTGTGGGAGAACTGATAGTCATGGACGGCAAGAATTTGGGTGATAAATTGAGAAGAGATGGATCATGAACAATGGTACACCAAGAGCCCAATCAAATCTCCACAAAAAGATTCCCAAGCGAGAGGTGAACTCCAAGTATCAAGGTACATCAGTGTTCTGAATCATACGAATCCCTTGCGTCCTTTCCAATGAGGCCTTTATGGAAAACAATTGAGGAGGGTATACACCCACTGCTGAAAGAAAATAAAACAAAAAGTATGACTGGATAATTTGTCAAAATGTCATATTGACAAGGCCACAAATGCTTCTGGAGAATGTGGATTTGGTCAAATGAGAAAAAACTGGAGCTTTTTGACAAGAAGTCCATCAGTTCTAATGTACAAAAGATGCATACATAGTGAAAGAGACATTGCAACTACAGAAAAAACATGTAGGAGTCTCTGTCTTTCTAATGTATTGAGGAGCTAGCTTTGCTGCATCTAGCCACAGAGGTGTGCTCTAAATCTTTGAGCAAGGTAACAAAAGAATCGTCAGGACTAATTAAGGTATTCGTAGGGAGTGAAATGTGCAACCATGGAATCAGAAAGTCTTTGTCTCAGTTCAGGAATAAAGGGTCATCCAGACATGGATAATGACCCAAAACACACAGCTAAAAACATCCAAGAATAACTAAGAGCTAAACACTTAACTATTCTGAAAGTGGTTCCAAGGAGCTCTGATCTAAATCCAATGAACATATGTGGAAGGGCAGAATGAAATAATGCAGCCTGAAAAGGCAGCCGTTATTCATCCCTGAGACATGTGAATTTGCTATATAAAGAGTGCCCCAAATACACCTGTGCACAGGTGCAGAAGAGGTCTCGTAATAATTAATAATTTGTTTACCAGTCTGATTACCTCAAAAGTTAGTGCAACTCCCCGCCCCCCCCGCCCCCCCATCTTTTGTTTCCAGCCAGTTCCTTTACTTGCGTTTCTTTTAAACCTATTTTGGTAGTACAACCTTTCAGAAGCAATATCTAATGTTTCCCTCTGTGTATTTTATTCAGGTAAATATTTAAGGATTTATTATTACTTTAGACATTTCTTACAGTGAATTTCATTTAAATTTATTTTATTCTTTCCTTTAACAAGAAAGTGGACCAACACACGTTGTCGATGGTGAGCAAGCATCATTTAATGGGGTTGTCTTTTTTGTAAAACAACTTTTAAGTGTTAAAAAATCGCACTTACCTACAAAATAAACTAAAAATACCCTATAATTTGTGATAATTTGACTGTCATAAGGACACCAAATCTACCCTGTTCTTTTCCTTCTTTAACCACATAACTAAAATATTTTTACAGATACACGTAATGTTTTGACTTCCAGTGAGTAGATCATAACTGGATGAAAACTGGTTTTTTTACAGTTCTTCCTTGTTTGCCTTTCACTTTAGTAAAGAAAATAGTCTTTTTCTCCATCGGACTGCTGACTTCAGATGAGTCTCATCATGTTCATTACTTCTAGAATTCTCAATGTCAATGACATATTTTTTCTTTAACAAGCAGAAATGTCCCAAGTTCACATTGTGACCTCTAATCACTGCGTGTATTTATCTGGTTCTGTATATTTTAAACCTGTTGGTTTCCTTGTTTTAATTTCACTATTTCATGTAGTAAACTAAATGCCTGGAACACAGAGTTATTTATGGACTATATAGTCGTGATTGGTAATTTTAATATGCAACATTCACAGAACACAGTTAATTGATAGTGTTTGACAGGGCAGGGAATGCTGTCCTAATGCATCAGATTTTCTCCTTTATGGGTGTGTTAAAAGATTACTGCAGTAGTGACAGTAATGGCAGTCTGAAGTAAAATGAGGAGACTGAAGGCTTCGTCAAATAAAAAGGATGGTAGAAGGAACAAAAGATAATTAAGGAAAGAAGAGGACAAGATAATAGAGAGGAGCCAGGGCTATCAGTTTCTGGGGTATTGGTAAGACTGAGTAATACTAGCCCACCTGTTAGTATGTTAATTTTGTGAACATATAATTGCCTGCTTCAAAAAGTTGGATGAGCTGCTGGTCTATGACAGTTGGACTCAAAAAGATGTTAGCGAATTGAGAATATTTATATTTTTTTCTTTACTGAGACACGATAGCTGCGCAGATGGATCATAGTAACCTATACACATCCAAACATACTGAGGTCAGAGTGTAATATCCTATTTAAAAGTGACCTGTAAATAGCTGAGGTGAAAATCTGAAAGGTGGTGAGAGGTTTACCATGCTTATCATACAGACAAAAATGGTGTTGGATGAGCGTAGTATTCAGTCAAAGTGTTTGTGGGTCGTTAGCATCTAATAATCTATACCAGTATGCTGGTATTGATTTCAGTTATGCCCTTACAAATTCCACTCGGTCCACACAAACCTTAAATCTAAGTTTAAAGAGGTTGTCCATCATCTTAAGTGAATAACTATTAGGCAAACTTTTTGGGACCTCCCATTAAATAACATAGTTTACTATACCACCAGTCTTTTATGCGGGTCCGAATTGGCTTCTGTAGGCTTATCATTCATCTACCTCCGCGAATATGTATTGTAAATAAGGACGGCTGAATGTCACAGTTTTGTTAATATCGTGTCACATTCGCTACTGTGAATCACCACTCAGAGAGGTCACTTCCCAAATGGTAATGTAATCAGAAGCAATGACCGGACTGCAGCCACTCAACGTCTCGCAAGTAGTATATTCTTCAGAAGTACAATAGACAGAAAACAGAAGACCAGAGGACAGCAACGTGAGAACTGGGATGACCATAGGACATTGTGACATGGTTTCTTTTTTCTTTTTTTTTTTTTTAAATGAGGCCCCAAGCGAGCCGGCTATTAGTCTTCTTTCTCGAGAAATGTTCAAAACTTTGAATCCATACCACATGCATCTGAAAAAGCATGTCTATGGCCAAAGCAGACGCAATTCCTCATGGAGTTCCATTGTAATCATACAGTAAAATTTATAACCCTAACCTGTCACCACATTGAACAACAGGGTCACTTTTTATAGACTGTATTAGATGTAATCCGGCGTAGTCTGTGTGTTATTTTTTTTTCTATATAGAAAATCTGATGAATAATTTACATAAAATTATGATCAAAGTAGTCAATTCCTGGTATAAGGCTATGGCGGCGTTCACCTAAAACAAGAATATGAATAAATATGTTAGTTAGATGTGGTATGAAGGCAATGAATTTTGGCCTTTAGCATGCAAGAATGTTTGATCGTGCTGTAAAAAGCTAAATATGACACCAAAGAGATTGACGTGTCAGGACGAAAACGGTCCTGCAAGTTTAGAATGATATGGTTGATGTTGTCTAATCTTAGGGACATGTTGGAGAAGGGACTAAAGAAATTACATGAGGGAATATGAGATTATTTGAGAGCTGGAGAAACCACGAGAATACATTTGGTCTAAGAGACATTAGGTGCACAATGTATATAACCATGCAACTGCGTACCTCTCACCAGTTTTTTTCTACTATCGTCGGTTTTTAACAGTGTAAGCGAGTCAAAAAGTCGGATATGAAAAAGTAAGACTCACAGCACTGTATAATATGTCCCCGTTCTAACACGCAAAATCTAGATGTCCACCCATGCTCGCTTTGAAAGTGTAACTGATTTGCGTACGAACAATCCTTTGTGCCAAACTTTGGTACATTTTTCTGGCACATTGTCGAATTATCAAGCAACACACCCCTACATCCCGAGCGCATTCAAAAGTGTTGTTCTGGCAATAGAACGATTTGAACATTTTGTTTGGCTCAAATAACGGAAAAAATATAGTGCATGTCCCATTTAAACATGTTTGCCACAACTGTGTAAACTATGGTTAAAGTATAAGCGCACAAGCTACCCTAGCCTAACAACCTAAGCGACTCAATTCTTGTATTCATTTTAGTTTATATAATAATGAAGTTGTCCGTTCGAATATTCTCAAGTCTAACAATGGTTTGCATTATTTTAATATATATGGAACTTTGAAGCGTTTGGAACGTTACTGAGAATTTTTGATAAGCGTTATTCTATCATTATCACAACTAGTGATATACAACCTCATCTGAGAAATGATAGACACCTTGTTTTGGAATTAAGCATATCTGTAACCGAAATAAAATTCTTTATATGTAGCAGTAAAGGTGTTAGTTCGACCATCATCAATTGTAATTTTGAATTTACTAAACGAAAATTGGGTTAATGTTATATAGAGCGATGGGCGACAATTTCTCAAAAATGTGATGTCCAGCCGATCTTGCGAAGTTTTCGGCAAACAATTATTTGTCTACCCGAATTAATGCGGCAATACATTTAAGAAACAAGACTAAGTTTATTTGTCCCGCCTAGGGCTCCAGAGAGCCGTAGGTGATTTGAGCTAGAATCATTTGTCCATGCTCAAATATGCCATAGGTGAACGCGTGGGGGGGCGGTTGCGGTCTTCATACAATGCTGCGGTTATAAGTATGACACACAGATACAGACCACCGACTCCTTAGAATCGCTTCAACACTTCACATCCCTGGGCATTATACAGGGCAAAACTAACCAAAAAAACTTAAGTGGGAATGCAGCCTGACAAGGTAAGCGTCTGCGCCAACTGGAAAGACCGAGCAGAGGTCCATAGATCCTACTACTAGCACGTCATAAGAAAGTGCACTTCCTTTTGACACCGACTATTAGTGATGAGCGATTGTCTTGTTCAACTATTGTTGACGAGTCGATAGTCAATTCATCGGCAAGTTATCATGCCGATAGTGAATAACAGATTATCAGCCGATGACCTTAGAGTTATGAGAGATGGAACAACAATCTTCAGTTTCTTTTACACCCAAACAAGGGGTGGAGAAAGCTGGTAATTAACGTCAACAACAAAGGAAACGATATGATTTACAGTCTTAGCAAGACAAATTAGTCAACAAGTGTCCACAGAAAAAAAAAAGTCACAGGGGTGGGGACTATTCACTATCCTGTACCTGTGACCACAGCATGACCCTTAAACCGTGCATGACCCACAGTTAAAAAGTCCTGAAAAAAGGAGTCTTTTGCGAACCACCATTTTACGTTTGCACCAGGACACATTGACTATCCCGTTTATTGACCGGAGCAGACCTTAAATTCTGCATGACCCCAGATTAAAAAAGTGCCTGAAAAAGGAGTCTTTGAAACCACTAATATTAGTTGAACTGATAATTGAAAACTATTCCTGTCCTTACCGCAGAATAACCCTTACAACTGCCTGACCCACAGACTAAAATGTGCCGAAAAAGGAGTTTTGAACCACCCATTTTAGTTGAACTGACCTTTGACTACTCCCTGTCCCCCTGGACCACAGCATGACACCTCAAATCGGCAAATCACTGGTATTCTGAAATTCCCTCTAATGTTCCAACAGCAACTATGATTAGAAAACAGAATTGTTTCTACAAATATCTGTGAAATGCGCGTCCCTGGTGGTAGAACCGTAACACAAAATTGCTCGCGTCGCGTGTGGTTCTTCCTTCAGCTCCCTGCGAGATTTACAATTCC
This sequence comes from Phyllomedusa bahiana, assembly GCA_025379985.1. Lineage (NCBI taxonomy): Eukaryota > Metazoa > Chordata > Amphibia > Anura > Hylidae > Phyllomedusa > Phyllomedusa bahiana. The sequence goes on from JAODAL010001769.1 coordinate 23,511, forward strand.
CATAGGACTAGCAATTGATAGTTTTTCAACAAAGCTATCAGTACAAAGTGCACAATTAGCCCAAACCTGAGACCACTGAGTGATATAGAAGTTTGAACAGTTTTATATCGATTTATATGGCAGCCTTTGCACCATTGACAACAGTGTAATTTACTATAAATATGTAATGAACACAAATGAAGTACAACTGAGCTCTTTGTTTGCAAACCAACGTACGGACTTGCAATAAGATCTATTTTAAATTTTATATGGATTAATATGGCGACTTCGCACCACAGACAACATGCGAAATTTACTAAAGAAATTGTATAAAAACAATATGCGTATACACTGCGAACTCTGTGCAAACTAGACAGCACAGGACTTCAATATAACTATTTAAAAGTTATAGGGGGAAGTTTTATGCCAGTTATGTGATGTACACTGACACGCAGTGATATGGATAGTGAACTGAAAAAAAACAAGGGACAGATTCACCTCCTATGCAGTGGTCTGCTGAGCCCAAAAATATAAAAAACAATGCATTTTTCAATTCAAGATCACAGACACTACACTGAGCTGGCAAAATATCTCCCTTCCTTTCAAAACCTCTCCATGCTCCGCCCACTCCCTTACTAACCCCCCGCAGTCTACACACACCCCAGTACAGAGACCTTAAAAGGTTCTCTGAACAAATATGAAGTGAAATTCTCTATTCTAACTCTATTCTAAGCGTAGTGTGTATGGATTTTTTTTTTAGAATTAGAAAGGCTCTCCTCTCAGAGCTGCTTCTAGCGAACAGCTATTGGTTTAAACACAGACTAACACAGTCCTGCGCCGTGAAGTGAGCATAGACTGATAAATGAGCTCAAACCAAGGAAAATTGCAGTGCTGCGATATAGAGATAAAACAAGGTCACATGATTCTTTGCAGCCAATGAGATCCATACACCGCAAAGTGGTGAGTTGAGTACATCATCCTCACCCTTCTCCTATCCTTTGGAGCTGATTGAGTCTAGCTCGCCAAAATGTACAGGAAACGCTAAAAATGGCGCGATAGTAAATAGATTACTGTATGTATTGGCGTCACCTAAACTATCACGTGATCAAAAAATTTTCCGATAAGTGCCTAAAAACCGTGCCGATTTTCAACTTTTGGCAAAAATATCGCCTCAACCCTAACCGACATCAAATGATTCCACAGGTTATTACAGAACATGCTACTGTTAAACCTGATACATAGTAAACCCCCCTAGAAAGGAGGTATAAGAGAGGGTGTCCAGTAAATTTTGCATTGAAGTCACTGATCATGTGGCCCCTTCCTTTACATCCGTCAGTGTCCGCTTTCAATCTGTCAATAACATCAGAATTGCAAAAGCCAAAAACAAACAGGAGTTGATCCAAACAGAAGATGACCAGTTAAATCGGGATATTTGGCATGTCTTTTCTGTGTTTTGAGGTATCCACATCCTGCTTTTGGCGATACCTAATACTTCAGACACATCCGAATCCTCATTGTGAGATTAGGCACAATGACAGAATTGAGAAGGTGGAAAGCAACAATCACTACCCCCACAGAGATGGGCACCAATGACTAGTGGTGGAGGTGGCAGCAACATCCACTAGACCCAAAGAGTCTGGGCAAATGAACGAGGTTTGAAAGAGTGGCAGCAACAACAGTAGGCCTCACAAGATTGCACATGACAGGTTCTGAGAAGAGATCTTGGAGCAAGCAACGATCAGTAAGTCCACTATAGTGCACGGAGGACGACCGTAATAATAGTACCAATTTCCTATTTGGTAGCCATTCTACGCGACTATGTTCCTTATTATAGGCTCAGATGGTGATGAAATATATGTCCAATACTTAAGCCCTGGAATAAAGTAGAAATCCGCGTAAGAGAACCACAGTTGCGTTCCCATCAAAGACCTTTGCTGTGCTGGCTCTTGCTGTAGATACTACATACAATTAAAATAGTGAATGAAGAACAAAAAACATTAAAAAAAAAAAATACATCTTTACCAACAACTGCATCATGGCCTAATGTGATGTTCACATAATGTAATTTCCCATGGAAGATTGCAAATACATTGTGTTGTATGGGAAGATTTTTTCTTATGGGCTAATGTATATATTGTCATTAATGTTATTGGAGATAATGTACATACAGTTGATTTCATTCGTTCCATGCCACTTGGATATTCCGTTTTAATTTAAGTACCTTCATTTCAATGACAAATCCTTTTATTCTTCATACTGGTAATTTCTATCCAAGCGAAAACCGTCGTAATTATCATTGCTAATTCGTGCCACACTTGCAGCTGACAAGTAAATGTCAATCGTAATTCCAGAGGAGATTTTCGAGTCGAAAATACCTTACCCAGTATGAAGAAATAAAATAGATTTGTCATTAAAATGAGGTACTTAATAAACAACATATCCAAAGTGCTGGAACCAATTAATATCAGAGTATTACTGTACAATTTCTCCAATAACATTAACGTACAATATATTAACTACTCCAAAGAAAAAATCTCCACTACAAAATGTATTCCAAAGTCCTGTAGAAATTTACACTATTTAACATCACATTACCAATGCAGATGTTGGAACAGATGTTCTTATTAAACATTTTCCTACCAATTTAGATGTACTGTATTTGGGCCTGCTTTGATTTAATGCAATTCAGTATAGTACAACAAAAGGCTTGCTGGACCGTTGTCCTCGCAAGCAGGATTATTGCTTAATTATTTAATCGTCTTGAAAAATCATTTATTTTAGTAGTGTACCGCGTAAGTGTACGAACTAAAGGACATAACAAGAATTCCTGCGTCCACTATCGACCTACACCGCTCAGTATAGAACCACCATAAACTAGGTCTGCCTGTCGGAGATGTATAATCGACTGGAAGCGCCTCACTTTGCCGACCCCTCAATCATGCATGCTTCGCGAGTTTCTTTGTATGCCCGCATCCCGCCCCCAGAACGCCCACATCCGTGCCATTGCAACGCCCCTTCATGTATGTATGCGCATCCGAAAGTGGTCGAAGATTTGCGCTAACCGTGCATCCCTGGCGTCCGGCATGGATACATGCACGAGATTGCGCAGTTATCGGGATAGGTTTCTCCTCATATTCCTGAGGTTAGATTAAATAGGGCACTAGAGTCGCATATGGGATATCTTTAAAAAAATTATGAGTTGTGTTTCCTTGGTAACATCTACTGTGCTCAAGTGAATAATAAAATAAAATTGAAAATCTGGAAAAAAATAGCAATTTTGAAATTTCATCTCCACTTTGCTTTAATTCCATGAAACACCTGTAGGGTTAAGAAACTTCCTAAATGCTATTTTGAATACATTTAGCGGTGTGGTTTCTTTGATGGAGTTATTTATGGGGATGTCAAAAATACAGGCCCATTAAAGCCACATATGCACAACCAAGATGGAGGCTGCCACCCCACATGCAGAAAATCTAAAAAACTCAAAACATGATCAGCACTTCCAAAACAATTCTAAAAAAAAGATAATGAAAATGATGAAAAGTATCAGTAGCACTCTACAAATGTTGGGAGACATAAACAATGATCACATGAACTATTTCAAAGTGCATTTTTGATACATAAAGGTCTGTGGTTCTTAGCAAACATTTTTTATGAAAAATGTGATGGCCCATCCACCAACGGCAAGTTTCTGGTCCTAAGTCATGACATGACCAATGACACATTAGTGCCCTCAACTAACCATATGCGTGTTTAGATTGTTGTAATGTGCTTGCCTTCTCATATTTTTTCTAGTCCTCATCCTGCGAGAGGAGAGTTCAGACTGCAGATGCATATAGTCCATCATAAAGGTTTTAGGTGAGGCAGGATAGTGCTTAGCAGATTATCTTCATGGCTGACTCATCAGTTAAGTTTGAAGAAGCAGATCAATCAGTAAGTTTGGCTCATTGCATTTCCCCTTGCCAGTTATTGTGTCTTAGATGCTACCTGGTACACTCTAGGATATCATATTTGTGTTTGACTTGGTTTTCTGGACTCCTTTTTTGGATTCTCCTCATTTGACTCTCTAGTTTTGATCTTGGACTGTTTTACTCTTAACTGCTTGAGCCTGCCAGGTTCGAATTTTGGATTGTGTTTAGTCTTTGTCATACTAAAATCCACTACCAGTTTTTTCCATCCTGCCGCCAACAATTTGATCGCCTTGTTCCTTGTAAGATTGTTCCTTTTTGTATTTCATTCATAGTACTTGTACATTGACGCTTTTGCTATGCATTGTTTGGTAATGTTCTTATTCATTGATTATTAATACAGACTTTTTTATTAGCACACTAAAAGTTACATTTATATTTCTCCCTCTTTTGGTATGTTGATTTAATCTATGTAGAAGAATTAATCTTGTTACCTTGACATATATAGTATCTCACAAAAGTGAGTACACCCCTTACATTTTATAAATATTGTATTATGTGTTTTCACGGGACAACATTGAAGATATGACACTTTGATGCAATGTAAAGTAGTCAGTGTACAGCTTATATAACAGTTTAAATTTGCTGTGTCCTCAAAATAACTCAACACACAGCCATCCATGTCTAAATTGCTGGCAACAAAAGTGAGTACACCCCTAAGTGAAAATGGATCAATTGTGCCCAGTTTGCCATTTTTCCTCCACAGTGTCATGTCACTCATTAATGTTACAAGGTCTTAGCAGTGAGTGGGGAGCAGATGTGTTAAATTTGGTGTTATCGATTACTTGCGGCGCTCATTGCAAGCCACCGGCAGTCTCGCCATTCCTCCTCTGCACCCAGCAGCATTCCTATGATCCATACTACCTCCTGGCTGCCCATACTTTTCCCATATCCATAGGCTTATATGTGTTCTTGCTGTCTCTCTATATATTCTATACCTTTTGCTCCTGAAAGAGAGGTTGCAGCACAGCCAAAAAGCATTGGGAAATGGGTTTAACGCTGAGTATTTTGAGCGAGTGAACGAGTGTGTCTTCTTTATAAGTGTGTCTTTTTAAGATTTTAAGATTCTTAAGATAAGTGTGGGGATTTAAGATTGAGAGGGAGAAGTTCTTGTTAATCCTCCAGCAAATACTTGTGTTTATGTGCACACTGCACATTTAGAAGCTCGGATCCTGGATCTAAATGAGCAAGTGGCAACACTGAGATCCATTGCCAACTTGGAAACGAGTTTGCTGCTCACTGAGCAATCACTCGCAGGTGTAGATGCTGGGGAGGATAGCAGCATGGAAGTGCAGGAACATGAGACAGTTAGCTGGGTAACAGTTAGAAAGAAGGGTAGATGGAAGAGTGTCAGGGAGGCTAGTCCTAAACGGGCACACCCCAACAAATTTGCAAGATTGGCAGATGATGGGGATGTCAGCTCAGAAATAGCATTGCTGCATCAAGACACTACACCTGTCTGCTCCAATAAGATGGGGAATAGGAGTGCAGAGCAGGCTAGACATGTGCTAGTAGTTGGGGACTCCATTATTAGAGGAACAGACAGGGCAATCTGCCACAAAGACTGGGATCGTCGAACAGTATGTTGTTTACCTGGGGTCCGAGTTTGACATATCGTGGATCGGGTTGACAGATTGCTGGGTGGGGCTGGTGAACATCCAGCTGTCATGGTGCACATTGGCACCAATGACAAAGTTAGAGGTAGGTGGAGTGTCCTTAAAAATGATTTCAGGGACTTAGGCCAAAAGCTCAAGGCAAGGACCTCCAAGGTAATATTTTCAGAAATATTACCTGTTCCACGGGCCACACCAGAGAGGCAGTGGGAGATTAGAGAGGTGAATAAGTGGCTCAAAAATTGGTGTAGAAAATAGGGATTTGGGTTTTTGGAGAACTGAGCTTACTTCTGTCTTGGCTACAGACTCTATGCTAGGGGCGGGCTGCACCTAAATGGGGAGGGTGCAGCTGTATTGGGGGAAAGAATGGCCAGGAATTTTGAGGAATATTTAAACTTTGGAATGGGGGGGAGGGTAACTACACATATAGCGTGCAAAATAGTGAAGATAGAGAGCTAGGCGTTAGGAATAAAACATGCAGTGGAGGGAGGGGGTGTAGCAATAGTTCAAAAGATCAGGGAGAAAGGAATAAAAATTGAAAAAATCTGTAAATTGCATGCTGAACAATGCCAGGAGTCTGACCAACAAAATAAATTAACTAGAATTACTAATTGCTGAAGAAAAATATGACATAGTGGGATAACTGAGACATGGCTGGATGAGAGCTACGACTGGGCGGTTAACTTACAGGGTTACAGTCTATTTAGAAGAGATCATAAGGACCGAAAGGGTGGAGGTGTCTGTCTCTATGTAAAATCCTGTCTGAAGCCAACATTGCGGGAAGATATACGTACAGGTAATGAACATGTGGAATAATTATGTGTAAATATACATGGGGGTAACAATATAATACTAATAGGGGTCTGCTGTACGCCCCCAAATATAACAGAACCCATAGAAGATGTACTCCTCAGGCAAATAGATGAGGCAGCTAATCAGAATGAGGTTGTTATTATGGGCAACTTTAACTACCCAGACATAAATTGGGAATCTGAAACCTGTAGCTCTCATAAAGGAAACAGGTTTTTGTCAATAACTAATGATTATTACCTTTGCCAAATGGTGCAGGAACCGACTAGAGGAAAGGCGCTTCTAGACTTAATATTTACTAATAGACCTGACAGAGTAACAACGGTTCAGGTTGAGGGGCATCTAGGAAATAGTGACCATAATATAATAAATTTCCTTTTATCCTTCAATACAGTTTTTTGTCAAGGATCCACAAAAACACTGAATTTTAGGAAGGCTAACTTTATTCTGCTTAGGGAGGCCCTAAACAGTATTGACTGGGACAATGTGTTTAAACATGGCAGAACAAATAATAAATGGGATATTTTTAAAACCATCCTAGGCTACCACTGTGAGAGGTGCATACATTATGGTAATAAATTAATTAGAAACAGGAAAACCCCAATGTGGATCAACAGGGACGTAATAGAGGCAATAAATAACAAAAAGAAAGCGTTTCAACTACTAAAACAGAAGGGTAGTGACGTGGCGCTAAGAAGCTATAGGGAAAAAAATAAAGTGTGTTAAATAATGATAAAGGCAGCAAAGCTGGAGACAGAAAGACATATTGCCATAGAAAGTAAAAGTAACCCCAAAATATTTTTTAACTATATAAATAGTAAAAAGATTAAAGCAGAAAATGTTGGCCCTTTGAAAAGTACTGAGGGAGAGGCTGCAGAGGGCGATGATAAAAAAGCAAACCTATTAAACAATTTTTTCTCCACTATATTTACCGAGGAGGATGACCTTCCTGTTGATGAGAAGAGGGATGGGGTAAACTCCAACTTAAGTGTTTCTTGTCTAACCCAGGAAGAAGTGCAGCACTGTCTTAAGAAGATTAAAATAGACAAATCCCCAGGTTCTGATGGCATACACCCGCGTGTCCTAAGGGAGTTAAGTGATATCATAGATAGGCCCCTATTCTTAATATTTATGGACTGTCTAATAATGGGGAGGATTGGCGCATAGCAAATGTGGTGCGTATATTCAAAAAGGGGTCAAAAAGTGATCCTGGAAACTATAGGCCGGTAAGCTTAACCTCTGTTGTGGGTAAAATGTTTGAAGGTTTTCTCAGAGATGCTATCCTGGAGTATCTCACTGAAAATAAATGTATATAATTCCATTCCAGCATGGGTTTATGAAGGATCAGTGTTGTCAAACTAATCTCATCAGCTTCTATGAGGAACTTAGTTCTAGACTGGATCAGGGTGAAGCATTGGATGTCATATATCTAGATTTTTCTAAAGTATTTGATACGGTGCCACATAAAAGGTTGGTAAGTAAAATGAGAATGCTTGGACTGGGTGAAAATGTGTGCAAGTGAGTAAGCAACTGGCTCACTGATAGAAAAAAAAGGGTAGTAATTAACGGTACATACTCAGACTGGATCCCTGTTACTAGTGGAGCTCCACAGGGCTCAGTATTTGGCCCTATCCTCTTTAAAATCTTCATTGATGATGTTACACAGGAATTGCACAGTAGAATATCAATATTTGCAGACAATACTAAGCTCTTTACATTAATACACACAATAGAGGATATTGTGTTATTACAAAGGGATCTGGATAAGTTGGTGGCCTGTGCAGAGAAATGGCAGATGATGTTTAACACAGATAAATGCAAGGTTATGCACATGGGAAGGAAAAATCCATTACATGATTACATGTTAAATGGAAAAACGCTGGGTAAAAGTGACATAGAGAAGGACTTGGGAATCCTGGTGGACAGTAAATTTAATTGTCATCATGCACATGATGAGAACATTGTTCTCCCATTATATAAGTCACTGGTCAGACCACACATGGAATATTGTGTACAGTTTTGGGCACGAGTGCACAGGAAAGACATTGTAGAGCTTGAACAGGTACAAAGGCGGGCAACAAAAATAATAAAGGACTGGGTGGACTGCAATACCCAGAAAGATTAGCAAGATTAGGGTTATTTAGTTTAGAGAAAAGACGGCTTCGGGGGGACATAATACATATGTTTAAATACATAAGTCAATATAGAGATCTCTCCCAAGATTTTCGGCCTTACAAACTATGTAACTATTGCCTCTGATCGTTCTTGTGATCTACATTATAAAGGTCGCTTTGTCGACCGAAACGTTAAGCCAGATAACATACAATTATCTAAAGAAAATCCTTCAACTGTATGTTATACATTACATTGTATCATATACATGTATTATATTGTATAATTTACATGTAAAACACTATAACTTGTAAATACACTTTTTGAGGCATATCTACCTTGTGTGTGCGCTGTGGATTTATATTATTATTGTAAAGACAGATACTGTCATTTTCCAGTTATTACCTTTAAAACTGTTATTGCATCTCTGGGCTATGTAGATGGCTACAACCTAAAATCTAAATATCTGTAGATTTTGTAACCTTTAAATAAATAAAATAATAATTCTAATCTATTTCACATTTACTCTTTTATTGTATTTTGTTTAAAATGAAAGTTGAGCTGGAGAGTGATGCAATAACAAGGAAATTAGAAAGGTATTTTTTCTTAGTGCTGTACATTTTACAAGTGAAACACTCGCTTAACAAGCAAGCAGCATTGAGATCTTAAAAGGGAAAATTCTACAGGTTAAAATTACATTTCTAAGGTTATCATATATAAACATAAAAATAAGATGACAAGAATTGCTGGAACAAGTGAAAAATAAAATGACTGTAACTGAAGTGTACAGTATATACAGTGAAGGGGAGCAATACCCCTACTTGTTAGGTTTTCAAGCTGGTGCATTTATTTATTTTTCTCTAAGTTAGATGTCAAAAGTTTAACAAGCTCTTTCTATTGTTCTGGTCACGTAGAGGGTCCAGCCAGTGAGTCATATGATACATTGAAACAACAGTGACCCAAATTCACAAATGGAAAGGGGACAAAAAATAAATTCATAATAATCACAAGGGTATGTGTGAGAGAGAGTGGAAGGGGAGGAGGTAGCAAAAATTAGGGCACAGAAAAGCTATTTATTCAAATCCTCCCCCACAGCCTCCTGCTGGGCCACCCACAGCTGTCCATGAGCAAGCTTATGGCTAACGCCAACTATGACATCATATGACCTATCACCTCATTGCCAACTCCATGTGAGTAAACTGTCCTTATGTGACGTTCCTGAGAAACAATCAGTGCAGCAACATTTGTTACCCAAGCTTAGGTTCTCCTAATTTTGCTGACCTATACTTTCACATCAACCTTCACAATCACTTATATTTAAAAATACATCAAATAAATAATTAAAAACAAAGTAAGCATTTGTATAAAGGATATAGGATACATGAGTACAGAAACATTTGATTTTCAAGCATCAGTGGGATGTTAGAAATAACATAAAAAATGTCTTCCACTTTCTGTATTTGTATTTTGAACATCTGGAAATCTGGTCCATTGTGTCTTTATTTTCGTAGGCTAAACTGTATAGTTACAGTAAAAGTTACAATAAAAATAACTCACAATGCAAAATCAGATGAAAAGAGTTGATCGATCATTAATATTTTTGATTTTGATGAACTTACTGTGGCTTTTGCGTGATCCGTTTCCCAGTGCTTATGCAGAAAATCTGTCTCTTTTGGGTCATTATACAAAGATGGCTTATTGTGGATGAAAATAGATTAGTTGCCTAAAACCAGTTTTGAGCTGACAATTATGGCTAGTACCCAAATCTAAAGAATCCTTTAAAACATATCAGCTGTAAATTTATCAAGGGTCATGCATTTCCGAGTGCATATGCAGTATTTCTGGGTCTTCAGGTTGATTTTTGTGTTTCTTTTACACACATCGTGATCTGAATATTGTATTTTTTATGGCATTTCTTGCAATGCTACATTAAGAAAAACAAGATAGTGTTCAGACCCTTCATTTTCTTCATCTCTGTCTTCTGTTAAAATAGCCATATGAGGTCTTCTTTTTTGTGGGACACATGGCATTTTTTTAAACAATTATTGCTATTTAAAATGCAACAATGTGTAATTAGCAGAAATGTATCAAGCAGTAGAATAGTACTACATAAAAAGTAAGGGTATATTCACACGGCGTTTGTTAAATACAAATTTGGGTACCTTTTTACGGATTGGAGGCTTTGTACTTTCTAGCAACATTGAGTTTAGCAGCATGAAGGATATTGGAAACCGGTGTTATTTTAAAGAAAGGAATATTCTCTACAGTGGGAATGGGCACTTGAGCAACCTTTGGAAGTATGGAAAATACATCATCCCAAAAGGACGCAAGTTACATGCCCAAAAGGAATCCTTTGGATTCCAACATTGCATTTTTTAATGGCTCCACTCTTCTTATTCTTTTATCCATTCAACCCTTGGCTATTTTGTAAGCCAGTTTTCACCATGCTTTTCTGTTTTCCACAGCCTCTTTCAGTTGCTTGATGTGCCATTCTTGATGGTATCCAACCAACGTGCCTTTGGTCCTTCCTGTTTCTTTCTTTAGCCACAACCACCCCGAGTAGCATCTCTTTTTATAGTGAATTCATCCCCATCCCATCAAAATAGATCAGTTTCTGTCTCGTCTTCCAGGGACAATTCTGGGTTTATGCAATGAAGAACATCTTTGTTTGCGATTCTAGCAGTCCATGGGATATGTAAAAGTCTTCTCCAGCACCACAACTCAAAAGCATTTATTTTTCTTAAAGGTCAAAATTCACTTAGTTGTCACAGCTGTGATTGCCATGGCACCTTAAAGGGTTCAACAGCAGGAATTGTAGCCACCTATTATCCCCGCTGACAGCGGTGGTCGTTAGCTGTAATTAATAGCTGGCACCCACCACGTATAAAGCAGGCTCAACGAGTGCTGCTCCATGCTCTCTTACCGACAGTAGGATGTACCCATATGTGCATTATCATTAAGGGGTTAAAAAAGGAATTAATAGAGCCAGTTACACTTTACACACTGTATATATATACCTAGGTGATCATTACACTGTTTGAGATCATTTGTCCTCAGCTTGATTTATTTATTTAAACTATACAGGATTTACATGTTTTATATTATCCCATACCTGACTGATATCTGATGTGGGAGTAAATGTAAAACATGTATATGATTCAAGAAGTCCTTTGGAAAAGGGAATTATGGCTCTTAAATTATTCCCACCACACATGATATCGATAGGAAATGGCAGTGACTGAAAATCGAAGCAAAAATGGCTAAGTTGTCCATAACAACAAAGCACAGCTTTAATTTTCAAGAATCAAATTTAAAATTGGTGTAGCATAAAACTGGAGAAATCAAAGCAAGAAAAACTTTTTTGTGTTGGACTTTGTAATAAGTGTCTGCTGTGACAACACAGCAGAACTTTTAGAATAAATTTGGTATATGTGCTTTCATGGAAACTGCATTTCATGTTGTGTGAAGCAGTTCGAAACCACCGTGTGTTTATAACATGGAAAAAGTCTGCACTGCCCAAAGAGAGAGGAAGTGAAGAGTATCTGAGCAAAGTACTAGGATAGTCCCAGAAAGTCGAGCAGACTGAATAGTATGAAACTACTGGTGCCACAAACCATGGCTTGGTGTATCTTCTGAAAATTCCGGCATTGTAAACCATAGAGGTTACATCTTTTGTACAAGTTGAAACCAGTCGGCAAACTGCAACACCTCTTGCATTGACTTGCAGGATAGATTGGAAGAGGACAAATTCACAAGCTTGTGTTCATCGATGAAGTGACCGTCACCTCTGTGGATAGGTCAATTGTCATAGTGCTAGAATTTATGGTTTAGAAAAACCATGTGCCTATATCAAGCACATGAGGGACTCACCTAAAGTAAACATATGCTGTACAATGAGTAAGAGCAAAGTCTCTGGTCCTTTCTTTTTTTGCCCAGAATTTGGCCACTGGCCGCTCCCACCTGGACATGTTAAAGGAATGGCTTATGCTACATATAGAGGAAGAACTGACAAATATAGTCTACCAGCAGGATGGTTCACCTCCACATTTCCATTTGGATGTTCACAGATACCTGAATGAAACTCTACCGAAACATTGGATCAGCCACACCAGAAACAACGATTTACCAATGTTGCACTGGCCTCCATGATTACCAGATCTATTACCCTGCACCTTCTTTCTGTGGGGTTACGTCAAGAACTCAGTATATCTGCCCCTCTCAGCCACAGGATCTGAACAACCTGAAACAACACATCACTGAAATAGTGCAGTCCATATCCAAGGATATAATGCCATGCGTCTGGACAGAACTATCGCTTAGACATCTGCTGTGTCACCAATGAAAATCATGTTGCATATTTATAGTGCATAGATAAAACTTGAATAAACAGTGCACCTATTCATGTTAAGAAATTAGTATTATGGTTTCTTGGTTAAGAATACTGAGGTTATCATTTTGCACCATCCTTTTTTAATCACCCTGTATATGACGTGGTGCCGGAAAACCCTTTTAGAGTTTTTCATGTGTTGCGTTGTTGCATGGATTTTATTTTTGTAAAAACAGCAGTGGCCAAATGGATTACATGATTTGTGGGATACAAAATGCTACCGAAAAAAAGAACCAAAAAACACATGTACCTACACAGAGTGTTTTGGAAAAAAACCCATCAAAAACTGCATATGAAATGCATGAAGTCTTAAAAAAAACCTTATGCCATTTTAATGCATTTTTTCCCATAAAAAAACACCATGCAAAATATCAATGTTAAAGGAAGCCAATATACTTGAAAATGACCCTATGGAAGGGATGAGACATAACTATTTGCAAAGACATGGATGATTAAACTCACATGTTTTTTGAATTTTAGTGGTGCTGCCTGTTTTTTGTCAATTTTTTGCATCAATGTTAAAGGAAGTATTATGGGTTAGATGCCTTTTTTGCAAGGCTAACTAAGAACCCTAAGTAACAGCTTGTAGAAAAATCATCTAAAAGTAAATGTTTTATTTATTGTCAAGGCTTTCCAAAATAGTTGTTCTTTAACATAAAAAATTAGCATAATTAATTGTGCTTAGTTGATCCGTTGCACACAAAATTATGCAGTACAATTTTCTGCACGCACTACTTTAAACCAAAAGGTAAAACAAGGTGAAGCTTTTCCCTCTTTCAATTGTATTTTATAATGTGTTAACCTTAAGCCCTTCTAATAATGTTCACCATGCAGGTGCCTGCTCAATCACACAAAGTCATGAACCATACTACCTGTGACCGGTTCAAGATGTGACCTCTCACCTTTGCTCACCAGAGACTCCAGTTCTAAGTAAAAAGGCTGGTAGCTGCTCTTAGTTTAGGCTAGAGGGAACAAACTGCAATTGCTACAATTTGCTCTGTGCCTCACGCCATGAATCAAACCATGGCCTGCACTGACAATTTTACCCATATTCACACTGGCATTTCATTTCCATTCCATCAAGTTTATATTGCTCTTGACAGGCCGGACAGTATCATCTCCTGTACTACCTAGTAAAAATTTAACCGGTCATCTCCTGTACTACCTAGTAAAAATTGAAATCTAATCTTGTCAGAAAATATATGCTTGTAATTCTTTTGGTTTACATGGAGCTGCCATAGACAAATGTTGACAAATATGGTTATATTTTTGGACTATAATACACAGTCTGCCATTTGGTCCTGAGTAGTGCTGATTTTTAGAACTCGAACCAAACATTTTATTGTTCGTTCAAGTAAAGTTTTAGTTGGACACGCCATTTTCAGTTTAGTTTTCAGCGGCTGTCTGCCCTTTTGGCGGCCATCCAATCAGTGAAGAGCACAGAGAAGTGTCAAAAACATCATCGCTGAGGTGTAGGGCTCTCAGTGGCTGCTAAAATCACATGACCATGTTATATATATTTCACTGTATTGCCTTGTGAATGCCATTTTCAGCTCATTCTCTGTACTGTACAGACTGCTCTTAGTTAGTTAGATAGCATTTTCCTCTCCATAGACATCAATAGTTAGGGAGTTTGGTATTGCTGGCTGCATCTTTTCCACACCCAGAAGCTGTTATTTGGTGACATTTGCAGGCTCATAAATAATGCCTAACTCTCATATACATGGATATATATTATACAGAGTGCTTGGATTTTCTAAATCATACTCAGTGCCCAAAAGATCTGTTTTTGCAGTTTTGGGGGTTCAGTAATTGTGCAACACACCGTCTCCAAATCTCCTATGTGTCAAAGGGGCTTTTGGGCCCCCTCGGGATGCAGGGCCCTGTAGCAGCTGCTACTGCTGCACCTCTTATAGCTACACCCCTGTTTGCAAGCTGTCCTCATCTTTTCAGCCATTGAAAGGAATTAAGTATTTTTCCTCTCAATTTTTTTCGGTCACTCTTAGAGCCACATTTTCTTCACTAAGTTGTTCCACGTATAACAGTTTACTGTTATGGATGGTAATTACAGCTTCTCGCCTGTATAGGTATAAATATTTAACAGAATATCTTCTCCCTTTGACTTTAATGGGGTTCGCATTCGAGTTCTAGTTTGAATATAACCTCGAACCAAACACATTAAAGTTCAAGGTTCTAATCGAACTAGAACTTTTTACTGCTCGCTCATCTCTAGTCCTGAGTAGTTTCACTGCACACTACATTGCATAATTCTGTTACAGGTAAGGTGATCACATATAATTACTAGTTATTGCTTAAAGGGATTGTCTCACCATGCAGTTTCACAAAGTTACAGCCAGCTTCAGACTGACACTTCCTGTGTAGGCTATGGGCAGGCCTATAGCAGCGATTTGCATATGAACTTTGCTATTCCTAGCTGATCTGGTTATATTGAAGTGACTGCAGGATATGTAACATCTGTAATAAACAAGACTACAGACCACTAAAGAGTGAAAACCTGTCCTTAGCTTAATACAACAAATTATGGACGGACAGCAGCTACAAGCTAATCAGATGAGAAGAGAGAGATGGTCGGTAACCAAGAGAAACTTGTGTGCACTCAGAGATAAAATCTTTCTTATTTCCTCAACAAAGAAAAATAACCAAGTGTATTTGATAATAGTCTTCATTTACCTTTCCCTCAGTCCTAATGGACTGACCATGTTAAAATTTACCATTTTCAGTTGTTCTTTCCCTCAAATGTAAGCATCAAGCTTACACTTTAGGCCTGGTTCAAATCTGTGTTAGAAGTTCCGTTATGAGCCTCCGTCATAGATTCCATTGGGAATTACAGAAAGTATAATATAGCTGCAATATTTTTTTCATTAAAATAACAGACATCACAGCCGAAACTTGCCAGGCCTCATTATCAACAGGGTCTGTTGGGCTCCATTTGTGTCTGTTGTAAAATGGGTCCAGTTTTCCCTCTGTGATGGAGATTCTGAATGGAACCTCCAATGCAGTTGTGAACCACTGCTTAGATTCCTTCTAAAATCTGTGGATATGGTAAATTTTCCTTTAATTTGTATAATCAGCTTTACTGTAGGAAAAGTAGAGGAAGCTATAGCACTTGTTTCAATTTGCAGTAAAAGCTAAGAAGCCTTACTTACACAACAATGTGTTCATCCCAATCACAGGTCTTTGTGAAACAAATGACATCAGTACACAATGTGATATATAAACAGTACATGATATCAAATCAGTATGCAGGTAAATATGTGTACTGTATATTATCTAACATTATGCACTAGAGAACACAACTCTATGGGCCTGGAGGACACAGTCATTTTTAAAATTTTTCACATTAGTGCATACTCAATACTAAGAGCCATAACATTTTAATTATTTGTTGATCTAGCCTTATAAAGGCCCATTCCTTGCTTTTTTGTTAAATGGGTTATATTTATTAATGACTGCCATGTCAGGTACATATAGTATATTAAAAACAGCTGACTTTATTGGTGCGGGATAGGAAAAGTACAGCAATTATGTCATGACAGCCCATCAGAACACAATGAATGCCTTACAGTGAGGCAATAAAAAAGTGCATGAACTTTCACACAAAAAAGTGATCATAGATATGGTCTATCACAAGACCTCTGTGAAAAGAGAAGGACCTCCTCTAAACCTTTTATCCTGTTCCACCTCTGGACAAGAAGGCTCCTGCAAAGGTCATGTTCTGTTAGTTGTTGCTTACGATGGATCACACTCAGATGATGTCTTCAGGCACTTTATTACATGAGGTGTAAGCTGCCATTACATGTGTCTGATCAGGTCCATGACCACTAAACCAACAAGTTGCAATTACCTTGTAGTACGCACATATAAGTTGTTAGACCCCTTGGAGGCCATAAAGCATGTACCATATTGCTACATCCTTTCTCTTTTAACTGGAAGAACAACAAAAAATAATAGGTAAAGTTAGAGATGACTATAATACAGTATAGTTAAATATAATCCTTGACGTGGGCAGGCTTTTTGATCATTCTGCCAACTCTAGTAACATAAGAAGTGTGACTACATCTATTTCTAGTAATCTGTCTTCTGATAATATCTGTCTCTGGCCAGAATCCTCACAATTATGGTCAGCAGTACCTGTTGGTTCTTGGCTTGTTCTTGCTGCCTCACTGTCTTGGGTCAAAGGAATTTTTTGGAAAAGCATTTCTGCTACTTTTAAATCTATGAAAATTTGAGGTTCTTAGGGCGCCATGTATGAATGTTGGCATTGACTGGCCAGTTCTAAATTGCTTTAAGGTAGTGTAGAATGTGCCAGAATGTATGAACCTGTTCTTCTGAAGTTCATACATTCAGGCACATTATAGTGCCAATATGACAAGTCTTAATCAGACAGACCACCTTTAACTTGGTCTGGCTTTTCTCACTGTAATGCGCCTAGGTTGGGCATCAAAGAATCATAAATGTGTCTAATTCTACAAATGTGGTGCGACACCCCCTCAGAATGGCTCAAATCTTTGGTGTATTAAAAAGTGTATGTATCGCGCCAAAGTTTGGAGTGCAACTCTTCATACATCTATAGAACAGGTCTACTACAGCTTTTCAATGACAAAAGAACTGGTGCAGCCTCGTTCATACATGTTGCCCATAGTGTACATTTTTTATCAAAACTGTAAAGGCCCATCTGCCACGGTTACATGGTGTCTGTAACATATTAGAGGAGGTTCCCATCTTTATTGAGGTCGCCTTGCCGTGGAAGATGGGCCTTTACAGTTTTGATTAAAAAATGTAAACTAACGACCTCAAATTTTCATGTATTTAAAAGTAGCAGAAATGCTTATCCAAAAATCTCCTATGTTCCCTTTGACTGTTTCTTAGTGCTTATAAAGTGCGGCTGATATTTTACTTTGTTTGCATTGCTTTTTGCTGCTACACCAGCATGCACCTATACTCATTTTTCTAAAAAATAATTTTGGATGTGCAGACCAAACTTTGTTTTTCATTGTCTTGGGTGTCAGGATACTGTTCAAAAGGCCACGGATAATCCCGTTCTTGTGTTTTCCTCAGATATCTCCGATTTCTCCTTAGTCATCTCCCTTCCTCTGTTACAATTTCTAGTTTCTGGACAACCTTTGCCAGTGTTTGTTGTATTTGCTGCTTGGCTACACCTGTATATTATCATTCCTCTGGAGATTAGGCAGATCCTTTGCAGATTGATTACTCTGAGGATATCTTGGAGAAGACGTCTGGTGTAGTGTTGAGTGATGAAATCGCCAAAAGTTTAAATCTGGCAGATTTTCACAAAAAACTTGGTTACGCGATGAAGAGATTAATTCTCTTAAAATCTGATCAATAATTGCCCATAGCGGTTTCCAATCGCGCCATTTTTGGCGCTTCCTGTAATTTTGGCGGCCAGTCAATCAGCGCAGAGCATGGGGGTGGGGTGAAGAACGTCACCAGTAGGGTGTGTAGGGATTTCATTGGCTAATGAAATCACATGACCTCGTTTTATCTATGTCACTGCACTTCCTGATCAGTGCCATTAGCTCCTATACAGCGAACAGAATGGATCACTTTCTCTCTGCTGAGCTTTTTTAAAAGCTAGTAGGGATTATTTCCCAGCGATTTTAAAACTGAAAAGGATCTTTGATAGAGTAGTTAGATTAGGGTACAACAAGATTACAGAATTCTAGTTAGTTTTAGTTAGAGATTTGGAAGAGTGTAGAAATCAGGCGATACCTTTTTAGAGGCTGAGTATATTTGATGGTGAGCTTTCAAGAGTACTAGCTCTCTTCTTCAGACATGATGTTATACCTGGTATAACATCATTGTATAATATCATGTCTGAAGAAGAGAGCTAGTACTCTCGAAAGCTCACCATCAAATATACTCAGCCTCTAAAAAGGTAACGCCTGATTTCTTCACTTTTAGACTGTTTTCTGTGGCTAACACGGAACAACATTATACTATTAGAGATTTGGAAACAGGTCCAGTGCTCAGAACAGCACAGCTCTGGTGGGGGATGAAGGGGAGTGTGCCTGGTTTGGGGGGGCAGATCCTGCATCAGACATATT
Source organism: Phyllomedusa bahiana (assembly GCA_025379985.1). Classification (NCBI taxonomy): domain Eukaryota; kingdom Metazoa; phylum Chordata; class Amphibia; order Anura; family Hylidae; genus Phyllomedusa; species Phyllomedusa bahiana. The sequence continues at coordinate 42,466 of JAODAL010001769.1, forward strand.
TCTCCTCTCAAGCCACTGGGAAATAGCACCATATTTTATTTCTGCGTAGCCAGCATCCACCACAGTCTGAGTTCAGCATGTTCCTTTCTTGTGGGGTGCACCTCAGCATTTATATCACTCATATTTGTCCTCTTGAACCACTTTGAAAAAACACCCAATATTATTTCTGTGTTGCAAGCTGCCACAGTCTGAGTTCAGGGTGTCAATTTCTTGTGGGGCACACGTCAGCACTTATATCACTCATATTTGTCCTTTCAAGCCACTTTGAAAAAGCACCCAATTTTATTTCTGCGTTGCAAGCTGCGACAGTCTGAGTTCAGGGTGTCACTTTCTTGTGGGGTGCACGTCTGCATTTATAACTCATATTAGTCCTTTCAAGTCACTGTGATATATCCCCAAATTTTTTTTCTGCGTAGTCAGCATCCACCATATTTTGAGTTCAGGGTGTCCCTTTCTTGTGGGGTGCTGTTCTGCATTTATTTCGGTGAAATAGCGCCCTATATTTTTTTGTGTTGCCTGCCACCAGTGTCATAGGAGGGTGGTTGACCTTTGTTGTGGGTTGATCTTCTGCATCACAGACAGCTATGTTCAGCTCTCAGAAGAAATCACTGTTCTATAGAGTGTATTCCATTTGTACTCCTCTTTGTCAGTTGTGGAAAAATACCACATTTATTCCATATTCTGTAGCAAAAATTTCTATTTCTATCCGTGATTGTCAGTTGTCAGAAAAGACCACAGTTCTTATAAAATCTGTAGGAAAAAGTCAATTGTTAGTCCTACTTTGCAGTTGTAAGTCTCAGGGACTGAAGGAAGAACAATGTTGATTTGGTGTTACGGCTCTTCCACAAGACCGCATTTCACAGATATTCGATAGAAACAATTCTGTTTCTAATCCTAGTAGTTGGCAGTTGGAAATTAGAGGGATTTAAGAACACCTGTGATTTGCTGTCTTTGCAGTACAGTTTTTCAGTAAGAGACTGTGAAAAAATCTTCTAGACCTTTTTAATATTTATCTTTCTGAACATGGAGCGAACTACAGGTGATAAGCAAGGAAAGAGGGGGTAGGACGTGGAGCTAGAGGTATGAGAAAAGGCGCTCCTTCCATTGCTGTGGACGCAAGCGAGCACATTGTCAGTTGCAGGACCGTCAGGCCTGTCATCGCTGGGTCAGTTACCTGTGAATTTCAGTGCCACACACCGTCGCCTGAGTACCACCAGCAACACCAGAGACACAGCCTACCCCTTCTCCTTCCACCAGTTTGACCTGCACGCCGTACAGCAGCCAGTCTAGCAGCCAGCCTTCCATGTACCAGGTGTGGGAGCAGAAGAAAAGCTTTAACCTCAACCATCCCAAAGCCAAAAGCCTGAATGTCGGCATTGCCAGGCTTTTGGCCTTGGAAATGTTGCCTTTCCGCCTGATGGACACAGATGGGTTCCGCTACATCATTTGCCTGCCCCCAATACCAGATGCTGAGCAGGCATTTCTTTGCCCAAAAAGCTGTCCCTGCCCTGGCCAGCCACGTGTCAGCTAAAATCTCCAGTGCGTTGGCTGCATCTGTGTCCAGCAAAGTCCATCTGACCACCAATACATGGACTGGTAAGCACAGTCAATGGCTCTCAGGCTCAGCGTATACTTTTCAAAACCGCAGGGATGGTGCAGGTTTCCGATACCCAAGCTCCACGTGCCAAGAGAAACCAGGCCGTGTTGAAATTAATGTGTCTTGGAGACCGTCAACACACAGGTCAAGAGCTGTGGACGGCTCTGCGCAACGAGACCGAGCAGTGGCTGGGTGACAAGAACCTGGTGCCAGGCAAGGTGGTGTGCGACAACGGGCGAAATCTCCTTGCCGCCCTTAAGATCAGTAGGCTGGAGCACATCCCTTGCCTGGCACACATCATGAACCTTGTCGTCCAGAAATTTCTAAAGCGCAACCAGGGTCTTGACTGCCTGCTGAGGAAGGCTCGAGGTCTGAGCTCACACTTCCGGCATTCACACCCTGCTTTGTCCTGGCTGGCTGCGTTACAGCATCATCTTGGCCTCCCCATCAACTGTCTCATTGTTGATGTGGCAACATGCTGGAATTCCACCCTCCACATGCTACAGCGATTGTGGCAGCAGTGTAATGCCATTACGCAGTATGAAGTGGCACATGGCCTGACAAGAAATGGTGCGGACCTCGGGGTTTTGAGCCATCGAGAGTGGAGGCAGGTGAAAGACCTCTGCGCCATCCTTGCAAGTTTTGAAGAAGCCACCAAAATGGTCAGTGAGGACAATGCCCTTGTTTCCCTTTCCAATGGGTTTACTACTATTTCACTAAACAATAGAATATGAATACAACATCAAGAAACAAAGTAACAAAAAACAGGAACCATGCACACTGCTGTATCACAGCAAGACATTATTTTTCATGCCTCCATCAACTCAAGTTCCTCTCTATTTGACCATATAAAAAGTACTGAATAGACTTAGGGGTTTAACATTACAATTTTGTGCAACTGGTAGATGTAGGAATTCACTTCTTCCTCTTTGGTTCTCCCTGTCTGGTTAATGAGGAAACTTGGGTCCACCTGATTCCATTGGTAAAGCTTATTATACCACTTTGCCTGTATCACTTCTCGAGGTTTCTCCTGTTGGAGCAAATTCATGAGATGTTCTTGGACCGTCTTGGAGCCATACAGCCCTGTCGCTCCCTCCAATGGAACCATCGAAACTTTGGTAAACTATCTTGTTAATAATTGATCTTATCTGATTTATCTTAAAAGGGTCGTCCACTTTAAAGCAGACGTCAAAAGCCAATTCATGTCATGTTCAGGCCAAACTGCAAGGTTACTGTATTGCCATCCCAGTCCACAAAGGACGCCTGTATATTCTCTTCTTTTGTCATCAACTCTGAGCTCTATAACAGGAGCAAAGAGCATGCTGACGAGTGCTGGCAGACCAGGGATGGATGGAAGCAGCGATGTCTCTCTTAACATGTGCATAGACCCAGTGGCATTTACTGTTAGTGATGCAGCAACAAACATTCTCTGGTGAGCTGCTTCTGGAGTGTCATTAACTACCGAGTTTATGCTTTCATTTTCAATTCACACTGACCTGAATCTGGAAACTCATCAGACTATGAAACAGGACCTCATATGGTTTGAAAGGGCCGTGAAGAATAACCTTACTGTTTGGATTACCAAATTGGTTATTCTGGTAGCTTTCCAGCAGGCTGTCAATCAGGTCCTTCTCATCCTTTCTACTGAATCCATGTGTCTCTATGGTTTCACAGGTGTTACTGCCCGAGAACAGTTCTGTCAGCATGCCATTGCTTTGTTTTGCTTTATAAGACTCCTCAGCCGGTTCTACATAACCATCAGATATAAGAATGTCTCTTATACTGACTTCTTCAAGAGTCTCGAAATATCGATACACATCAACATGCAGGATGCCGTGTACAATGGAGAAGACTTTAACCACGAGCGTGCACCTGCTGACTAAGGTGATAAACTTCATACTAGTCGCACGACTCCACTGTTCGCCACACATTAGTGATCTTGCCGATGGCCTCATTTTACAGATCTTGAACTCCAAAGCCTGAAAAGAAAGATTTAGAAGATGGCTGGGAATTTCTCTTAAAAGATTTAGATCAACTTCTAACTGGCATTTCTTCGTCACAATTTTTAACAGTGGCCGAGATGTCTTTTTTTTTATTTTTGGGGTCATGGTGCTGTCAAAAACAGCTATAATCCAGATCCTTTGGTAAAAAAAAGTGGTTTCTAACTGGCATTTCTTCGTCACAATTTTTAACAGTGGCCGAGAGTTCTTTTTTCAAATTTTTGGGCTCCATGTGCTGTAAACAAACAGCTATAATCCAGGTCCTATTGTAAAAATGTGGTTTCTAACAGGCATTTCTTCGTCACAATTTTCAAGAGTGTCCGAGAGGTCATCATTTTTCCCAGTTTTGAGGCCAGGTTGCTGTAAAAAAACAGCTATAATCCAGGTCCTATTCCCAAAAATGTTTTTTTTTTTTTAAAAAAACTCTGTTATTCTGGCTAATTTTATTGAATGTTTAAAAGGCCATTTTTGCTGCTTTTGGGGTCAAGCAGCTAGAAAAGATTGCGATATTCAAGGTTCGATTCAAATAAATCTTGTATCAAATACTCATTTCTTGCTGCTAATTTTACTCTCTGTGTCCATAAGGGCATTTCTGCTGGTTTTGGGGTCAGGCTAATGTGAATAGGGTGGCAGAGGTGCAAATAGGGCAGTACTCCTGTCAGTGGCCCTCTGCCTTTGTCAAAATACTTGCGCATTTACAAGAAGGGCGACATTATGCACTTTAAGGGTATGGGAACCATAGAAAAGGCATGTCACCTAAATGCTATCATGACAATACTGCCAGGATCTATAATGTTAAATGGCATGCTGTGTGAATTTGTGATTAATGACAGTCAATTACCATGTGCCATTTCCAATACCGGTGTATTGTTTTGTGTCAAAAGGGCCCCGTAGCAGCTGCTACCGCTGTACCGGCTGTGGCTACGCCGTCCTCATGTTTTCGGTTAGCTATTGAACGGAATGGATTATTTTAGCCTGTGAATTTTTTTCTGTGACTCTTGTAGGTTAATTGTCTTGACTAAGATGTACCACGTATCCAGTTTACTGTTGTGGATGTATATTCCAGCTTCAACTCACCTGTTTGGGTGTGAAAATGAAGCTGGTGTTTCTCTCCCATAGACTTTAATGGGAATCGGAGATTAATCGCAATCGAAGATCGAACATTGGGAGATGATTTCACAAAATCTGGCATCTACTCGAGTCAGATTATTGGCCGAGTCACTCATCACTAGTTTGGTGTTCAAATTCCCATATGTTGCTGAAGGTTTTAGGCCCCGTTCACACAGCGGTTTTGGCCACGAGTTTCGCCGCGGATCTTGCCATGGTTCCCGCGGCCAAAACCTCGTCGGGCCTCACCGCAAACCGACGCGGGTTTGCGGCGCGGGCGCTGGGCGTGGTCTCGGTGCGAGGGGGGCGTGGTTTGGACGTGGCTTGCGCCGAGGGTTTGCCCCCATGCAAATTAATGTCAAGAATTGACAGGAGAGTTCTCCACACACGTGGGTTTAGCCATGGCCCCGAAGCCGCGGCCAGACCCACGGCCTGTGAATATTAACGCGGTTTCCCATAGGAAACCATGTTAATAAACTAGGCGCGATTTGGACGCGGTTTTGGCCGCGGGAACCGCGGCTAAATCCGTCGTGTGAACGAGGCCTTAAACTCTTCAGATGTAAACTGAGCAGTATTGTCAGAGAAAATAATATCCGGTATGCCATACCTGGCAAATTGGGCCTTGAGTTTTTTTAATCACTGGGCTCGCCCTTGTGTCCTGCAAATAGTCAACTTCCCAGAAGTTAGAAAAATAGTCTGCTGTTACGAGGTATTCTTTGTCCTTCCATGTGAACAAGTCTGTTCCTATTTTTGACTGTGGCCTATGTGGAATTTCATGTGGTTGCAATGTCTACTTCAGTTGCTTGTCCCTGTAGAATGCACATATTTCATCGTGCTATATAATTTTTACTGTGGTCATTCATTCCTGCCCAATATACAGATTCTCGTGCTCGATGTAGACATCCTTCCATGCCTAAGTGAGAAGAATGAATATTTTTCAGTATGTCTCTTCTGAGAGCTTCTGGCATAACAGCCCTTTCTCCTTTAAAGATGATTCCTTGCTACACTGATAATTCATCTCTTATGTGGAAGAAAGGAGAAACTTCCCTTGGATCATGTTATTTGTACTTTGGCCAGCCCTACAAGATGATAGTCTTTAAGATCTGGAGAGTTCTAGCCTTCTCTGTGCACATCTGTGTTTGTTTCAGCCTATCTTTTGACACTGAAGAAATCACTGAAAACTCAGAATTAAACAGCCAGAGTTTGGACCATGAAAAAATCACTGAAGCTTAAACACAAACTCTATATCTAAAATTTAACTTTTAATAACTTCCCAAAAAAGAGATATACACATAAAACCATAAGCAGCAAATCACCGCTACTAATGTGCAAATGAGGACTGTCGATCCGATTGACCCTAATGTACCCTATACTAAGCCCTCTTCTAAACCAGTGTTAGGCGGAGTAATCGTCCCGATAGGTTCGGCCCCACCTCTATGTGCTTACCCTACTAGATCCCTATTTTAAATTCAGATAAGCTCAGAAGAATGTACACATATCAAGGTATATATCCCGAGGACATACATTAATGGGTCAAATCTTCAATAAACCTGTCTTCTATCACAAATAACGTGAACAAGATGTATGCACAACAAATCAAATATATTAGAAATTGAAGTAGAACACACAATATTTTACACTTGTTATATACAGCCTCGATGTAGGGTTCTATTCCTTCAGATTTCTTAAAAAAAGGGGATCACAAACCGAAGTAGACACCCCGTATATAACAATTATTCAATACGACCTTAATGTAGAGTTCTATTCCTCCAAATTTCCTACTTTCCCGACGCGTTTCCCCCCGACCGGTGTGTCAGGGTTCATCAGGGGAACCAGAGTCAGTCACAATGGGCTGATGATGCAACCGTGATGAAGCTGCTTGATATGCCGATAGTGGACGCACATACTGACTTTCCCTTACCTTATATGCACATAGGGGTTAGGAGTATCCGTGCTAATGCACGGTGTTCGGCGTCCTCTTCGATGCCGTGCGCATGCGCGGGCTTGGTATGTTGTCAAGGAGACTGTCACGCTCCTTCCGTTCATGCGCTGTTCAACGCTCCTTCCCTTTGCCGAGCGGAACTTCGCGCATGCGCATCTCTCTTCTAGGCATCCAAAGGTGCCCCGGAGAATCACCGTCTCCTTAGGGTCATACACAGTCTCATCTTAGTCCCAATGTTCGGGCGGAACGTAACGCTCCATATATACTATGACTGTGTGACCAACATACCTTCGGCTTGCCTGACAGGCTGTCCTAAATACTATACGGGATATTTAGTATAATATAGCATATTTTCATTTTCAAGGGCTCCTAGAGCCTATATACATAATTCGGAGCCATGTATTCCTATGGTATAATGCAAGGACAAAAAATCCTATACAGAAGAGAGACAAGATCCCCCCCCCCCCCATATCCTAAGGAAGGGTCCGTCAGTACCATACGGTTGGTAAAGCAAAACTACATAGCAGTATATATTTTACAAGAGATTATATAGATTGGGGTTAAGAACATTCCGTCCCAAGTCAGTACCCCACCGTATAATACATATCTTGAAGCCGTAGGTGAGATAATCAAATGAAGCAACCAAAATATAAATTCTCATTCAGACCTTCAGGTTGTAGGGACTTAAGTCGATATATCCATTCAGTCTCCTTGCATAGTAGCTTATTGTCGATATTCCCTTTCCTAGAGGTTGTTGTTATTTTTTCCATACATAGAAAGACAATACCTGTGGTATCCCCTCCATGTTCTTCCCAGACATGCCTGGAGATTGGGGTTTCTCTCCTATGCCTTATATCTCCTAGATGTTCTCCAATCCGTACTTTTAATGGTCTTGAGGTCTTACCTACATACTGCTTTTTGCAGCTACAGTTGTACAGATACACTACCCCTTGTGTCCGACAATTCATAAAGTCTCTAATTTCAAAAGATTTTCCTGTTACACTACTTGTGAACCATCTGGTTTGATCAATAAATTTACAAAAAATACAATTTCCGCATCTATACATCCCTAGGGGCTTACGATCCAGCCAGGTTCCTTCTGGTCTAAAAGGGACATAGTGGCTATGAACCAGTCTGTCCCTAAGGGACCTTCCTTTCCTGTATGTCACTTGGGGTCTAAGGGATAAACAGTCTCCTAATTCTGGATCCGTCCTTAGGATCCCCCAATGTCGTCGTAAAATTTTAATAACCTCTTCATTTTTATCATCAAATGTACCTATAATGCGGAATTTAGGTGACTCATTTCCTTTTTTGGGGGTATTCGGATTTAATAAGGCATTTCTGTCCCTCCCAAGGGCGTTCTTAAATGCTGTCTGTAGGGTTGGCAAGGGGTATCCTCTTTCAAGGAACCTGTCCCGTAAATCACCTGCTTGTGTGTAAAATTCTTCTATTCTTGAACAGTTTCTACGAATCCTGAGGTATTGGCCCTTAGGTATTCCTTTTTTGAGACTAGTGGGGTGATGAGATTCCCATCTTAGTAGACTATTGGTTGATGTTTCTTTCCTATGAGTTCGTGTTTGGATAAAGCCCATGTCATCTATATAGATTTTTAGGTCCAAGAAAGCTATCTCGGACGTCTGAATTTCGTATGTGAATCTGAGACCGATTTCATTCACATTCAGGACATCGATGAACTCTTTAAATACCATCCTCGTGCCCTGCCACAGCACGAAGACGTCATCGATGTACCTACCCCAATATAGGATATTCTTTGTATAGGTCTCCATTTCCTCTCCGAACACCAGGGCCCTTTCCCACCAGCCCAGGAACAGATTTGCATACGTGGGAGCACACGAGCTCCCCATAGCAGTGCCCCTGAGCTGGTGGTAGACCCTGGGTCCGAAGAGGAAATAGTTATGGGTCAACGTAAACTCCAATAGTTTCAACACAAGCTCATTATGTTTTTCAAATTGTCTACCCCTTGTTTTAAGGAATAGCTCTACCGCACGTAGGCCCCAGTGGTGTGGAATACTACTATATAGTGCCTCCACATCCACTGAGGCCAACAGTACATCGTTCTCAACAAAAACTCCCTCTAGTTTCTTAAGGAGATCCGACGTGTCTCGTAGATAAGAGGGCAACGTCACAACAAAATCCTTCAACACTTGGTCGATGTAAATACCGACATTTTGTGTGAGTGATTGGATCCCAGATACAATGGGGCGTCCTTTTAATGGGGACAGCCCCTTATGTATTTTTGGTAGGGAGTAGAAAGTTGCCACTTGTGGTTTTTTGGGGAGCAAAAAACGGGCTTCATCTCCCGAAAGTATACCATCATCTACTCCATGGATCACAATCGTCTCTAATTCTTCCAAATATCTCTCAGTTGGATCATCCCTCAAAATAGTATAACTTTCTTTATCCTCTAGGATTTTTTTTAAACATCAAAGCATATTTATCGTGATCCATTATCACTATATTGCCCCCCTTATCTGAGGGTTTGATTACAATTTTGGGGTCAGATTCCAACTCTTTTAAAGCCATTATTTCCTTTCTAGTTAAGTTCGATGAATACGTATGCATGGATTTTTTCTTTGCCAGTTGTTCAAAATCTTTTGTTACCATCTTTAAGAATATATCAATTTCTGGGGTGTCCTGGGGGGGAGGAAACCTAGTACTTTTTAACTTGAGATTGGTTTGTGGACCAATCGCCACTCCCCGTTCTCCCTCTTCTAACAGCCCAACCAGAGTCCTCACTCCAGACAGATCTTCAGTGGAAATTCCCAAGTCACTACAAACTTTTTCGTCATTATGTTTAAAGAATTTATGCCATTTAATTTTTCGGACAAACAGATTCAAATCTTTTATCCAATTAAATTCATTGAATTTTGTAGTTGGTACAAATGATAATCCCTTAGATAATATTTCAATTTCCACTGGAGTAATTAGTCTCTGGGAGAGATTTATTATTTGGTTTTGCCTTTGTTGGCTCCTCCCCCACCCTTCTTGGGTTGTTGGGTTGTGGTTTCCCTGAGTGTATAGGGGGGACCCCCTGTTGGTCTAAAAAAGGCAGGGGAGGGGGAGGCGCCTGTGAAGAGGATAAGGAGGGAGATGATCCAGCATCTACTCCAGATGAAACACCTGCTGGGTTTGGCATCTCCCAATTTCTCCTTCTTTCTATATTTCTCCATCCTCTATTCCAAGGCTGAAAGTTTCCCCTTCTTCCTCTGTACTGTCCTCCTTTACGATATCTCTTTCTATTTGGGTAGTTCTCACTGTCTGAGGACTCTGGGTCCGAGGAGGAGATATTTATATCTCTCTCTCTTTCACTACTATATAGATGTTCAAAGGCCTTACCTTCCTTGAATTCTTGGAGGTCTCTAATATACTGTTTATGCTTACGTTCTCTGAGACTTAGTGTATATTTTTCTACTGAATTTTTCAAAAGAGCCTCACGTCTTGAGAAATCTGGTTCACCTCTCAATACTACAGCCTTCTCTATAGTTTCCTTGAGTTTAATGCCAGTCTTTTCTAAAATAATTTTTTCTTCCTCAAGGAGTATATTCATCAAATTCAAGGAGGAATTCAATAGTTCCTCTTCCCACTTTTTTATTACCTGGGGTGACCTAGATCTTACAGCTGGACTCACTTGTGACCTTAGGCCTCGAGGTACAATTCTAGCCTTGATATAATTATCAAGACAGTGAGTCTCCCAAATGGATTTTATATTCTCCTTATAACTGATATACAATTCTTTAAAGATGGTTTTTAAATTCACATGTCTCACATCATCTGTTGATTCACAGTCTGAAAAAGTTCTCTGGACATCAATCATCCATTTCTCTGCACCTACGGGTTCACTCAAGAAACCTTCCATAAAGAAATCACTGAAAACTCAGAATTAAACAGCCAGAGTTTGGACCATGAAAAAATCACTGAAGCTTAAACACAAACTCTATATCTAAAATTTAACTTTTAATAAATTCCCATAAAAAAGAGATATACACATAAAACCATAAGCAGCAAATCACCGCTACTAATGTGCAAATGAGGACTGTCAATCCGATTGACCCTAATGTACCCTATACTAGGCCCTCTTCTAAACCAGTGTTAGGCAGAGTAGTCGTCCCGATAGGGTCGGCCCCACCTCTATGTGCTTACCCTACTAGATCCCTATTTTAAATTCAGATAAGCTCAGAAGAATGTACACATATCAAGGTATATATCCCGAGGACATACATTAATGGGTCAAATCTTCAATAAACCTGTCTTCTATCACAAATAACGTGAACAAGATGTATGCACAACAAATCAAATATATCAGAAATTGAAGTAGAACACACAATATTTTACACTTGTTATATACAGCCTCGATGTGGGGTTCTATTCCTTCAGATTTCTTAAAGAGAGGGATCACAAACCGAAGTAGACTCCCCGTATATAACAATTATTCAATACGACCTTAATGTAGAGTTCTATTCCTCCGAATTTCCCACTTTCCCGACGCGTTTCCCCCTGACCAGTATGTCAGGGTTCATCAGGGGAACCAGAGTCAGTCACAATGGGCTGATGATGCAGCCGTGATGAAGCTGCTTGATATGCCGATAGTGGACGCACATACTGACTTTCCATAGGGGTTCGTGCTAATGCACGGTGTTCGGCGTCCTCTTCGATGCCGTGCGCATGCGCGGGCTTGGTATGTTGTCAAGGAGACTGTCACGCTCCTTCCGTTCATGCGCTGTTCAACGCTCCTTCCCTTTGCCGAGCGGAACTTCTTTTGACACTGCAAGGTAATCACAGAAGTTGATGGTTTCAGTGTCATTCTCTTCCTCATTTGTGACAGGTAAGTAAGCTTTGTGTAGAGTATCTGCAATTAGTAAGTCTCTTCCTGGACAGTAGCATATGTCAAAATCATATTTCTGAAGTCATAAAAGCATGGACTGTAGTCTCTTTGGGGCATTTAGTAGTGCTTTCTTTGTAATGCTCTCCATAAGGTTTGTGATACAAATGCGCTTTTACTCGTTGACCATAGGTGTAATGGTGGAACTTCTAAATCCCAAACACCGCAGCCAGTAGTTCCTTCTCAGTTTGATAACATCCCTGCTCTGTTGCTGTCAGAGTTCTGCTTCCAAAGGTGATTAGCTGTTTTGTCCAGCAATAACGTGGCTCCCAAGCATTTTTTCTGAAGCATCACATTGCACCACCACTTGGATCAAAATACTTTAGGGTTGCTGTATCTGCATAGCATTCTTTACTGACTGGAAAGCAAAGTCCTGGCTTTCTGTCCATCCCCAGACCACATCTCTGACAGATGACTGCAAAATTTGTAAATATAATTTACCATTCCCAGAAATTGTACTCCACAAACATCAGTAGGGGTAGGCAAATCTTGTATTGCTCTCACCTTGTCCTGATCCACTTTCCCGCCGTTTGAGGTCAGAAGATGTCCAATATCTGGAACTTCTGTTATTTTTAGTTTGAATTTGTCTATGTTCATCTTTATTAACTTAGCTGTTAAAAAATGGTCTCATCTTCTGATCATGATCCTTGATTGCATATTCCATATCTTCGCCTTCTCCCACTATTAATATATCATCTGTTATTGTTTTTACTCCAGGAAGTCCTTCCAAAATCTGCATCAATTCCTGCTGGAACACCTCTGGAGCAGGTTTTAATCCCATGGGCATTCTCAGTCATTTACAGTGTCCAAATGGAGAAGAAAATGTTGTTAATAAACTTGATACTTCATCCAGTTCCATATGCCAGAATCCATTTTTAACATCACAGACAGAAAATATTTGATCTGGTAGAACATCATCTATGGTCGGCATTGGGGGGTAGTGATTTATTTTCAATACCTTGTTGAGTGGCTTAGGATCAATGCATATTCTTAATTTGACTGATGGTTTCTGCACTATGACCAAACTGTTGATCCAATCTGTGCTTCTATGGACTGGTGCTATCATGCCTCTGTAAGGCCTGCAATTCTTCATTCAGTGGTTTTATTAAAGCTACAGGCACTCTCTTCTTGTAGGTAATCTGGTAGGCAGGTGTTATCAATTTCTATCCTATATTTACCTTCAAAGCACCCATCACCTTTAAATAAATCCGCATGCTCAGTTTTTATTTTCTGAAAATCCAAATAGTTTTTAGTTTGGGATCTTGTTTACTCTGGGAAACTTCAACAGACATAATGTTCTGAGACTGTACTTTTAAGTCAATTGCCTTAAAGGGGTTTTGCCAGGAAGAGAGTTCGTTACCTCCTTATCAGCACAGAGGAGAATATAAACAAATCATGCTTGAGTCAAGAAGGTTGCAGTGGTGAGAGGGAGGGGGTGAGCAGAGAGTGAGGAAGAAGGGATCGTCTCAAAAGTTAACTCAAATAATAAAATTACAACAGTGGATTATCTATACAGCAGACAGACTCGTACACTGCACTTTCTTCCCAGTCCCTTGAAAGCTCATTCATTTTCCCTGTCATCAGATAAGAAGTGTTTCACGCAAGCGAGATCAGCTCCTGTCAGCTCTCCTGGTCGTGTCTAATGCAAACTTTCAGGTAACTAAGGGGGACTGAGAAATGCTGTAGCTTTCACAGGCTTCACTTTTTGTAATCACATATGTTTAGAAAAGTGATTAAATACCCATTTTGGAGGATCCCACGTCACATCAATAGTATATAGCCCTGATGTATTTAGAAATTGAGTATGGCCATACACAATTCTGATCACCGGGATCTCCACTCCCATAAATAGGCAACAATGTATAGACGTAGAACCGGTAAGATAAAACATAACTTTCTTTAATAGTTTCTTTCTAAAACACAGACATTAACCCATTATTCACAGTATGTCCATATGTCTAAATAGAAAGCCAATACTCAGCATTATCGTTGCGGCATAGAAAGCCGTTCACGGCACCGTTCCCGGAGCAAGAGAGCAGTGAAATGCCGACAACCGAGCTGGACAGAGAGAGTTGGGGAAGCTCCTCCCATTCCTCACGTCAACATTACATCGTGGCAAAACCCCTTTAACTGCTTTTACTCCCAATCATGGTACATGGCTATCACGTCTCACAGATCAAAAGAAAAATTCCTAAAACAATAATCTTTAATAGATATGCATTAAAATAATTATCCTTTGTATATAAAAATGGCCTCAACACATATAGCCACTATACAAATATGCAACTGTATATGTAATAAAGTACCCCGGTGTAATATCAGTAACCTAAATACAAAAGCAAGTGGACAAAGGGTCTAGCTAATCACAGCAAAAAAGACATTGTACCAAATACCAAATTTAGCAGGAGAAGTGCCCCTATAAGAGGGAGGAAAATGTGGTCAAAAATGTGGTCAAAAACCCCAACGGTTCTGAAAGCCCTTTGGGTCACAGTAAAACCCCGTTGCCCCTTTGGGACCAGTATAATACCATATAATAGAAAAAAGCACTATCGCAAATCACAATACTAGTCCTATCCAGATAGAGCACTCTTGCCCCGAAAAAGGGCGACCCCACCTCTCGGCGACTCACCCCTAACTAACAAAATTTATACAGTAAACATACATAAAGAACACAGACATAAGTCCCGATGTGTTTCCCCAAAATATTGGTTCATCAGGGGATAATAATTATACATCTGTGATGAGAGATATAAATGTCCAAGTGATGGCATGATGAGGCCATAAGTAAGTGCCAGACAGAAATATCACTTATATACCCACCCCTATTAACCAAATAAACTACCAGCCAATCCAAACCACTTTACTCACCAATGATACAGGAAAAAAGTCCTTGGCACATGCTCAATAGCAAAACAAAGATGCCAAACACCACATGTTCCCGCGCCTCCTGTTTCCGCCAAACCGGAAGTGGCAAACTGGAAGTGGCAAAACGAAAGAATTCACAGAAACGTGCGCCCCAAAAAGGAACTAGACTGGCGAAAACGAGTGCAAACGCGCACGCCCCCGTCCCCACCGCGCAACTAGCAAAACAGTGCACACGCGCCCCATAGACAAGGGCGCACTCTGGCGCCCCAACTATACAAAATAAACGTTGGACCAATAGCATAATGGTAAACCCAAGTAACAGGAGGCTTATCAAAGACTCAATATCGAGTACACAAGGTTACTTAAATAATCCAATGGATATAAACTCCCAATATTTTAAAGGGCCTAAGTAAAATAAAGTAAATGGGCAGTAAGACAAAAAAGATATAGAAATATTATAAAACTCTGACAGAAATTGGGATAATAAAGAGCCCTAACCCAACACATGGTATGATATTCTCAACTGATTACCCTATCAACAAAAACCAAAGAAAAAGGACCAAAAAAAACAAAACAAAAAAAAAACTGAAATTAATGAAAAAAATTATAAAAAAGCCAAAATTGCGGGTTTTTTCGTTAAGCCCCTTTCAGGGGTCGTAGAAAAGTAATCTGAAAAATCCACTCGGTTTTTTTTTTTAAGCAGTCTTGTAACCCAATCACCCCCCTCGAGGGGGATTTCCTCACACCTCAATGATCGAAAATTTCAGGTGTTGTGGATCATATTATGACATTCACATACATGTCAAGCTATCGGTGTATCTCTCTTATGCCTAATGTCCCCCTAGATCCGCCAACTCGTCTTCTAAATTGTCTTGGGTCTTTCCAACATATCCTAAGGGGCAAGTACATCTGCATAAAAAAAATGACTCCTTCACTCTTACAGTTGGAAAAAATCTCTCTTCACAAATGTACGATCTGATTTAAAATCAGTGAAAGTCTTTGACTGCTCAATAAATGGACATTGCCAAACAGTTGTCCCCCACACCGAAAGGTACCTAGTGGTTGTCGATCCAACCAGGTCCCTGTTTTTTAGGTGGAAATATATAAACTAATGCACCAGTCTACCCCTCAATGATCTTCCTTTTCCTGAATGTAATCTGAGGAAAATCAGGAGGAACATCTTTAAATCCTAAATCTGACCTCAAAAACACCCCAGTATCTAGAAATACAGTCTCTCGCTAATTCGTGGCCCTGAATCAAAGTTTCCACAATCCGCAAAAGTTTGATTTTGTGGGGGAACTTGCTGTTCTGTCCACACCTTTTGAGCATCTCGATCTATCACTTTCAAGTGCCTTGACAAATGCCTCATCAATGACTTTTTGGGGATAACCCCGATCCACAAACCTTTTTTAAAGGTCCCTTGCCTTGGAACAAATAGTCTCCTTTCCCTGGAGCAGTTTTTTCTCCCGAACTCGGAGAAACTGCCCCTTTGGTATACCCCTTTTTAAGGGTCTAGGATGGTAACTCTCCCACCGGAGGAGACTAATTAGTCGCTGGTTGGTTTTCCGAAAGGGTTTTGTATGTAGATTGCCAGATTTATTTTTTAATGAAAATAAAAGATCCAAAAAAGGAAGGCACACGTCATCAATAGCTGAAGTGAATTTTCATGCCAACATTTAATTGAGACTCTCTCACAAAGTCATCAAACGCCTCTTTTTGTCCATTCCACAAAATTAGGAATATCGCAATATACCTACCCCAAACAGAATATTATCCTATGGGGTAGGTCAATTGTCACAAAAACACAATGGTAGCCTCCCACCAGCCCAAGGAATAAATTTGCGAAACGAGGGAGCACACGGGCTCCCCATAGCAGTACCCCCTGAGCTGGTGGAAGATCTTACCTTTAAAAAATGAAAAAAATTGTGTTCAAGGACAAAAACGAAGCAGCTGGAGGACCAAGTTTATTCTGCTCTCTAAGATTTATACCCCTAATAGAGAGGAAATACTCAACAGCAACGCACCCCACAATCAGCGGAATGCTGCTATAGAGAGCCTCTTACATCAATGGAGGCGAGCTTAGTGTGTCCCCTCAACTGTCAGTCCGTCCAATCTTCTCAACAAATCAGAGTGTCCTTGATGAAGGGACGGCAAAGCATACACAAATTCCTTCAGGATGTTATCAATATAAATGCTGACATCTGAACAAGGAATCCACAACCTGACACTATGGGGCGTCCTTTTTAATTTGGAGCAAACCCTTATGTATCTTAGGTAGGACATAAAAACAAGGGATAACGGATGTCTAGGTATCATAAATTTAACTCTCATTAGCTGAGATCAACCCTCGTCAAGGGCCTGTACAAAATTTCTTCTAGCTCCAGACAGAAGGAAGGTGTAGGATCACATGTGAGAATAGAATAGCATGAGCGATCCTTCAAAATAACGCTACATATGCTAAATAAACTTAGAATGACACAACACTACTAGATTCCCGCCCTTATCCAAATGGCTTACAGATAATGCTGTCATCATTTTCCAGATCTCTAAGTGCCTTAAGTTGGGAATACGTAAGATTATTTTTAGATGTACCCACACTCAAATTTCTCCAAGTCCTGACTGACAAGTTTTAAAAACATGTCAATTTCTGGACTTTGTAAAAAGCTGGAGGCATAATTATACTCTTAGGTCTCAGCTGAAATGCCCCCTTTCCTCCATGTCAGATAAACTCGCAAGTAATCTAATGTCAGGAAAATCAAGAAATCAACACCCAATGCTCTTGCCTCTAAGATCCCGATTTCTAAAAAATTTTTATGCCACTTGAGACGTCTAAAAAAAAAGATGAATACCCTTTTTACCCAATCAAAAAGGACTAAACCTAACAGAAGGAAAAAAAATTGAGACCTTTTGCCCAAACCCCGAAATTTCCAACTCTTAAGTGATCTATTTGAAAGATTGATAATCTGACAGGAGTCATTTATTTTCTTTTGTCCCCCACTCTCTCAGGGACATTCCTCTCTGTTCCTCTAAAAAAGACGCACCAGAAGGGGATGAGCCCCAAATAATAACCTCGTGTGGATGTATTCCCAAACTTCCTCTCCCTTTTGGTCTTCCTCTCCTTGATTTTTGTACTACCGGATACCCAAATCTGAAAAACTCAAAAATCTGAAAGAAAAAATATTATCGTCCCTCCTTGTATCTTTAGTTCTATCATAACAAAAAGGATAAGGCCTTTTATCTTTGAATTCCTGTAGGTCTTTCATATATTGTTTGTGTTTTCTATTTTTCCAGAGCACTTTGATATTTTTCAATATTGCTCTAAGTATTTGTTCACCCTACCAAAGTCGGGTCTTTTTTAAAATTTTGAGTGTTTGATCAATTTTTTCCTGCAGTTTTTTGGTTGAAATTCTAAAGTGGAGTTTATTCTTCCTCTAATAATAACTGCATCAAACGTATGGAGCTCTCATGCACTCCTTTTTTCCATTTAGCTAAAAAATGCACCGAACACACTCCAAAGCAACTGGTAATATATTCCCCCTAAGTCCTCTAGGGACATGTTGGCCTGAATATAGCTCTCCAGAGACCGAGTCTCCCCACCAGGATCTAATGTTAATCTTTATAAAGGCTATCAACAATTCTTTAAATGATACTTTGATATCAATAGTGCTTTTCGGAAAATCACTTCACTACTGAAAAAAAAATTTTTTTGCTTTTAGTCTTCCATTGGTCCCCTTTAATTGGTCCTGAGAGGAAACCAGCCATATCAATTTTAGAACAACTCACAGAAAAAAGAGATAATAATAGGAATATAGAAAAAACCCTCTCAAAAGATCAAAAGAAAAATTCCTAAAACAATAATCTTTAATAGATATGCATTAAAATAATTATCCCCTTTGTATATAAAAAATGGCCTCACACATAAAAGCCACTATACAAATATGCCCAAATGTATATGTATAAAGTTACCCGGGGTATATCAATACCTTAAATACAAAAGCAAGTGGACAATGTCTTAGCTAATCACAGCAAAAAAGACATTGTACCAAATACCTATTAGCAGGGAGAAAATGCCCCTATAAGAGGGGGGGAAAATGTGGTCAAAAATGGTGGTCAAAAACTCAAAGGTTCTGAAGACCTTGTCACAGTAGACTCCGTTGCCCCATTGGACCAGTATAATACCAATAATAGAAAAAGCACTATCGCTATCACTAAACTAGTCCTATCCAGAAAGACACTCGCCCCCGAAAAGGCGACCCCACCTCTTGGCGACTCACCCCAACTAACTAAATTATACAGTTAACATACATAAAGAACACAGACATAAAGTTTCCCCAAGATATTGGTTCATCAGGGATAATAATTATACATCTGTGATGAGAGATGATGATGGTCCCCAAATGATGGCATGAAAGAGGCTATAAGTAAGTGCAAGACAGTAATCACTTATTTAAACCCCCCCCTATTAACCAAATAAACTACTCAGCCAATCCAATGCCACTTTACTCACCAATGAAAACAGAAGCAAAGTCCTTGCACATGCTCAATAGCAAAACAAGACACCAAACACCACATGTTCCGCCGGCCTCCCCCCCGTTCCGCCAAACCGGAAGTGGCAAACCGTAAGTGGCAAAACAAAAGTAATTCACAGCAAAGTGCGCCCCCAAATAGGAACTAGACGGCAAAACGAGTGCAAACCCCCACGCGCCCCGGTCCCCGCCGCGCAACTAGCAAAACAGTTGCACACGCCCCCATAGACAAAGGGGGCACTCGGGCGCCCCAACTATAACAGATAATACGTTGGACACAATAGCATAATGGTGACCCAATAACAGGAGGCTTATCATCAAGACTCAAAAATCGAGTACACAAGGTTTTCGTTAAAATAATCCACTGGATATAAACTACCAATATTAAGGCTAAGTAAAAATAAAGTGATGGGCAGTAAGACA
The DNA here is from genome assembly GCA_025379985.1 of Phyllomedusa bahiana. Lineage (NCBI taxonomy): Eukaryota > Metazoa > Chordata > Amphibia > Anura > Hylidae > Phyllomedusa > Phyllomedusa bahiana. Next base: position 61,826 of record JAODAL010001769.1, read on the forward strand.
AAAAAGATATAGAAATATTATATACTCTGACCCGTTTTTGATAATAAAGAGACTATACCCAACACATGGTAATGATATTCCCCAACTGATTTTCCCTATCAACCCGAATCCAAGGAAAAAGGACCAAAAAAAAAAAAAACAAAAAAAAAACAAAAAACTGAAATTATAAAAATATTTTTAAAAAACAAACCAAATTGCAGGTTTTTCGTTAAGACCATCAAAGGGTCGTAGTATGTAATCCGAAAATCCACTCGGTTTTTTTTTTTAAGCAGTCTTGTATCCCAATCACCCCCTCGAGGTGATTTCCTCACGACCTCAATGACGAAAATTTCAGGTGTGTTGGATCATTTTTATGACATTCCATACAATGTCGAGCTATCTGTAATCTTACTCCTTTATGCCTAATGTCCCCCTAGATGCTCGCCAACTCGTCTTCAAATTGTCTCTTAGTCTTTACAACATATCCTAATGGGCAAGTACATCTGCAAAAAATAAATGACTCCTTCACCTCTAACATTTTGGGAAAAAATCTCTCTTCACAAATGTACGATCTGATTTAAAAATCAGTGAAAGTCTTTGACTGCTCAATAAAATGGACATGCCCCCACAGTTTTTTCCCCACACCGAAAGGTAACCTAGTGGGTTGTCGAATCCAACAGGTCCCTGTTTTTTTAGGTGGAGTATATAAACTATGCACCAGTGGCAAACCGGAAGTGGCAAAACGAAAGTAATTCACAAACAAAAGTGCGCCCCAAATAGGAACTAGACTGGCGAAACGAGTGCAAAGGCGCACGCGCCCCGGTCCCCGCCGCACAACTAGACTGGTGCAACTAGATCATTGAGGGATAGACTGGTGCATAGTTTATATACTCCACCTAAAAAAACAGGGACCTGGTTGGATCGACAACCACTAGGTACCTTTCGGTGTGGGGACAACTGTGTGGCATGTCCATTCATTGAGCAGTCAAAGACTTTCACTGATTTTAAATCAGATCGTACATTTGTGAAGAGAGATTTTTCCAAATGTAAGAGTGAAGGAGTCTTTTTTATGCAGATGTACTTGCCCATTAGGATATGTTGTAAAGACTAAGAGAAATTTAGAAGACGAGTTGGCGAGCATCTAGGGGGCATTAGGCATAAGAGAGATACACCGATAGCTCGACATGTATGGGGAATGTCATAATAATGATCCAACAAACATGAAATTTTCTATCATGGTGGTCGTGAGGAAATCACCTCGAGGGGGGATTGGATACAAACTGCTTAAAAAAGAAACCGAGTTTGGGTTTTCAGAAAACATACTACGACCCATGATGGGCCTTAACGAAAACCCCGCAATTTGGCTGTTTTTTTATAATATTTTTCATAATTTCAGTTTTTTGTTTTTTTTTGTTTTGTTTTTTTTTGTACTTTTATTTGGATTATGTTGATAGGGTAATAAGTTTAGAATATCATACCAAGTGTCGGGTAAAGTCCTCTTTATTAAACAATACTGTCAGAGTATAAAAAATTTCTAAAATCTTTTTTTGTCTTACTGCCCATCACTTTTTTTTACTTAGCCTTAACTATTGGTAGTTTATATCCAAATTTGGGTTTTTTAACGTAACCTTGTGTACTCGATATTGAGTCTTGATGATAAGCCTCCTGTTACTTGGGTCACCATTATGCTATGGTCCAACTATTATCTGTATAGTGGGGCGCCCGAGTGCGCCCTTGTCTATGGGGCGCGTGGTGCACTGTTTTGCTAGTTGCGCGGCGGGGACCGGGGCGCGTGCGCGTTTTGCACTCGTTTCGCCCAGTCTAGTTCCTATTTGGGCGCACGTGCTGTGAAATTACTTTCGTTTTTGCCACTTCCGGTTTTGCCACTTTCCCTTTGGCGGGAACGGGAGGCCGCGGAACATGTGGTGTTTGGGATCTTTGTTTTTGCTATTGAGCATTTTCAAGGGACTTTGTCCTGTAATCATTGGTGAGTAAAGTGGCATTGGATTGGCTGAAATAGTTTAATTTGGTTTTAAAAGGGGTGGGTTTTTTAAAAGTGATATACTGTCTGGCACTTACTTATGGCCTCATCATGCCATCACTTTGGGCCATCATCATCTCTCATCACAGTGTATATTATTAACCTCTGATGAACCATATCTTGGGGAAACACATCGGACTTATGTCCCGGTTCTTTATGTATGTTACTGTATAATTTAGTTAGTTAGGGTGAGTCGCCGAAGGTGGGGTCGCCCTTTCGGGGCGATTGCTCTATCTGGATAGGACTAGTATAGTGATAGCGATAGTGCTTTTTTCTATTATATGGTATATACTGGTCCAATGGGCAACTGAGTCTACTGTGACAAGGTCTTCAGAACCGTGAGTTATTGACCACATTTTTGACCATATTTTCCTCCCTCTTATAGGGCACTTCTCCCTGCTAATAGGTATTTGGTACAATGTCTTTTTTTGCTGTGATTAGCTAGACATTGTCCACTTGCTTTTGTATTTAGGTAACTGATATACACCGGGTACTTTATACATTACAGTTGCATATTTGTATAGTGGCTATATGTGTGAGCCATTTTTATAACAAAGGATAATTAAATTAATGCTATCTATAACGATTATTGTTTTAGGAAATTTTTCATTTTGATCTAGTGAGACGGTTTTCTATATTCCTAATATTATCTCTTTTTTTCTGTGAGTTGTACATGGCTATCACCCCGCAGCACAGTAAATTCAACCCTGTAAGGGGCCGTTCACATGGCACAGTGCAAATACCGGTTGAAAATTTGCACTGTTTTCGGCCAGTGCACACGGCCACCGGGAAATGGCTTTTCTCTGCGGTTTGCGGAGAAAAGCCCTCCCTCTCGCATTAAAATGTCATATTCCGGCTGAAAACCGGGCGGAAGAATGAACATTGAATGTTTGTCGGACTGCCGGCGGTCTGATAAATCGTCCGGCGGAAAACCCATGCAGTGGTAATCGCTGCGCTTGTTTTTCATTAAAGTCCATTTTAAAAGTTATCTCCCGGTTTACAGACGGTTTTCAAAACCGTGGGGATAAGCCCTAACTCTTTCTATTACATGTTTTCCATATCTTAAAGGGGTTTTGCCACAAAGTAAAATTGATGTGGGAAGCTTGCAAATTAAATAATAAACATTTTCACCATTCATTGTTATTTAAAATTCTGGACCGTTTTGGTTTTAGCTGCCCTTTTAGTGAGCCATTGTTTACTGCTCGTCTCCTGGGGATACGACTTGGGCTGAGAGCTCTGCAGTACTGGTCGCACATGCCCAGACATAACCTCTTCTCTCAGACAGCTACTGAGTGTTCAAACCCCAGGTGTTGTCATTCTGCTCCTGTCCTCTATACTCCTTATTAATTAGTCAAACAGTGCAAATAAATTAAAAAAGAAACCTCAATGAGGTCTGTGCATTGATAAAGAAAATAAAATCTACAGGTTTGGTTCCTGCAGGGATTTGAGCCTAAGACCCTTGTGTACGGAGGTAAAAAGTATTACCTCTAAGCTACAGTGTAGCTACTTGTACCTCTGTAAATAAACAGACCTTTCTTTGACTAGAGAGAGGAAAGGCCTGGTGATGTCATCCTGCTGGGTCACATGATCTGCAATTCAAACAAATTACACATGCCCCCTTCTGAGCACACAGAGCTGAAGAGCTGGATGCAGGAGGTATGAGATGAGATCGTGGCAAAACCCCTTTAAGCTTACATCTCCCCATAGGTTTTAGAACACCTTTGTTGTACATCACCAGCACCTTGTCAGTTGGCTCAATGAAAACCTGTTTGTTGAGCAGAACACTTGGAATTACATTGCAGCTTGCTTCCCAATCCAGCTGAAATCAAATGGGCTTCTCATCCAACAGGAAGGCTGCAAAAAGTTACTTGGAATCTTTGGCTTCTGGCTGCCTGATTACATTGATCTTCTATGTTCCAGTATGCAGCTGTAGCCATGTAATGTCCTCTGCACTGTCAGTGTCTGGTGTCACGTTGTGGACCGGTCTGTGCTGTTTGCCTGTAGCCAAATTGCAGACAGCTGAGAAATGATTTTTCTTGCCTCATGACCTGCAGGTTTCCCCATATGCTGGACACATGGTTTTGTCTATCTCATGTCTTTTATCACAGTATTTACAGTGGACTGTGCTTTGTCTTCTCTTTCCTTTCATAGATACTGCATGTACCTTATCAATAGAAACAGGTTGCCAGCAACTCTGGTACAAGTAAAATCCATACGCCTTTATTCATAATCCATTAAAAAACATGTGAGGACATGCAAGCCAAGAAATGGTGGGATAACGCTTTTCGGTCTTCACAGAGCCCTTAGTCATAGCATACATATAAGCAAATTCCATCCTCTTATATACCCTAAGAAGAATAAACTCACCTGTGTGTCCAAGATTAGCCGTCGCGCCCACGGCCCCTCTTGCTTGCGCTCCTGCACTTCCGGAACGTCAACTTCCGCGCGATATGGTGCGGCATCCAGTGAAACCCGGCCCACACAAAGCGGAGACAGTGACGCAAGAGCCACACACCATCGCATGTAGCGACGCCCAGATAGTGCTGCAAGGGCAAACCATGCGAGGAGCAACACAGAGGAAAACATCAGCGAGACAATACACACAGGGGAGAGAACAAGTTACTAAAAAGTAAAATTATAAATATAATACATAAATAAGACTGCAAGTGTGAGAAATAAACAAGAATCAAAAAAAGCATGATACATCATTCAAGGAGTAATCCTCATTAAAAAGAGGAAACACTTAATAATATAGCAGAATTTCATTGCGCATATTAAGTCCCAAAGGATGAATGGTATTAAGGCTATGCATCCAGAATGCCTCACGATCTCGAAGTTTGGCTTCCAAGTTTCCCCCCCGCTTACCCAGGAACACCCTTTCAATAGCAAACGTTTTAAAATATTGAACATTGGAACCATGAACCTCTACAAAATGATGTGATGCCCCAGATAAGGTGCGACCTGTAGGATTTTTAATTTCATTGAGATGCTCCAGAACTGTGATCTTAAATTTTCGAAGAGTACACCCTACATAATTGAGATTGCATGAACTACACTGAATTATATAAACAACTGCTGAGGTGTTACAATTAATATACTGTTTAACTGAGTAATTTTTCCTTCCATCCAAATAATTCTGTGTAGGAACAACATATGTACAAGTTTTACATGGGTGACTTCCACACCTAAAAAACCCCTTATTCCGTAGCCACATTGGTTGAGCTATGTTAGTAGTTATTAAATTCGGTGACACTATGTTACCAATGTTTTTAGATCTTTTAGCTACTATTTGGCAATCTTCTCTCAGAATGTTTGCCAAAATGGGGTCTTGTTTAAGAACAGGCAGATGTTTAAGAATAATCCCCTTAACCTGATTAAACTGTGCACTATAATCAAGGATAACAGTGGGAATTTGGCGTTTACGAATAGATTTCTTATGTACGGTTAACAAATTATCCCGTGGTATGTGTTCCACCCTAGATAGGGCACGATTGAGTACCCAATTTGGGTAACCCCGGGCCAACAGCCGGTTGGCAAATTTGATGAGCTTCCTTATTATAATCTTGTATATCTAAACAATTACTCTTAGCCCTAATGAGTTCTCCCACTGGGATAGACAATTTTGAGTGTCTAGGATGACTACTGTTGTAGTGTAGTATAGTATTTCCTGTTATTGCTTTCCTATGAGTCTGACTGCAAATAGGAAATCCTGGAGTACCCACCAAGCATAAATCCAAGAAAGCAATTTGTTGTGACTGTACTTCAAACGTAAAAGATAAATTTAAGGTGTTGTTATTGATGTAGCTGATGAAGAGTGGTGCGGCAGACTCCGGACCCCGCCAAATGATCAGCAGGTCATCTATATACCTGCCATACCACTCCACATCAACCACAAAGGGGTTATCCTGACAAAAAATATAGGTGGCCTCCCACCACGACATGACTAGATTCGCCAATGATGGTGAAAACTTGGCGCCCATGGAAACCCCTTGTTCCTGTAAATAAAAAAGCCCATCAAACAAAAAAAAATTGTGCTGTATCAAAAAAGAGGTAACTGTTTTAATGTACAATTTGACATCTGGGGAATAACCACTATAACCGTCAAGATGGAAGTAGAGAGCGAGTAATCGCATTATCACTGGTGCTTTCCATCATCTTGAGGCTGTGTTTTGTCAGCTCAGCAGCCCTGCAGATTGGTATGCATTTATCTAAGGTCATCTCTTCCTCTCTCAGTAATCTTTCTCTGAGGTGAGTGTCTATGATGCCACACACTATTCTGTTCCTGATGAGAGTGACTCTGATGTCTCTAAATTCACATTTTGCAGCAAGTCTCATCAGCTGCCTACATTTTCACCAGCCTCCTGATTTCAAATGCCTGCACTATGTCTGCTAGGACTAGACTGTCTGTGCTCTCTGGGAGTAGGGTCTTGACTATTTCTCTGCATTTTTCCCCAATTAAGTAATAAAACAGCTTTACTTTTATTTTGCCATCACGGGGCCACTGTAAGAGCCACATACAGAGTAAACTCCTCCTTCCGATGTCTCCAAGTCTATGATAGATTGGATGAAGTGACATCCAGGCTCTGAGGGGGTTTCTGACCAGTCATCATTTTGTGGTAATGATAGGGACTCTGTACTTACGGGTGCTGTTGAGTCTCTGTACAGCTCTACTCTCACACAAGCTCTGAGGATCTGCAGGTATGTTCTTTAATGGTTCTGTGCCCAGCTGCCACCAGTTTCTGCTAGTTGGTGCTTATAATGGATCACACTTAGATGATGTCTTCAGGCACTTTATTACATGAGAAGTTAGCTGCCATTACACATGTGTCTGATAATGTCCCTGACCACTAAACCAGCAAGTTGCAATGTCCTTGTAGTATACACATACAAGTAGTGAGACCCCTAGAGGCCGCAAAGCATATAACATATTGCTAAAGGTAAGGACAAAAGGTGAAGCTAGGGAAGACCAAATACATGCTCCAGGCATCCTGGTGACGAGCCCAAGAGTCAACCAGGGAACTCAACAAGGTTGGTGTCTCTGAAGAGAGCCAGGGTTGGAGGGGGTAAAGGAATCTGATGACCACACATTCCCCTGGATCTTGAGAGGGTTCCAAAAGGGCACCGCATCCCAAAATACAGGTGATAAAACAACAGTGACAGTGAGAGATATGTGCTTAAAGAGAAGAGAAAAGTTTTGATGGAATGCAAATGTGCCTTCTACTCAGCCCACTGATAAAAACATAGGGGGTGATGGGTCAACAGAGAAAACTGCTTCCCTTTGCCTGCCTCTTTAGATGCTGCAGTAATATTGACCATCCAAGAATAATACTTGATCAGCACATCCAAAACTATTTTAAAGAAAATTATGTAGGTGCACATTTGTAGAGTGCTGCTGATATGTTGTTTGCAATGTATGCCACCACGCTAGCATGCACCTACATCATTTTCTTTAAAATTGTTTTGGATGTGCTGATCAATTTTTATTTTTGGATTGTTTGCATGGGGGAGTGGCAGCCTCCATTGTGGTTGTGCACTTCGCCCATTCACACAGACTGTCTTCAGTCAGAGCAGAGTGTAGTTGGGACCTTCATTCCTAGTATAGAGACCTGAGTGGGTACCAAGCGAGTTGAGATGCTAATGTAGGTTCCCATCTGAACTGAGGTCACCTTGTCATAAATGTGCACTAAGAACCTCAAATTTTCATGAATCCAAAAGTAGCAGAAATGCCTAACTTCCACTTCCAATAAACCTCATACTTTCTTTATTTTGGAAACTGAATTCATTACGCTTTAATTTCCCTTGCCATTCTTTAGATTTAGTTAAACCGATAATTTTGTTCAATTACTTTATCCTGGAACACATGGATCATGGAACCGGACTGGCACTAGGGACTATATGCAATCTTCCGGATCATCGGTATATCTGCTATCTGCTCTACTGAGAGTTTTGCATAACGCACAACAAAATCAGGTGAGCGTATTCACACTCACCTACTTATCTTCTTGATTAGTGTTGCGGTAACACATGAGGGTGCGCCATTCTGTGGCGCTGTTTTGCATATTTGTCTTTTAGCTATATATTGTAGGAGGACATGCGCACAAGTGGATTAGCGCTCTACATGGCCATTTTAACTAAGGGAAACTGCTTAAACATTTCTTTCCATATAGTAATAGATGAGCAACTACTCAATTAATACTGGATAACATTCTTAGCTACCAGGGACCTATCCATGTCAAAGTAACACTTTTTAATATATTAATTCAATAAAGCCCTGGACAAAAAAATAAAAAATATATATTTTGAGGAAAAATCTTAATTTATAAATGAGACTCGCCTGTAAATCACCATATAAATTATTGCTTTCGAAGTTTCCTTTCTATCTGTCTCTCTCTTATTCTCTCTTTCTGCTATCTCTTGTTCTGGCTTTATGATTACCGTAGTCCTTCTTTTTAGGCCTGGTGTAGCTGACCTCCGTCTTTCACTGCTTCACTGCCGGCCGTTGGGCAGACAACCCCTTCATGCTATACAACTAGAACACATAACACTAATCCAACAACAACAACAAACTGCAACAACTCTCTTGCCTAACATGGCAGACCCCTTATATGCCTGTTGCCCATCCCTTCTCCTACCCTGAGTTCCCTGGTATCCTCCTAATTGGCTGCAAGTGACATGTGGCACTGGTGGTTAAAGCGGGAATACCTCAATAAAAGGTGCATAGTCGTTATCAATACAATACTGTATATACATACAAATATAATACAATTATTTCAAGTAGATATATGAGACCCTATACACACCCTACATAGTGGAAACCATATGCACAATGAAAACACGCTCAAATAGTCAGTCACAATTCGAAAAAATGAATCTCTTTGAATCTTTCTGTATTAAAACATTTTGCAGAGGCTGGACATACTGAGTTGACCCCCCACTTTATGACTGTGAATTTTATTCCACAATCTATAAAAAGAAAGGGATATATTCACTCATCTTAAGAAATTAAAACTTGAATGGATTTTTAAGTTACAAACATTAAAGCTGTTGGGATTAAATGTGGATCTGAAGGACACAAATTCTATGTTTAGGTAGGATGCATGTCTGTTCTATTTGTCTGGCAATCACTAATGTTTTTGTCTTTCATTGTGGATTATTTTTTGCCAAGTTTTCAAATTTTTTCTTTTTTTTTGTTTTCATTTACAGTTTTTGAGAAGGGAAGTACCATGCTACATCCACAAAAGTGGGTTAGTATTTTGGATGATTTTGTGATGAGGCATTACCATCTCTTAGCAGTGCAAATGTCCATCATGTTGTCCTAGACTTTGTATACTACTTATAAGACTTGATTATTTTGTATATTTGTGGTAATAAAATTATTATTTAGAGACCATACTTTTTGGGCGTCATGTATGAATGTAAGCCCCGTGCGCTCTATTTGTAACCAAGCGCACTCCAATATCAGGCGCATTATAGAGCGCCGGTGGCACTTTGTGATGCGCCTGAGATCGGTAGGCATGCTGGAGGCGTGTCACACTACAACCGTATGAAGCTACACACTTATAGCTTTAGTACGGCAAATCCAAGCGCATTACTGCTGGAACAGGTAAACCACTTTAAAAGTGGTGTCACGGGTGCCCCCGCTCCTCGGCCCACGGGCCGCGGGCGCACCTGTGTTTGCCCCTCCGGGTGTGTGTCGGGCCCGGGGCGCGACGCTGTCCGCAGGACGAGCGGGGTCCCGGCCACGCACAGGGACTCACCTGACCTCGTTCCTGTCCTGCCGCGCCTCTGCCGGCCGAGGGGGCGCGTGCCATCCTCTAAGGCGCGCCGCGCTCGTTCCGAAGATTTAAAGGGCCAGCGTCCCTTTAATTGGCTAATTGCCAGACGCCTCCTCTATTTAAGGTTACGCTAACTGTCACTCTGTGCTGGATCTATGTTGCCTCGTGCCTTAGCTAAAGCGTTCCCTAAGTATATTCTCGCCTTACCGTGTACCAGACCTTTTTGCTACGTTTCTCGACTCCGAACCTCTGCCCCCCAGCCCTGACCCTTCCTGCCTGTCCACGACCACGAACCCTTTGCCGCCTGCCCTGACCTCCTGCCTGCCTACGACTACGATTCCGACTACACTCTGTACTAGGGGCTGCACCTCGGCTGCCAACGCCAGGGGGACGACCTGGTAGCCTCACGCCGCAGCAAGCCCCACCCCCGCTTTGCGGCGGCCCCTGGTGAAAACCGGGGGCTACTAGATCCGTTCCTGGCGTGCTTAACCTACCATCGCTCGCGGTGGTCCCGCTGATCCACAACCCAGCCGTTACAGTTAGATCCAGCCAGGGATCCGGCCAAGGTGCCCCGGCCATGCGTCGCAGAGCTCACGTCCATTGCCCGCCCAACAGTCGCAACAGATATCGCAACAAGCTCAGCAACTGGGAAAAGCTGTCCGCCATGATGCGCCAACTCCGGGCGTCACAGCAGCAGCAACCTTCCTCTGCGCCGGTGTCTTTTTCTATCCCGGCCGCTCACTGCAACCGTGGGTCCAAAACTTCGCCTTCCACTGCCTTCCAAGTTTGATGGGGACCCGAAGCTCTGTAGAGGTTTCGTCACACAGTGTTCCATGCCGTGAGTTGATGGCTGACCAGTTTCCCACTGAAAGGTCAAAGGTGGCGTTGTGGTGGTCCTGCTTTCCGGAAAGGCCCTAGCCTGGCGACGCCTCTTTGGGACCGGAACAACCCTGTGACCGCAGATCTACAGGCCTTCCTCACTGAATTCCGCAGCGTTTTCGGGGAGCCTGCGCGAGCATCTTCCGCGGAGACGGCGCTGCTAAATCTACGCCAAGGGGACTCCTCTGAGGGATTATGCAGTTCAATTCCGCACCCTAGCCTCCGACTGACCTGGAATGACGCCTGCTCTCTTGCTACATTTAAAGAAGGGGGGTCAAGCAGAGTAAAGGAGGCTCTCGCAGCCAAGATCTCCCACCATCGTTGATTTAGCTCATCCATCTAGCCACTCGCATAGACGTGCGTTTTGCGGAGAGACACAGGAGCTCCGTCAGGAGCGGGACTTGGCACAACCCCGACGTTTTATCTCGTCTGGCTCCAGTTATTTCAGAGATCTCTGCTGCCCTCCTCCAAAAGTCATCCACTGAAGAACCCATCAGTGGACGGGCTCATTGTCGATCGGACTGTCCCATCGCAGGCTGGAGAACCTCTGCCTCTACTGCGCCAGTCCGACCTTTTTTCGCGGGAGTTGTCCGCAGCGTCCTCAGCGGCGGGAAACGCCCCGCACCTAGGGCTGTAGGAGAGGCTCCCTAGGTGCTCACACTCCTCTCCATGACTGTTTTTGCCATGGAGGTAACCATGGAAGCGGTCTATCTCAAACGGCCTCTGCCTTCCTGGACTCGGTTCCGCCGGGAACTTATTCATGCCGCTCTGGTGTCACGCTACCGCTTGCCGGTGACCCGTCTGGAAAAGCCGTTGCTTATCTCTTCCGTCAGTGGGGAGCTCCTCAGTGACTCCATTCGGTTTATCACCAGGCGAAGTCCTTCGTTGGGGTTCGGAGTGCCAGGAACTTTGTTTGGTCGCACCACGCCCGGTGTCCATCGCTCCTCCCCAGTCGCCCCGTCAGCTTCTACAGGGTCTGCCAGGGGAGTACCAGGATTTTGGAGATGTGTTCTCGGAGAACCAGGCTGAGAAGTTACCTCCTCATCGGCCGTATGACTGTCCCATAGACCCCCTTCCCGGGACCAGCCCTCCACGGGGTAGGGTCTATCCCTCCTCTCCGTGCCCGAGCCCCAGCCGTCCGGCCTACATACAGGAGAATTTGTCAAAAGGTTTTCATACGCAAAATCCTCCTCCCTGCCGGAGCCCGGTTTCTTCTTCATCCAGAAAAAAGACGGTTCGCTTCGCCCGTGCATTGATTACAGAGGGCAAAACAAGATCACGGTGAAGAATCGCTACCATCTACCCCTGTTTATCTGAGCTCTTCGACCGCCCCGTGAGCCAGGGTCTTCACAAATTAGATCTACGTGGAGCCTACAACCTCATCAAATTCGTGAGGGGATGAGTGGAAAACGTGCATTCAACACTCGGGACGGGCATTTCGAATACTCGTGATGCCTTTTGGGCTGTGCAATGCTCCGGGCCGTTTCCAGGAGTTTGTCAATGACGTTTTTTGGACTTGCTGTACACCTTTTGTCATTGTATACCTGGACGATATTTTGATTTTTTCTCCTGACTACAGACCCACCACAGACAAGTACGCCAGGTCCTACGACGCCTGCGGGACAACCGACTGTATGCCAAGTTGGAAAAGTACTTTTGGAAATTATGCTGCTTCTGCTTTCCTGGGGTACATAGTCTCTGATCGTGGTCTTCAGATGGATCCTGCGAAACTTTTCTGCATCCAGCAGTGGCCGCGACCTGTCGGTCTCCGGGCATTCAACATTTTTAGGATTCCCAACTACTACCGGCAGTTATTCCCCACTTTTCTAACGTTGTGGCTCCCATCGTGGCTCTCACCGGGAAGAACCCAATCCTAAATGTTGGGCCCCATCTGCCGAGGAAGCGTTCTCCCGACTAAAAGTCTGCTTTCCCTCCTCTGCACCTATTTTGGTCCGTCCGGGATCCAGAAGACCCTCAGCCTTGAGGTAGATGTCCTTCCCATGGGAGCAGGGCGGTCCTGACCCAAAAGGGGCCCTAAAGGCAAGACCGTCACATGTGGTTTTTTTTCAAAGACCTTCTCTTCGGCAGAACAAAATTATGCCATAGGAGATCGGGAGCTGTTGGCCATAAAACTACCCCCTAGAGGAGGGGGCGGCATCTCTTGGAGGGAGCTCGACATCTTTTTTTGACGTCTTTGTAGATCACAAGAATCTGCAATTTCCTGCAGACAGCTCAGCACCTAAATCCCACCACCCGGTGATCTCTTTTTTTCTCTCGTTTGATTTTAAAAATACACTTCCGCCGCCGAAAAAATGTCAAGGCAGAAAGCTCTCTCCCTGCCTCTGACATTAAACCGGAGAGGAACCAGTAATCTCAGCACATCATTGCTCCCGAAAGGCTGGTCCACATGGGTCCTGTGGATCTCCTACATCCCTCCCCGGGCAGGACCTATGTGCGCCCTCGCACTCAGAAGAGAATTCTGGGTTTGGGGGGATAGCTCTCTTCTGGCCGGTCATCCCGGGTACGAAAATCCAAACCCTCATCTCGCGAGACTACTGGTGGCCAACTCTGCTCCAAGATGTCAAGGACTTTGTTCTTTCCTGTACCACTTTGCCCGAAACAAGGTTCCACGCCATAGCCCACAGGTCTCCTAGTCCTCTGCCTGTCCCGGAGGCTCCATGGACACACATAGCATGGACTTCATCACGGGCCTTCCCCCTTCCTCGGGAACTCCGTCATCTGGGGTGGGTCACTGACCGATTTTTTAAAAATGTCCCACTTTTTGTGCCGCGCCTGGTCCTTCCTTTCAGCTCCTCAATTAGCGGCTATTTTTTCCAGCACATTTTTTCGCCTGCATGGTTTACCATCCCACATCGTCCCGATCGGGCGTCCCCAATTTGTCTCTAAATTCTGGCGTGCCCTGTGTTCCCGGTTTTCAAATCAAGCTGGATTTTTCCTCCGCATATCATCCTCAACAAACGGGCAAGGTGGAGAGGGTAAAACCCCGATCTTGGGGGAGTATCTACACCTTCGTGTCCGGAACGTCAGGACAACTGGTCCGAATTGCTTCTTGGGCCAGTTTTTCATATAATCACCGGACTCCGACTCAACGGCTGCTCTCCCATTTCTTTTTGGCTACGGCGTCACCCGCGCCCTCCCCTCCCCCCTTGGCTTCTGCCTCCGAGGTCCCCGCCGTTTGGACATCCAGGTTCAAGATATCAGTGTCATCTGGCGAGAGACCCGAACAAGCCTTACTCCAGGCTTCAGCCCCATGAAGACGCAAGCTGAAAAAGAGGAGAAGACCTTCCCCAAGATTCTCCCCAGGGGAAAAGTGTGGCTCTCTTCTAGATACATACGACTCAAGATTTTCCTACTTTAAACTGGGGCCCGGTTTTGGGACCTTTCAGAGTATGCGACAACTGAACCCGTTGTCCTATAAACTCTGCCTGCCTCCGTCTCTCCGGTTCCCCAACGCATTTCATGTCCCCCCTCCTAAAAGCCGTTGGTCCTGAACCGGTTCTCCCAGAAAGGAGCCTGCTCCGTCCCGGGGTTAAATCCCCTGAATGTCCTTCAAAGTGAAGGAAAATCTTAGATTATGAAGACCATCAGGGTTTAAGCGATTTTTCTTGTAGATTGGAGGGGCTTCGGCCCCGAAGAAAGGTCCTGGGAACCGGAGTCCAATATCCTGAACCGAGACCTGATCCTCAGATTCCTGCGTGCTAAGAAGAGGGGGAACCTAAGGGGGGGGGTAAATGTCACGGGTGCCCCCGCTTTCCCCGGCCCGCGGCCCCGCGGGCGCACCCTGTCTGCCCCTCCGGGTGTGTGCTGGGCCCCGGGGCGCGACGCTGTCCGCAGGGCGAGCAGCGGTTTCCCCCAGCGCACAGGGACTCACCTGATCTCGTTTTCCCGTCCCGCTGCGCCCTCTGCCGGCCGAGGTGCGCGTGCCCTCCTCAAGGCGCGCCCGCTGCGACGGGTTCCCAAGATTTAAAGGGCCAGCGTCCTTTTAATTGGCTAATTGCCAGACGCCTCCTCTATTTAAGGTTACGCTCACTGTCACTCTGTGCTGGATCTAAAGTTGCCCTCAAAGCCTTAGCTAAAGCGTTCCCTAAGTAAATTCTCGCCTTACCGTGTAAACCCGACCTCTTGCTACGTTTTCTCCCACCCTCCGAACCTCTGCCGCCAGCCCTGACCTTTTCCCGCCTGTCCACGACACGAACCTTTGCCGCCTGCCCTGACCTCCTGCCTGCCTACGACTAAAGATTCTCGGACTACGACTCTGTACTACGCTGCACCTCGGCTGCCATCGCAGGCAAGTCACGCCAGGGGGGACGACCTGGTAGCCTCACGCCGCAGCAAGTCCATCCCGCTTTGCGGCGGGCTCTGGTGAAAACCGGGGGCTACTTAGATTCCGTTCCCTGGCGTGGCTTAACTACCATCGCTTGCGGTGGAACAGCGGATCCACTACCCAGCCGTTACAAGTGGTTTACCTGTGCCTGAATTGTCGCTTTGTAAAAAAAAAATCATAACTGTCGCCCTTTATGTCTATATTTCGGGTATGTTCACATGGCGTGTTGGATCTGT
Organism: Phyllomedusa bahiana; assembly: GCA_025379985.1. NCBI lineage: Eukaryota > Metazoa > Chordata > Amphibia > Anura > Hylidae > Phyllomedusa > Phyllomedusa bahiana. The sequence goes on from JAODAL010001769.1 coordinate 77,081, forward strand.
TCTTGGATCCGTTTATAGATGCGTGTTTAGATCCGTGTTTTGGACCCTAAACGGACCCAAACAAGAAAGAGGAAAAGCCGGCATAGGAGTTGCTTCTCCTGTCTCCCAGATAAGTACCTGGAAGATAGATGGGGTGACATGTATGATCTAGGTACATAGAGGCCATTTCTAAATAGATTTAAAGCAGTATAGAATGCTCCAGAATGTATGGACCTGTTCTACTGCGGGTCATAGATTCGGTGCTTTCTAGTTCCAAAACGACAACTCAGGCTCAGGTAAACCACTTTCAACTTGGTCCAGCTGTTTCAGCAGTAATACGCCTAGTTTTGCCGTCCTACAGTCATACAGTGAGTACGGAAAGTATTCAGATCCCTTTAAATTTTTCACTCTTTGTTTCATTGCAGCCATTTGATAAGATCCAAAAAGTTCATTTTTTTTGCTCATTAATGTAAAACTCTGCAAACCCCCTCTTGAAAGTAATAAACAGAAATGTAGAAATTTTTGCAAATTTACTAAACAAGAAAAACTGAAATATCACATGATCATAAGTATTCAGACCCTTTGCTCAGTCTTGAGTAGAAGTCCCCTTTTGAGCTAGTACAGCCATGAGTCTTCTTGGGACTGATGCACCAAGTTTTTCACACCTGGATTTGGGGATCGTCTGCCATTCTTCCTTGCAGATCCTCTCCAGTTCCCTCAGGTTGGATGGTGAACGTTGGTGGACAGCCATTTTCAAGTCTCCCCAGAGATGCGCAATTGGGTTTAGGTCAGGGCTCTGGCTGGGCCGATCAATAATGGTCACGGAGTTGTTCTGAAGCCACTGCTTCAAAGCTGTGTGCTTAGGGTCATTGTCTTGATAGATAGAAATGTCCTTCGATTTCTTTCCCTTCCTCCCGGTTTATTTTTCCATCCAAACACTCGATCATGGTCAAAATCGAATTTGTCTCTTAGGAATTTATCTTTCTTCCATCCATTTTGTATTGGCACTAAACGATTCTCCAATTTTTTGTAAAATAGATTCAGTTGAGCCTCTGTTACACGGGTTTTAAACTCTGCTTTAGCTGCATCCAATTCACCACATAATTTCTGATAGTCCTCTTTTGACTTATCCAATATCAGACGTGTAAGGGTTAATGAGTGCTCCACATGTGCTTTCTTCCATCTCATCCCAAACTCTGCATCATCCTGATATTGTGAAATTTCCTTGTATAAACGCAGTCCTCTTGGGGAACGTTCACTTTCCACATACGACTGTAATGTGTTTATGGTCCAAAATAAACGAACCTCCTTTTCGGCTAGTTGTATCACTTTAAATTCTAATGCTCTAGTGCTTATCACTTTAATTTCTTCCTTCATATTGCATTCAGAAAAAAATGTGCCGATATCTTCCCTCCCAATTTCTAATGGATTTAAACAGGCATTGCCTTCAATTTTCTCACTTTCGTCTGCAGAAAGACAAGGGCAATAAGACAAGACAGAAAGAAATTGCTGTATAAGAAAAGGAAGAAAGGAGAATTAAATAGATTTATATTCTCCCTTGAGTATTTCAATATGTCAGAAATTATAAAAAGATCAATCAGAAAAAATTGGCACTTGTTGGAATTAGATGAGGACTTAAAAGAAAGAACGAAATTGCCTCCTATTATATCATTTAGACAGTGTAAAAATATACATCATGAGTTGGTACATAGTGATTATGGAAAAAAACAAAAAAAGGTGGTTAAATAGTTTGGTCCCAATCAGTAATCATAAATGCGGGAATTGCTCATTTTGTAGGTATATGAGAAACGATAAGTCTATACAGATTGGCCAGATTAGACATAATGTGAAAGATTTTATTACTTGTCGAACTGATTTTGTAGTTTATGTGTTGTGGTGTAAATGTGGGTTCTTTTATACAGGGAAAACTATTAGACCATTGTTTAAAAGAATTCGGGAACATTTTTACTCTGAGAACAGGAACGGGAGCTCCAAGATTAATTTCACATATGCAGGAGGTTCATTTAGGAGATCGCTCCAACATACAATTTGCTGGTATAGAATGCATAACCTTAGATAAAAATATTAGAGACAGACAAAGGAAGCTGTTACAGGTTGAATCAGAGTGGATTCTGCGCACTGAGGCATTGGGTTCATTAGGTTTGAATGATAGGAACGATCTTTCATCATTTTTATAAATATTTTGATATGAGTAGTATTAGGTTAGTAGTAATGTTAGATATTATAGTTTTTAAGATGTTATTTTGTATTAGTATTGCATTGTAAAATGTAACAATCACGAGAGGGAAGTTAAATAGACGGGCTTACGTCATACTTCCCATCATGCCTTGAGAAAGCGTTGGATAACGCGAAACGGCCGTAGGCTGCAGCGGTAATATGTTTGTCACCGGCTGAAGAGTGCTTGAAAAATTGTGTCGATTCCCTGTTTTTATTTCGTGTAATAAAGGAATTTCAGATGATAAGGGGTGAGTGCCGTGAAAAATCTTTCTTGGTTATTTTGTATATAAATAGTGTGCTTTGAGCACAGTATGTTGTCGCTGTGAGTACGGGCACATTGTTACTGCCCGAAACGTGTATGCAAGAGTCTGTTATATAGCATATCCAGCATTCAGAAAAGCTGGTTGATGACCCAACCCCCACAAGTGGCATTCAGCTTTCCAATGATAGAAAAACTGGATTCCACCTCTGGGGGATGGGAAATCATTAAGCTATCCTGCATGTGGGATATAATATCCAGTGTGCAAGAAAGCTGGGTAATGCACCATCCTCCACACAGCTTTCTTGCATGCTGGATAGGCTTTTAAACCTATCTATGTGTATGTGTATAATGTTTCTGTTTATTCATAGGTTTCGCTGGTGTACTACGTCAGATCAGACTTGGATCTATTAATTTAATAAAATGGCTAATGAGGGCTGGTGTTTTTTTGTTTAGTGTTGGTGCTTTTTTACCATCTAATTCCGGTGTTAGTAACAACAGTCTCTGGGGAAAGGCTTCAGTTAGTGGTGGTTCTTGTCACCCTACGACTAACCTTAACACCCTCTCACTATTACCACAGTACCTAATGGACCAGAGAAACAGGGATGAGACAGGGAAACATAAGAAATAGACCCTATAATATGATGGTCCACTTCTGGGTTGTCTGCGGGCTGGAATTTTTAGAATGGGAAGGGACCGATATCCATGGACACTTCCTATCCAGATAGTATCAGGCTGCAGCTGCTGATTTTACCTTGGCTGTTAATGTAAAAAGGGGGGAAATTATGTAATTTTTTTTAATTAATTTTTTTTTATTGAAAATCTTTAACTAGGCATCTACAGTAATCAACAATAAAATAATTAAAAAAAATAACAATATGGGGTCTCATTTTTCATAACCATCCAAGACTAACCAGCAACTGGAGCCTGTCGGGATGGAAAAGTCCATGGATATTGGTGCCATTCCACCATAAAAATACCAGCCCTCAACCATCCCTGAAGCAGACCATCACATTAGAGGGTCAACTTTTGATAGTAACCCAGATCTTCCCAGTAACCCTGGTGCATTGGGTACTGTGGTAATAGTGAGCCGGGGGGTTAGTGTCAGCCTTGGGGTGAAAAAAAAACACTGCTGGCTGAACCGATTCCTAGCGCTATTAATGTCTGTCAGACACTTCCATTACTGACACTGGAATGAAATGATGAAAAAACACAATGACACAACACAAAAAAATTTTCTCTAAATAAACACTCCCTGACAATAGCCCTCATTGCCCATTTTATTAATGAAATGGATCCAACGCTGGTCCGGCATAGTCCAGTGAGTCTGACATTGTCTAAAGGTGAAATCTGTAAAAAAGATAGAAACTCTACAAAAAAACTCTCCACCACCTGCACCCATGGCAGATCATACCTGTGGATGATCTTTTGGGGTTTCAAGGTATGGAGTTCAAGCTCCATACCTTGGAGCTTGATATTGGGGAATCATATTGGGGGATATAGGCCACAACTGCAGTACAATCTCCAGGGGGATGGTTCTCTGCCCCCCAGGAAATTATGCCTGTAAGCTGTGCTCTTTAACTTCCTCTCCAGCTCCTCCCTTACCATTTTACACAACACATAATAAGCCCCCATCTGTCAACCCATAGCCTTTTCACCTTCAACTATCACCCCATAAACTCCCACCACTTCCATCTATGACCATATAAACCCGCCACCACCTCCAACTATCCCCGTATAAGCCTTCCACCTCCACCTATCACCCCGTGGGGAGTTTGTACAGGAGGAAAAGCACAGTTAGGGAGGTGCTGGGAAAGTTAAAATTCTAAGATGTTTCTGTGGTAAACTCGACAAGGAAAAGGTCATCATGGTGGTCTGGACAGGATGGAGAAGAAAAGGGAAAGTGAAAAACTATTAGCAGAGAATTCACTGAATGTAACTGCACTGCAATAACATATGTCTGCAAAGCCTGTATAAAACTGGTATATACCACAATATGGACACTGTATGGTGGTAATATATAGTTTGCAGAGCCTGTGTACACTGTTATCTACCACTATATGGTCACTGTATTATGGTAATATTGGTATATGTGCAATGGCTTAGGTCCGGGCACAGTTTGGTGGCAACTTCCAGCTCTCCTTGATGCTGAATAGACTATCCAATGTCCAGGAAAGCTGGGTTACGTCAAACCCCTCAATTAGGTTTCTTTCAGAGTAGTTGCACATTTGTTTGTAGTAGGCATGGCCTATGTGAAGGGTGTGTGGCTTGTATACAGGAGACATGGTTCAATCAGACCTTCTAAATCAATCAGCGTCTTGCGATGCACACAGGTACGCGCAGCAAGACGCTATGTGAACATTCCCTTAGAGTTATTTTGCTGCCTTAAATTCATGCTCCCAGTGCAAGTTTTCTAACAATCAGCTTGTGAGACGCTTTTTAAAGGTTTCAAGACACGGAGACCCTCAGTCAGATCTCCTTGACCCCTCTGGGATATGGCGATATGTTTTGAAGCAGTTGACAGCAGATCCATTTGAACTGCTGGAAGAAGAGGATTTTACATTTTTGTCTTTCAAAATGGTATATCTGATCCGAACTGTCGCCTGAGCGATAGAATACGCTTGATTTAAGACCCGCAGTAGAGCGGGTTCATACGTCAGGCGCATTCTAGCCTATTATTAGGCGCATGAAATTTGGAGTGTTAACCAAAATCTTTAGACTTTAAAAGAGCAGTTTGTATACATCTGGAGAGCTCTACATCCTTTAGATTACATTGGGGAACACAAAAAAAATATTTTTATTTGACCTTATCCTGGGTATTTGAGTGCTGCTGAGTCCAAAATATCATCCAGTTTGTTCTAGCAGCTCTGGTTTATGGGATTTTGATTACATGATTATATGTTGTTTTTTGTGATTAATTTGTTTATAAATCTGTAGTGCAGATGAATGTAATTGAATTTTCTTATGCACATTTATGGTTTTGTTTGCATGTGTTCTTTAAATGTTCTAAAATGTCTTTTCTGTTTACCTGAATTTTCAACATTCGTTATTACAATAATGAGTGACCAATACTTTCAGCAGCATATACTTGATAAAGTGGCAATGCTGAATCTCCAAAACTAGAGTTGATAGGGGAAAATGGGTGTCATTTTCAGAATCAGTGCCAATGGTTAAAATTTTTAACGCAAAAAGAGTGTTCCCCAATGTTGTCTGAGACACTGTTTTTACAGCATGTTGGTGCCAGAAAAAGCCAGGCAGCCAGTAAAGCCTCTTTGCAAGGTTGAAACGTGTCATTTCCTTATGCCACTCCTTAGAAGGGAGTCCCATGCCTGAAGGAATAAATGCTCACGCCACTCGGCCTAATGTGACCTCCTGGGTGGAGATTGGAGAGGTGTCACTTCAGTTCAGTTGCAAGACTGCTTCCTGGGCCTCAGTTCATACTGTTGTGAAGCACTACTGTAACGGCTGGGTAGTGGATCCTCTGGACCACCGCAAGCGATGATAGTTAAGCCACGCCAGTCTACGAGTCTAAGTAGCCCCCGGTTTTCACCAGAGCCCGCCGCAAAGCGGGATGGACTTGCTGCGGCGTGAGGCTACCAGGTCGCTACCCCTGACGTGACTTGCTTGCGGTGGCAGCCGAGGTGCAGCGTAGTACAGAATCGCAATCCAAGAATCGTAGTCGTGGGCAGGCAGTAAGGTCAGGGCTGGCGGCAATGGTTCGTGGACAGGCAGGAAAGTCAGGACAGGCGGCAGAGGTTCGAAGTCGAGAAACGTAGCAAAGGGTCTGGTACACGGTAAGGTGAGAAGGGCAACATAGATCCAGCAAGGAATGATTGCAAAGCGAAACCTTAAATAGGGGAAGCGCCCGGCAATTATCCAATTACCGGGACGCTGGCCCTTTAAATGTACAAGAACGCGTGCGCGCGCTAGGGGGCAGACACGCGCGCCTTGGCCGGCAGAGGACGCGGATGGGACAGGAACAAGGCCAGGTGAGTCCCCGGCAGGAGCGGACCCCCGGCTCGCCTCGCGGCCAGAGGCGGCACCCGACCCTGGTAGGCGCCTGAAGATTGAAGTGGACAGAAACCTGGATTAGTGCGAGGTTCCTGGCTGATGTGAGCATCCAGTGAGAATCTCTGGGGAAGTGTGTGCACTATCACAGGTGTGTTTTACACTGTTTTATACTATTTGCATGGGGGTTGCATTTTTTGGAATTTGATTATTTGGGGACTGCTTGTGATTAAGTTGGCACCTTATACAGCGAACAGAGCGCGATCGTCTTTTATATAGAAATAAAGACTATTACCAAATTATTTCTGTTTTGATTTTGCTTGGTTCAGGAGATAAAGGAGATCAGTAACCAAGCTTCTCTTGGTTACTGACCACCATGGCCAGGACAAGGCAATTTGGTGCTGTAGAAAAGTAAGGCTAATGCCTCCCATCCCCACTCTGAAAAAATTCAAATCCCTGGTCCTGACCTGACACATGCTGCCTGTGCCCTCCCTTTCTACGTGGAATGGGAAAAAAACACACTTGCTCAAACACAAAAGTGTGGTTGCCATTTTTGAGTATGTTTGGGGCACTGATTCTGAGAATGACACCCATTTCCTCCTATCAGCTCTAGTTTTGTAGATCCGGCATTGCCACCTTAATAAGTACAGTATATGCTGCTGAAAGTAGTGGTCATCCAATATTGTATTAAAGAAATATTGGAAATTCATGTGAAACAGAAAAGACATAAATTTTAGAGCATTTAAAGAACACATGCAAAGAAAAACATGACTGTGCCTGAGCGACTTCAATTCTATTCATTAATAAACTAATTATTCACAAGAACAATGTAGAATCATGTAATCAACATCTTATTCAACATCATAAACTAGAGCACTAGAACATAATGGATGGGATTTTCGGACTTTTCGGCACTCGAATACTCAGAATAAGGTAAACATTTCTAGGCATTTCTAGTCATTTGATCAAAATTTCTAGGCATTTGTTCTATTTTAAAAAAAAAAAAAATAGATCAAATGTTGGTCTGACATAGTCCAATGAATCCGTCATAGTCTGAAATGTAAACCTACAAAAAAATAGCATCACCCGGCTTTCCCAGATGTTGGCTAGCCTATTCAGTGCCCAGTAAAGCTGGATGACATCCCGGACAGCAGGCAAACCTATGTGTGTGCTGTAGGGGAAGGGTTTCTGCCCAGCTTTTTTGGATGCTGAACATTGTCGCCTCCCCCCACTCTAAAACCGCACTCTAACCCACCACCCCCACTCTTAACATCCCCATCCCCTCTTACACACCTCCTTTCCCACTCAAACCCCTCACTCTGAACACCCTCTCCCACTTCTAACCCATCCCTTCTCCCACTCAAACCCACCTTCCCCACTCTGTACACTCCTTCCCCCACTCAGCCAACCTCCCCCACTCTCAACAGCTCCTTCCCCATTTAAACCCACCTCTTCCACTTTGAATACCTCCTTCCCCATTCTGAACACCCCATCATCCACTCTAAACCAATTCCACAACTCGTAACAACCTCTTCCCTAATTAATCCCACCTCCCACATTCTGATCACCTCAAACTCTGAACACCCTCTCCTCCATTCAAACCCACCTTTCCCACTCTGAACCCTCCATCTCCCACTCAAAACCACCACCTCCACTCTAAACACCCCCTCCTGCAACCCTAAACAATCCTTCCCCCACTGAACCCACTTCCCCACACTGAACACCCCTCTCGAATTCTAAAGCCTCTCCCCCACTCAAACTCACCTGTCCCACTTAAACTCCCCACTCTGAACACTCCTTCCCCCTCTAAAACGCAAATTACAAACTCTGAACTCTCCTTCTTGTACTCCGAACAACCCATCCTGCATTCCAGCCCACCTCCCCCACTTTTAACAGCCCCCCAAACTCTGAGCACCACTCTAGCCCACTTCCCTTCTCTGAACTCACCGTCCCCCATTATGAACACCTCTTATCCATCTCACTCACTCAAATCCACCTCCCCCACCCGTTCTAATCCCTCTCTTCCCCCTTGGAGATTCACTTACCTGTCCTGGAGAGCGGAAGTTTCTCAGAGCACTCGGTGCTCTGCTGAGGAGAGGGGACGGAGCTTTGTGACTCTGCCCTCTTTTCCCAGTAATGCACTTAGGCGCTGCTGCTCTGACAGCTTCCTGTACAAGATGCTGTCAGAAAAACGCAGGGTCGGTGGAGGAGACTGTAATCTAATCTCTTCTAATATTCTTCCGTTCAACACACCAACACCAATGTGCCACTGCATCTCTCCTACAACGCCACTACAAATAGTTCCCCAACAGAGGTGGCAGCACCGGAGGAGGCAAATGACCTGGATAAGAGTTATGTCCAGTCCTGGCTATTTAGTTACAGCCCGCACACTCCATGTATGGAGCGGGCTTGCGCCCCCTACTGATATCCAGAGATAGGCACCCTGGGAGTGTTACACAGATGGTTTTACCACATAAAACAGTTTATAACTAGCATATACCATATGTCTACTTTATGTTGGCATCATCAGAAAATTTGCAACACAGATTTTTTTTAGGGACCAGTCCAATTTTAATGTAACTTTAAAGGGCCTCTAGGTTAGACACTCCCAGAAATGACTCAGTACCCCTTAAAGTAATGAAAGTAAAATTTAGGAAATTAGTTTAGCCTCTTTGTGTTTCACAGGAATTAAAGCAATGTAGAGGTGAAATTTCTAAATTTCACTTTTTTTTCAGATATTCAATTTTAATACATTATTTACTGGAAAGTAATAGATGTTAACAGGAAAATGAAACTCAATATTGATTCCCCCTAATATGACACTTTTAGAAATATCCTATATGTGGCCTTAGTAGGATATTTGACTCAACTATACGCCTTAGAATAGGAGGAGCAGCTTCAGGGTTTTTTGGGCCTCATTTTTATTTTGAAATGTTTTAGGAACCATTACAGGTTTGCTGACGCCCTAAGATGCTAAAACTTAATAAGTACCTCTAACAACACCTCATTTTGAAAACTACACCCCCTAAGGAATATATCCAGGGGTGTAGTGAGTATGTGTACACCACAGATGTTTCACACATTTTTCTGCATTTTATTTCAAAAATATGGAGTTGTAGGTAAAATTTTTTAATTTTCACAAGTAATTCTGAAAGAAGCACCCCAAAATTTGTTACACAATTTCTTCCAAGTACGACAATCCCCTATATGTACAAGGGAGGGAGTTCTATTTGGCTTTTGGAATGCAGATTTTGGTGGGTGACATGTTGCATTTGCAAAGCCCCCAAATTACCAGTATAGGTGAAGCTTTCCAGGAGTCACCCCATTTTGATATCAACACCCCTTAGGGAATTCATCTACTTGTGTAGTCTGTATTTTGGGCCCACAGGTGATGCATAGTCTTTTTTTGCCATGGGGCAAGAAAATGAAAAAGAAACCCCAGCAATTCCGCCAATGTTTTTTGGGTTTCATTTTTATAGCATTCAGAATGGGGTAAAGATAACGTGTTAACTTTACTATGCGTGTCAGTACCATTACAACAATATTTTATAGCGTTCTCTGTTTTACTACTTTTACACAATAAGAATGCTTTTGGAATTTTTTTTTTATTTTTTTATCATCATATTCTTAGAGCCATAAATCTATGTCTACATGGCATAGCTTTACTGTCAGAAAATCTAATTTGTGTTTTATTTGTCACGGGTGGTAGGGTGGCCGGCGTACTCTCTGCCCGAGCTCTAACTTACCTGACCTCGCTCCTGTCCTGCCTTCTTCCTCTGCCGGCCGGGGCGTGCGTGCCTGCTCCCTAGGGCGCGCGCGCTTGTAAATTTAATGGGCCAGCGCAGCGGTAATTAGATAATTGCCGGGCGCTGACCCTACATATTGGCACGCTCCACGTTACTTCCCTGCTGGATCTATGTAGCCTTGAGCCCTAGAGAAAGCGTTCTGGATTGATCTCGTCTTGCCGTGTTCCCGACCACTAGCTACGTTTCTCGACTACGAACCTTCGCTGCCTGCCCTGACCTGTCTGCCTGTCCACGACTATGGTTCTCGCATTACGACTTGGTACCTCGCTGCACCTCGGCCACCACTGCAAGCCAGTCACGTCAGGGGTAGCGACCTGGTAGGACTCCCGCCAAACAACTCCATCCCGCTTTGCAGCGGACTCTGGTGAAAACCGGGATCTGCTTAGATTCCGCTCCTTGGCATGGCCATTACCATCGCTTGCGGTGGTCCAGCGGATCCACTATCCCGGCCGTTACAGTTAGATCCAGCCATGGATCCCGCCAAGGTGCCTCTGCCAAGTATTGCGGATCTCACGTCCATTGTTGCCCAGCAGTTGCAGCAGATCGTGCAACAGGCACAACAACTGGATCAGCTGACCGACCTGATGCGGTAACTCCTCGCATTGCAGCAGCAGTCGCCACCGCCGCCAGTGGTCCCACCTACGCCTGTTGTCCCGTCGGCAACCATGGGCCCCAGGCTTTGGCTACCACTGCCATCTAAGTTCGACAGGAACCCGAAGCTCTGCAGTGGTTTCATTACCCAGTGCTCCATGCACGTGGAGTTGATGGCCGATCAATTCCCCACGGCAAGATCAAAGGTGGCGTTGGTGGTTAGCCTGCTCTCTGAGAAGGCCCTGGCTTGGGCAGCTCCTCTCTGGGATAGGAACGAACCTGTGACAGCGGATTTACAGGCCTTCCTCAAAGAATTCTGCAGCGTCTTCGATGAACGGGCGCGTGCGTCATCTGCCGAGACGGCGCTCCTGAGCCTTTGCCAGGGCGATTCCTATGTGGGAGACTACGCGGCTCAATTCTGTGGCCTCGGAGCTGTCCTGGAACGACGCCGCTCTTTGCGCCACTTTCAAGAAGGGTCTGTCCAGCAGAGTGAAAGACGCACTGGCAGCTAGAGACCTTCCGTCTTCTCTGAGTGAATTAATCTACCTGGCCACCTGCATTGATGTACGTTTCGCCGAGAGACAAGAGGAGCTCCACCAAGAGCGAGACACTGCACGCCCCTGCTGTTTGCTTCGTTTCTCTCCCGTGTTCCAGAGGTCTCCGCTGCCGCTTCCACAGTCCCCCAGTGAGGAGCCCATGCAGGTGGATCAGGCCCACTTGTCGGAGCAGGAGCTGTCCCGCCGTCGGACGGAGAACTTATGCCTCTATTGTGCCAGCCCGGACTATTTCCGCAGAGACTGTCCGCAACGTCCCCAGCGTCCAGGAGCCGCTTGCACCTAAGTCACGTAGGAGAGGTGTCCCTAGGTGCTAATTCTTCCTCTTCACGATTGTCAATGCCGGTAGAGGTCCCGACGGGCTCTTGTCTCTCATTTCGGCTGCCTGCCTTCCTGGACTCAGGATCAGCCGGAAATTTCATCCATGCCTCCCTGGTATCCCCATATTGCCTCCCGGTAGTTCGAATGGAAAAGCCTCTGGTGATTTCATCGGTCAGTGGGGTGCTCCTGAGTGACCCCATTCAGTACAAAACCAGGCCTGTGTCTCTCCGCGTGGGTGCCCTGCACAAGGAGAACATCACATTCCACATACTGCTTCGATCTTCATCAGCAATCCTTTTGGGGCGTCCCGGGCTCTCGACTGGAGGACAGGCGAAGTCTTGCATTGGGGACTGGAATGTCAGGATCTCTGTCTGGAAGCACCCCGCCCGGTGCGTACCACTTCTCTACCGTCGCCCCCCAAGTCTCTGTCCGGCCTGCCAGCGGAGTACCAGGACTTTGTGGACGTGTTCTCGGAGTAACAGGCTGAGACGCTGTCACCCCATCGGCCCTAAGATTGCCCGATCGATCTCCTCCCCGGTACCAGCCCTCCACGGGGGAGGATCTATCCGCTATCTGTGCCTGAGACTCAAGCCATGTCGGCATACATACAGGAGAATCTGCAGAAGGGCTTTGTCCGCAAGTCGTCCTCTCCTGCCGGAGCCAGGTTTAATTGTCGTGCTGAAAAAGGATGGCTTGCTTCATCCGTGCATGGACTACATTGGTCTATACAAGATCACTGAGAAGAATCGCTACCCCCTTTTGTTGATCTCTAAGTTCTTTTACTGTCTCCGAGGAGCCATGGTGTTTTACAATTTGGACTTGTGGGGGGGGGGGAGTACAATCTTATCAGGATCCGAGAGGGGAACAAATGGAAGACTGCCTTTAATACCCGAGATGGGCACTTTGAATATCTTGTGATACCCTTCAGTCTTTGCAACGTTCCAGCAGTCTTCCAAGAATTCGTCAATGACATCTTCAGGGACCTCCTATACACCTGTGTCATTGTATATCTGGATAATGTCCTGTTTTTTTCTCCAGATCTTCAGACCCATCGGTTACAGGTGCACTAGGTTTTGCGATGTCTGCGCGACAACCGTCTATACGCCAAGCTGGAGAAATGCTTGTTCCATCAGGCCAGCCTGCCATTCCTCGGGTATATAGTCTCTGATAAGGGTCTCAGGTGGATCCCGCTAAATTGTCGTCCGTCTTGCAATGGCCACTACCAATCGGTCTTCCGGCAATACAACGCTTCCTGGGATTCGCCAACTATTACCGGCAATTTATTCCCCATTTCTTTACGCTGGTGGCTCCCATGGTGGCTCTTACTAGGAAGAACGCGAACCCTAAATGCTGGCCACCGGCTGCGGAAAAGGCGTTCTCCGATCTAAAGACGGCTTTCGTCTTGACACCTATCTTGTCCAGACCCTGAGAAGCCTTTGTCTTTGGATGTGGATGCCTCTTCCGTGGGGATAGGGGCGGTCCTTGCACAAAGGGGAACCAAGGGCAAGACCCTCACGTGCGGATTTTTCTCCAAGACCTTCTCACAGGCAGAAAGGAATTATGCCATCGGTGATCGGGAGCTGTTGGCCATCAAGTTGGCTCTGGAGGAATGGCGACATCTTCTGGAGGGGGTTCATCACCCAGTTGATGTTTTCACTGACCACAAGAACCTTCAGTATCTCCAAACGGCCCAACGTCTTAATCCTCGACAAGCCAGTTGGTCTCTCTTTTTCTCCCGTTTCGACTTCCGGATCCACTTCTGACCTACAGAGTAGAATATTAAGGCCCCTGTAGACCTCCAAGGTGTTCCACCGGGCAAGACTTGCGTATGTCTGGCACTCAGGAGAAGAATTTTGGAGTGGGGTTATAGTTCCCTTCTGGCCGGTCACCCAGGTATACGGAAGTCCTACTCTCTTATCTCTCGACATTACTGGTGGCCTACCCTGGTTCGAGATGTCAAGGATTTCATACTTTCCTGTGCCATGAGTGCTCAGGACAAGGTTCCACGCCATAGGCCTGCGGGCTTCTTACAGCCTCTGCCTGTTTGAGAGTCTCCATGGACGCATATTGCCATGGATGCATTTTGCCATGGACTTCATCACGGATCGCCCTCCTTCCTTGGGGAATTCTGTCATCTGGGTGGTCACGGACCGGTTCTCGAAGATGTCTCACTTCGTGTCTCTTCCCAGTCTTCCATCTGCTCCTCAATTGTCAGGCAATTTCTTCCAGCATATTTTCCGTCTGCATGGTCTACCCTCGCACTTCATCTCCGATAGGGGAGTTCAATTTGTCTCCAGATTCTGCCGTGCTCGGTGTTCTCGCTTACAAGTCAAATTGGACTTCTCTTCAGCATATCACTCTCAGACCAACGGGCAAGTGGAGAGAGTAAACCAGATTTTGGGGAATACCTGCGATATATTGTTTCTGGACGCCAGGACAACTGGTCTGAGTTGCTTCCTTGGGCCGAATTCTCCTACAATCATCGGGACTCTGACGCCACTGGGGCTTCTCTGTTTTTTGTGGTTTATGTCTGCCACCTGTGCCCCCCCCCTCCTCTCCCCTGCCTGTGTCTTCCAAAGTTCTGGTGGTTGATCATCAAGTACGGAATATCAAGACCATTTGGCAGGAGACTTGATGTGCCTTACTCCGGGCTTCTTCCCATATGAAGACTCAGGCTGACAAGAGGAGGAGACCTCCCCCAACATTTCTCCCAGGGGACAAGGTCTGGTTATCGTCCAGGTATGTGCGCCTGAAGATTCCCAGCTATAAGTTGGGTCCTCGGTTCCTGGGTACTCGGTCCGGGCCACGGACACACTAGTGTCCCCCATTCTGGCTCTCTGCCGGGGAGGGGTTGTGCTGCTGACCGTGGGTCGGGCAGCGGGCTCACTCTCTGCCCAAGCTCTAATTTACCCGACCTCACTCCTGTCCTGTCTTCTTCCTCTGCCGGCCGGGGCACGCGTGTCCACTTCCTAGGGCGTGCGCGTGCTCGCGCTTATGACTTTAAAGGGCCAGCGCACCGGTAATTGGATAATTGCCGGGCACTGACTCTATATATTGGCATGCTCCACGTTACTTCCCTGCTGGATCTATGTTGCCTCGAGCCCTAGAGAAAGTGTTCTGGAGTGATATCGTCTTGCCATGTTCCCGACCACTAGCTACGTTTCTTGACTACGAACCTTCGCTGCCTGCCCTGACCTGTCTGCCTTTCCACGACTACGGTTCTCGCATTACGACTCGGTACCTCGCTGCACCTCGGCCGCCACCGCAAGCCAGTCGAAACAGAGTTAGCGACCTGGTAGTTTCCTGCTGCAGCAAGTCCATCCCGCTTTGCGGCGGGCTCTGGTGAATACCGGGACCTACTTAGATTCCGCTCCCTGGCGTGACTTATATCATTACTTGCGGTGGTCCAGCGGATCCACTATCCCAGCCGTTACAGTAGTCTATACATCACAGATTTTTTACCGTGATTGGCATTTTGAATAGCGAAAAGCCATAACTCCAGCATTTATGTATTGCCTCTGATAATGTATATTGATGGATTTTATTATAAATAGCACTTTGTGTAATTTGTTTTTTATTGGGTATTATCGATCACATTATATTTGAATTATATTTATATTTCTGATGCTCTGTGATTTGATGAGTTGGATTTGTATTCCTTATTATATTTTTCACAGATCAATTACCACATATGTTACATATTGCAATTAATTGATGTCTGCACTGCCTATAAATTTAGCACTTGTTCACTTGCTTAACCCTTTCCTGACATTGGACGTACCTGGCCTGGATGAGAATGACTTCCTTCAAATTGACGTACAGTTACGTCCTAGACATCGAGTGTGCTCACTCCGGTCGGGGTTTAAATAACCCCTTAGCTTCCGCAGTCAATCATGATTGCGGTAGCTAAGGGAAAGACAGAGGGCGACATGTATGATAGGGCTTTCCGCCTGTTTTCAGGCGTATACTGTGCCTCACTGTGCCGACTCTGCTGTCGGACGCTCAAATGCGATGTTAGGCGCAAGTTTCGCCACTTTGTAATATGCCTAACATAATGGGGCGTTCTGGGGCGTGACGAACCAGATTTGAAAAACCAATGCATGTAGGAATGCCCGTCGGCAAAGTGAGGCGCATTACAGCTCCGACAGGCAGACCTAGTTCAATGTGGTCTACCTGAGTCGGAGGAGGCGCAGTGAAGCTACAACTTATTGTAATGGGGCAAAATGTGCTCTACGTCTGTTACAACAGTACACTAATAAAAATTAGTTGTCTATAAAGTTAATTAATTAATAAAGATAAATATCAAAGTTGTATAAAAACTAATTCAATGTATTGAAAAAGTTGATCATTTAAAATGAAACGCACTATATATAACATCTCTACAGAAAGAAATATCGGCTCTAAAAGGTCATAAAAAGACGGAGAAAATTAAACTATTTTTACATTAAATAAGCCAATGATGATGATGTACTGATGTTAATTTTTGTCTTTTTTAATACCAAAAATTTAAGATGTATTTTTGTTTCTTTCATCTTTTATTCTAGAGCCAGCACAGCACAGGTCTTGCTGGGACCTGTGGTCCTCCAAGCAGGATTTCTATGTTCCGACAGCTTATTTCGATTCGTATTTACGGACGTATTTACGTCCGCAAATGCATCACCAAAGACGCCTTAAATAATGAACAGTTAGCTTAGAATTGATGCCAATGGATTATACGGATGTATTTGCGGACGTATTTACGGACAGTACGTTAGGTATAACCACTGCCTTAAAGCCTAAATGTAAAGGGAACATTCTATCTGATCTGCCAACAGCATATTATAGAGCAGTAGTAGCTGAGCAGATTGATATATAGTTTTGTAGGAAATTAATTAATAAAACTTGTAATTTATTCATTTACATTACTGCTTATTCTTGGTTAAGGAGCCCAGTGGGCAGTCTTGTTAGTGATTGGCAGCCTTCCATGTATGTGAAATAGCTGTCAATCACTGATAGGACTATGTACTGGACTCCTTAACCAGAATAAGCAGAAAGTATTAAAAGTATAAATGAAAAGTTCTGCTGAATCTTTTCACACAAAGCTATATATCAATCTGCTCAGCTTCTCCTGCTCTATAACGTGCTGCTGGCAGACCAAGTAACAACATCATGTTCAATGTGACAGGTTTCCTTTAAGAAGCTAGAATGTACAATTGAAAATGTTTGGAAAAAGTATGGCAAGTTTAGCTAATTATTTTAGTATATTTTGAGCCAGTAATCTTCCTGAGGTAGTTTTTGCTCTAGTTTAAGATGTTTTTATTGCTAAAAAAATGTTTCAGCATTATTCTTTGTGGAACTTTGCTTTGTTATCAATCTCATTCTTTGTCGGAGTGAGCCTATAATGGGGGTTTATACCCATTTTTGTGTCAAAATCTGGGTTTACTGGATGACCATTTAAATCTCTGGTTTACCAGTCTAGCTTGATTTGCATATATTCAAAAACATTAAAACAATGTTCCATGGTTACAATTCAATTGAAACAAAAGGCTGCATACAGAATACAATTTTTTAATCGAGAACATATTTCTTTTTATGTTATGGAATTCTTGAATACAATTACTGTAGCTTCTCGAAATTATGTAAGGATTATACAAATCCCTAAGGCTAGAAATAATATAGAGATATGATGAGTCAGTAAACCCCACATGATCTGTATTATTTGGCCCATTCCAAAATAAATTTAAAGAATGAGATTCTATCTTTTGAAACTTAACTATATCATCTCCCCAAATTTGTAAAAATATCAACTGACTTAATCTATAGAAGTTTACAAAAACTTTTGTAAAAAATAAACTCTTCAAAGGGACGAACAGTTTACAAATACTTTTGCCTATCCATGTGATTCAGAGAATGTTATCTGGTGGCACATTGTGATTTAAGTTAGTAAGAAATTTTGGTCCATACAATCCTTGTTTATTTGTTAAAAATATAAAAATGTGAAAATTGCCATTTTATGTGTGTAAGACAGATAGTAATGGGTACGGAAAGTATTCAGACCCCTTTACATTTTTCACTCTTTGTTTCATTGAAGCCATTTGGTAAGATCAAAAAAGTTCCTTTTTTTGCTGATTAATGTACACTCTTTACCCCATTTTGAAAGGAAAAAACAGAAATTTAGATATTTTTGCAAATTTATTAAACAAGAAAAACTGAAATATCACATGGTCTTAAGTATTCAAACCCTTTGCTCAGTATTGAGTAGAAGCACCCTTTTGAGCTAGTATAGCTATGAGTCTTATTGGGAATGATGCAACAAGTTTTTCACACCTGGATTTGGGATCCTCTGCCATTCTTCTTTGCAGATCCTCTCCAGTTCCCTCAGGTTGGATGGTGAACGTTGGTGGACAGCCATTTTCAAGTCTGTCCAGAGATGCTCAGTTGGGTTTAGGTCAGGGCTCTTAGCTGTGTGCTTAGGGTTATTGTCTTTTTAGAAGATGAACCTTTGGCCTAGTCGGCCCAAACTGAGGTCCAGAGCACTCTGGAAGAGGTTTTTATCCAGGATATCTCTGTACTTGGCCGCATTCATCTTTTCTTCAATTTCAACCAGTCGTCCTGTCCCTGCAGCTGAAAAACACCCCCATAGCATGATGCTGCCACCACCATGTTTCACTGTTGGAATTGTATTGGGCAGGTGATGAGCGGTGCCTGGTTTTCTCCACATAAACCGCTTACAATTAACACCAAAAAGTTCAATCTTCATCTTATCACACCTGAGAATCTTATTTCTCATAGTCTGGGAGTCCTTCATGTGTTTTTTTGTAAACTGTATTCGACTTTCATATGTCTTGCACTGAGGAGAGGCTTCCGTTGGCACACTCTGCCATAAAGCCCCGACTGGTGGAGGGCTGTAGTGATAGTTGACTTTGTGGAACTTTCTCCCATCTCCCTATTGCATCTCTGGAGCTCAGCCACAGAGATCTTGTGGTTCTTCTTTACTTCTTTCACCAAGGATATTCTTCCTCGATTGCTTAGTTTGGCTGGACGGCCAGGTCGAGTAAGAGATGTGGTCGTCCAAAACTTCTTGCATTTAAGGATTATGGAGGCCACTGTGCTCTTAGGAACCTTGAGCGCTGCATAAATTTTTTTGTAACCTTGGCCAGATATGTACCTTTCCACAATTCTGTCTCTGAACCCCTTGGGCAGTTCCTTAGACCTCCTGATTCTCATGTGCTCTGACATGCACTGTGAGCTGTGAGGTCTTATATAGACAGGTGTGTGCCTTTCCTAATCAAGTCCAATCATTTTAATTAAACACAGCTGGACTCCAATGAAGGAGTAGAACTATCTCAAGGAGGATCAGAAGGAAATGGACAACATGTGAGTTAAATATGAGTGTCACAGCAGAGGGTCTGAATACTTATGATATTTAAGTTTTTCTTGTTTAACAAATTTGCAAAAATATCTACATTTCTGTTTTTTCTCTTTCAAGATGGGGGGCAGAGTGTACATTAATGAACCAAAAAATTAACTTTTTTTGTTCTTACTAAATGGCTGCAATGAAACAAAGAGTGAAAAAGTTAAAGGCGTCTGAATACTTTCTCTACCCACTGTAGTTATACCACACAAAATAGTTTATAACTAGCAACTACCATGTAACTACTGTGGGTTGGCATAACTATTTAAATGTATTTTTATTTCTTTAGAAACATTAGTAGTAGTTAGTAGCAAATTTGGTTGAAAATCTGCAACATAGATTTTTTTTAGGGTCAAGATAATTTCTGACATGGCTTTCAGGGGTCTGTATATTAGATACCCCCATAAATGACCCCATATGAGAAACTTCTGTGGATGTGTCATTTCCAAATTTTACACCTTTTTTTACATTTTCAATTATTATCCATCCTTAACTGGAACTTAGTAGATGTGACCAGGGAAATACAACTTAATACTGATTTCCCTGACTCTGCCGTTTTTAGAGATCTCTCATATGTGGCCCTAGTGCGCTATATGATTGAAACACAAGGCTCAGAAAAGGAGGAGCACTTACTGGTTTTTGGAGTCTCATTTTCATTAGGATTTTCGTAAGGTGCTATTTCAAGTTTGAGGACACCCTAAGGTGCTAAAACTTAATAAACAGCCCTAAAGAAAACCTCATTTGGCAAAACCACACGACTTCAGGAATATATCCAGGGGTGTAGTGTATATATATTAACCCCACAGTTGTTTCACAAACTTTTTTAGTTTAATATGCAGTTTTAACTGAAAATGTTTCATTTTCACAAGGATTACCAGAAAAAAACACCCCAAAATGTGCTACTTAATTTCTTTCATGGTCGGCAATAACTATATGTGGGTGTAAACAGCTGTTTTGTTGCATGGCAGGGCATACAAGGAGGGCAAATTATTTGGCTTTTGGTGAATGCCATGTTGCATTTGCAAAGACCCTGAAGGACCAGTACAGGTGAAACCTTTCAGAAGTCACCCCATTATGGATTCAACACCCCTCAGGGATCTTATCTAGGGGTATATTGTGAATTTTGGGCCCACAGGTGTTCCACAGTTTTTTTTAGCATTGCTACATAAAAATGGGAAAAAAAAATGCAGTTCTGCCATTCTTTTTTGGGCTTCATATTTACAATGTTTGCCATGCGTTATAAATGACAGTATAACTTTACTATGTAGGTTGGTACAATTACAATGACATAAATTTTATATAGTTTTTTTATGTTTTATTACTTTTACACAATAAAAATATGTTTATAAAAAAATAAAATTTTTATGTAGTCATAGTCTGATAGATTTTTATTTTTTGTATACAGAGCTAGGTAAGCACTTTTCTTTATGGAATGAGTTGACATTTTCATTGGTACCATTTTGGGGTTCATATGACGTGTTGATCGCTTTTTACCAAGGTTAATGGGAAGTGGGATTAACAAAAAACAGCAATTCCAGTGGTGTTTTTTATTTTTAGCGGTATGTTAACTTTTAGCGGTATGTTAACTTTGCTCAGAAGGTCGACCTAATTACAGCGATACCAAATTTATATATTTTTGTACGTTTTACTGTTTTTACGCAATAAAAACACTTTTATTTAAAAAAGAAAACATGTTTTTGCATCGCCATAGTTTTAGGCCGTGTTCACACGGCTTATTCCCGACGGATGTTTGATTGCAATCAGGCGCACAAAGCCGCCGTGAAGAAGGGGCGGGCCGGGGGCGGGGCCGGAGCGCGGCGGGGGCGCCGCTCCCCGGCCCCATAGACTTGCATTATCCACGGCGCGTATTGCGCCTGGATAATGTGCATGTCACTTTCTCCCCGCCCGGCGGATTCGCCGAGCGGGGAGGAGCGACGGAATCCACTGTTCTCTATGAGAGCAGTGGATTACTGTAATGACTACGACGGATTGGCGCCGTACTGCAGCGCAAATCCGGCGCGCAGTACGGCGCCAATCCGCGGCAAAATAAGACGTGTGAACGAGGCCTTAGAGCCATAAATTTTGTATTTTTATGTGCATGGAGATGCGTAGGGGCCTGTTTTTTTGCGGGATGAGTTGACGCTTTCACTGGTACCAGTTTGGGGGGACAAGACTTTTTGATTGCCTTAAAATCCGTTTTTTGGGAGGCAGGGTGAAGAAAATACTGCAATCCTTCTAGTGTTTTTTTATTTTTTAAAAGTGCTCACCATAAACTATTTGTGACATGTTAGTTTTACTCCCTGGATCGATACAATTACAGCAATTCCCAATTTATATACTTTTTTATATTGTAGCTCTTTAAAAAAATGTTTTTAATGTGTAAAACAATATTTATGCATTGCTATCTTCTGATAGCCATAACATTTTTATTTTTCCGTATACAGAGCTGTGTAAGTTTTTTGTGTGGGACAAATTGATGTTTTCATTGTTACCACTTTGGCATTGATATGACTATTTGACTGCCTTTTATTCAATTTTATGTGCTGCAGGATGAACAAAAATCCCAATATTTTCATTATTTTTTTTTGCTTTTTTATGCTGTTCATCTTGCTGGATAAATATTATGATATATTTATGGGCTAAGTCATTACACACGTGTCAATACTAGATATGTGTACTTTATTTTTTATCTTTTTTGGGGCGACTGGGATTTGCAAAGGAAAAAGGGGCAGTGTACATGTTTTTATTTATTTATTTATTTTTTACTTTTTTACATTTTTTTACTTGTTCCCATAAGGGACTTGAATCAGTGATATTTAGATCACTGTTACAATACATTGCAGTACATGCATTACTAACTGCCAATTTCTACGCCCAACCAAGTCCTCATGGCACGGCTAGGTATAGTGACATCACGGGCAACCCGGAAGCCTTTGCTAGGCTTCCAGGTTGTTAGGGAGACATCGGCACCTCGTTATCGAAATGCGTGGGGGGCTGATTCACACAAAAGGAGCTGCCTCATTCTTTCTTCCCATTAGCTGTCACAGTTGCAATTGACACTGGCATCTAGGGGGTTTATCGACTGAGACGGGAGGGAGTTGCAGCCATGGCCAACAGAGCATGGTTCCAGCTGTAATATACAGCTGGTTCCATGCTCCGATCGTGCAGGCTCTACTTGTGAGACCGCACAATCTTCTGGACATATCCATATGTCCATTTGCGGGAACACCTATGGATAAAAAAATATTTGGGGAAGAATGGCTAATTGCTAGACTGAGCTTGGTAACTCAGCGTGGATTATATTGTCTGTTCGAGAGATAGTGTTTAGTAATCTTCTAGTATTCTGTTTCCAGTTATCCTGTGTCTTGTATTTAGTCCTGTCCAGTTCTGTTAAGTTTCGTTCTTGTGACTGGGTTCAGTCCGGAGAGTTTGTTTCTAGTAGTCTATTTAGTTTTCCATTTCCAGTTATTTAGAAGCCTTATTTATCCTTATCTCTGATTGTGCTTTGTTTGGACTCTCTTTTGGTAGCTTGCTTGTATCAGGATCAAATGTTTAGTGTTAGGGACAGTATTAAGAATAGGTCTCGGTAAAGATTTATGGAGAGTTAATTAGATTCAGTAATCAGTTGGCCTTGTCCTGATTCTGGATTGAAACTATTTGTGGTATTATCCTGATCCGTTTCTCTGCCATCGTTTGCCTTGCTATCCTACAACTCCATCTTCTAACAGTGAGACTTTGTAACTGCTGATTAACTACAATTCTACTGTATCAAGTTGTTTGTCATCCAAAAGCGTTGTTACACACCTTATGTTTCCCAGATTGAATCAAAAAAGCAGTAGTTAATCAGCACTTACTGAATAGAAGAATCGCTGCAGTCGGAATCTTGTTTAAAATTTGCATGTGCTTTCTTTATTTTGCATCTCTTAAAATCCACAGCGCTATTGCTGTTAATTACAAAACAGTTGAACACCAGTATGGGCTTGATGGTAGATGGCTAAGACCGACGCGTTTCAGGTCACATGACCCTTACTCATGGTGATGTCATCTCCGCTCATATTCATTTAAATAGACAACACAATTAAAAACATATGATGTCATTAACCCCTTCCTTCCCCCATATAGCCAAACTGATTAACGTATGCACAAACTGGCAATGATTAAAATAAGTTTGTTCTCTTTAATAATGGTATTGTATGTCTTGGCGTATATTCATGCCATTTGGGGTACGTGTATCCAAGGCAAAGATCCACCATGCCTCTCTGGCTAATAATTTCTTGTGTAAATCTCCACCTCTAGTTGAGTTCTATTCCTATAACCGATAACGAACCCAGATTGCCATGGTGTTTTTGTGAAAAATGTTTAGATACAGCTGAGCATTTAAATAGCTCTGTTTTGCTTGTGTCGGATAAGTGTCTACGTATACAGGTTTTAAATGGTCCCGTAGTACAACCAACGTACTGTTCTCTGCATATATTGCAACTCACCAAGTAAACTACATACTTGGTGTTGCAATCACATAAGACCTAATCTTGAAACATTTGTTGTTACTAAACGATGTAAAAGTATCTGTTTTCACAATATACTTACATGTTAGACAGATTTTATGTCCACAACCAAAACAACCTGTAACATGTAGCCAGTTTGTTTCCCTTTGAATATTAGAAGTAAAGAAACTGGGGGAAATCATTGAGCCAATTGTAGGTGCCTTCCGTGATATGAAACGAACGTTGTGTTGTAATAATTTTTTCACATGTTGATTAACATAAAGTATAGGTAAGTGGATTTTTAACAATGTTCACTATTTGATGATACTGACGACTATAATTTGTCGAAAATGTAATTGTATTTTTATTTGAATCATTGTTATTGTGTCGCTTTGTGAACAACTCCGATCTTTCCATATTTTCTACTTTCCTGATAGCCCTGTCCAGGTCATTGGGAGTATACCCTCGTTTTATTAATCTATCCCTCAATTGATTTTGTTCTAATAAAAATTCTTCTTTCTGGGAACAATTGCGCTTAATTCTTATTAGTTCTCCTACTGGGATGTTGCATGTTATATGTCTGGGATGGCAAGAATTAGCTCTCAAAATGGAATTTCTGTACATGTCTTTATGGTATGGTTTCACCTGTATATTCATGTCAACATTCCCCATCAAGGCGACATCTAAATAATTTATCGAGTGTGACTTATGCTCATGGGTGAATTTTAGACCCATGTTGTTGTCATTGATATATTTCACAAAATTACTAACTGCTTCCAAGTCACCAGTCCATAGAAAGATCAGATCATCTATGAATCTGGAGTACCAAAAATGTATTTGACAAAGGGATGGTCCAATCTGAAGAGATATTTCTCCTCCCATGCAGCCATGTAGATATTGGCTAGCGAAGGTGAGAAGCGTGCTCCCATTGAGGCTCCCGTTACTTGCAGGTAATACTTGCCATCAAACATAAAATAATTATGCGATAGCAAGTATTCTACTGCCAATAAGATGAAATCTTGTTTCTCCTTTGAATATGTGCTATACCTACACAAAAATTGTTGCAAGACCGGGAGGGCCTGGTCATGGGGGATGCAAGGGTATAAACCGATAACATCACATGACAACCAGGACCCCCCGGTTGGCCAAATCATGGACTCTAGTGTGTATATACCAGCTGTTTAGTGTCCCTCAAATAGCCTGGCAAGGTATAAACTAGTGGCTGCAATTGTAGATCAACCCATCGTCCCAGTTGCTCATTCAATGAGCCACTACCTGAGACGATGGGTCGAAACTTGGGAGGAAAACAATCCTTATGGATTTTAGGGAGCGCTTGGAAATAGGGATTGTTGGATTTTTTATGTCTAGCTTCTCTGCAAAGCCTTGTGTTAAGACTCCCATGTTCACCCCCTGATCCAATACGAGTTTAAGATCTTTTCTACTGTTCTCTGT
Source organism: Phyllomedusa bahiana (assembly GCA_025379985.1). Lineage (NCBI taxonomy): Eukaryota > Metazoa > Chordata > Amphibia > Anura > Hylidae > Phyllomedusa > Phyllomedusa bahiana. The sequence goes on from JAODAL010001769.1 coordinate 102,166, forward strand.
GGGATTGTAATTCTCCTATAACAGTTATGATCTTCCAACATTACCGTTAACTCACGTTTATAAAGGTGAGAATCTAACAAAACGACTGCGCCGCTTTTATCGGCTTGGCGTATAATGAGCCTGTCATTTTTCTGTAACCAAAGTAAAGCCTTTTGTTCTTGATTAGTTAGATTGGATTTTTTATGAATATTGTCTTCTAAAGAGACCTTTTCTTGTAGCTCAACTAGAGCTTCCTCTATACGATCTTGAAAAATATCCATAGTGGAGATACGTGAGTGTACTGGGTAAAAGTCATCATTACGTATTCCTACTTTCCTGCCGTCCTCAATAATATGACTACTATCTTGCATAACTTCACTCTCCAATTGTCGAAGTTGTGTGATCCCTATTAATTCTCTAAACACCGGTACCGCAGTTTCTAATTTATTTTCCTGTTCTAATGGCTCATGTGTATGTATTTGTGGATTCCTATCACTCTCTATCATTGAAAAGTGATTTTTAAGGGTTATATTTCTAACCAATTTATTGACATCTAACAGTGTTTGGAATATCTGAAAATCTTTAGTTGGACTAAATCCTAAACCTTTGGATAATACTTTAATAACATCCTCAGAAATGATTTGACTAGACAAGTTTATAATCGGTGATAGAAGTTCCTCCTCTTCCGATGCTCCCAGGATCCTCGTGCTGTTCCGCCGATGCTTCCGGCCTGCTCTCCTTGTCCGTTTTTTGAATTTTGGTTATATGATGTAGATTGTACAATCTCATGATCGGAGTTTGGACCCCGTATCTCATGTTGAGCCTGTCCTCGTCTATTTCTCCAACTGGATGCTTCGTATGGGTAGGAAGATTCTCTACTAGAGTGGTCAGAAAGATTACCCGAGGTGTCCGATGCTGTTCGATCCATGCTTGTATCAATGTCTGGGAAACTGACTCTCCTCTGTGAATTTGATCTGAATCTGCCTCGTCCACTACGCAAGATGGATCTCGGTCGATGATGTGAGGTTCTCCAATTATACACTTTATTTTCAGTATAGTCCTGAACATCCCTTTTATATTTATTACGTTTGGTGTTGATAATGTGATCTTCCAGTTTCTGTACCGAATCATTCATTCTTTCTGTAAGTTGTTTATAAATCTCATCATTACGGAATTTCTCCAATTCTTGTTTATTGAGAGCTATGTTCTTTTTGATGTCTTCTAACAGTTGTGTTTCTTGTGCTATAATTAAATTCATCAATTCCATTGAACACTTCGTTAAAATATCTTGCCACTTTTGCATGAAGTCCACTGAATATTCAAATGTGGGAGCTTTTTTTAAACGTAGTCCTAGTGGTATCATGTGTTGTTCCATATAGGTTTTTAAGGTCGTCATATCCCACCATGTTCTAGTTTCTTTATTCAACAATTGCTCCAGATCACGGAAGGCTCTAACAACATCCGCATCTTTGTCCATTATAGCCCCTGGTGTCACCTGTTTAAATATATCCGCTGCTCTATTCAATCTATGTGAGTTGTGATCCATATTCCCCGCCATGATATCATTGTCCATGTTTAAATTTCAATTCTTGTAAATGCAAGCTAATGCGGTTTTCAATTGTGTAGCATACCGTTGTGAATACGTTATTGCATTAACATGGTGTACATTTCATACAGAGGGAGCAAGTTCCAAACTAGCCACAAATGCATGCAACAAATCCAACGAAGGAATAGACAGCTCACCTCCTTAGGCGTGGATCCAAAACTACTCACAAGCTGTTTGCAGTGCAAGATCCTGGGCGGCACCCTTCATTCGCAACTTGAATCAAAAAAGCAGTAGTTGATCAGCACTTACTGAATAGAAGAATCGCTGCAGTCGGAATCTTGTTTAAAATTTGCATGTGCTTTCTTTATTTCGAATCTCTTAAAATCCACAGCGCTATTGCTGTTAAGTACAAAACAGGTGAACACCAGTATGGGCTTGTTGGTAGATGGCCTGCATATATTGCAACTCACCAAGTAAACTACATACTTGGTGTTGCAATTCACATAAGACCTAATCTTGAAACATTTGTTGTTACTAAACGATGTAAAAGTATCTGTTTTCACAATATACTTGCATGTTAGACAGATTTTATGTCCGCAACCAAAACAACCTGTGGCATGTAGCCAGTTTGTTTCTTTTTGAATATTAGAAGTAAATAAACTGGGGGAAATCATTGAGCCAATTGTAGGTGCCTTCCTGACATAGATGCGGATGTTGTTAGAGCCGTCCGTGATCTGGAGCAATTGTTGAATAAAGAAACTAGAACATGGTGGGATATGACGACTTTAAAAACCTATATGGAGCAACATATGATACCACAAGGACTACGTTTAAAAAAAGCTCCCACATTTGAATATTCAGTGGATTTCATGCAAAAGTGGCAAGATATTTTAACGAAGTGTTCAATGGAATTGATGAATTTAATTATAGCACAAGGAACACAACTGTTAGAAGACATCAAAAAGAACATAGCTCTCAATAAACAAGAATTGGAGAAATACCGCAATGATGAGATTTATAACCAACTTACAGAAAGAATGAATGATTCGGTACAGAAACTGGAAGATCACATTATTCACACCAAATGTAATAAATATAAAAGGGATGTTCAGGACTATACTGAAAATAAAGCGTATAATTGGAGAACCTCACATCATCGACCGAGATCCATCTTGCGTAGTGGACGAGGCAGATTCAGATCAAATTCACAGAGGAGGGTCAGTTTCCCAGACATTGATACAAGCATGGATCGAACAGCATCGGACACCTCGAGTAATCTTTCTGACCACTCTAGTAGAGAATCTTCCTACCCATACGAAGCATCCAGTTGGAGAAATAGACGAGGACAGGCTCAACATGAGATACGGGGTCCAAACTCCGATCATGAGATTGTACAATCCACATCATATAACCAAAATTCAAAAAACGGACAAGGAGAGCAGGCTGGAAGCATGGGCGGAACAGCACGAGGATCCTGGGAGCATCGGAGGAGGAGGAACTTCTATCACCGATTATAAACTTGTCTAGTCAAATCATTTCTGAGGATGTTATTAAAGTATTGTCCAAAGGTTTAGGATTTAGTCCAACTAAAGATTTTCAGATATTCCAAACACTGTTAGATGTCAATAAATTGGTTAGAAATATAACCCTCAAAAATCATTTTTCAATGATAGAGAGCGATAGGAATCCACAAATACATACACATGAGCCATTAGAACAGGAAAAGGAAAAAGAATTAGAAACTGCGGTACCGGTGTTTAGAGAATTAATAGGGATCACACAACTTCAACAATTAGAGAGTGAAGTTATGCACGATAGTAGTCATACTATTGAGGACGGCAGGAAAGTAGGAATACGTAATGATGATTTTTACCCAGTACACTCACGTATCTCCACTATGGATATTTTTCAAGATCGTATAGAGGAAGCTCTAGTTGAGCTACAAGAAAAGGTCTCTTTAGATGACAATATTCATAAAAAATCCAATCTAACTAATCAAGAACAAAAGGCTTTACTTTGGTTACAGAAAAATGACAGGCTCATTATACGCCAAGCCGATAAAGGCGGCGCAGTCGTTTTGTTAGATTCCGACCTTTATAAACGTGAGTTAACGGTAATGTTGGAAGATCATAACTGTTATAGGAGAATTACTTACAATCCCACAGAGAACAGTAGAAAAGATCTTAAACTCGTTTTGGACCATAGGGTGAACATGGGAGTCTAAACACAAGGCTTTGCAGAGAAGCTAGACATAAAAAATCCAACAATCCCTATTTTCCATGCGCTCCCTAAAATCCATAAGGATTGTTTTCCTCCCAAGTTTCGACCCATCGTCTCAGGTATTGGCTCATTGAATGAGCACCTGGGACGATGGGTTGATCTACAATTGCAGCCACTAGTTTATACCTTGCCAGGCTATTTGAGGGACACTAAACAGCTGGTGTATACACTAGAGTCCATGATTTGGCCGACCGGGGGGTCCTGGTTGTCGTGTGATGTTATCGGTTTATACCCTTGCATCCCCCATGACCAGGCCCTCCCGGTCTTGCAACAATTTTTGTGTAGGTATAGCACATATTCAAAGGAGAAACAAGATTTCATCTTATTGGCAGTAGAATACTTGCTATCGCATAATTATTTTATGTTTGATGGCAAGTATTACCTGCAAGTAACGGGAGCCTCAATGGGAGCACGCTTCTCACCTTCGCTAGCCAATATCTACATGGCTGCATGGGAGGAGAAATATCTCTTCAGACTGGACCATCCCTTTGTCAAGTACATTTTTTGGTACTCCAGATTCATAGATGATCTGATCTTTCTATGGACTGGTGACTCGGAGTCAGTTAGTAATTTTGCAAAATATATTAATGACAGCAACATGGGTCTAAAATTCACCCATGAGCATAAGTCACACTCGATAAATTATTTAGATGTCACCTTGATGGGGAATGTTGACATGAATATACAGGTGAAACCATACCGTAAAGACATGTACAGAAATTCCATTTTGAGAGCTAATTCTTGCCATCCCAGACATATTACACGCAACATCCCAGTAGGAGAACTAATAAGAATTACATAATCTCCAAAAAATTGGGAATCTCGCAAGAGAACAAAGAGTGACTATTGATCACTATATTTACTATTTTGCCATAGGCAAACTTAATCTATATCAGTTCTCTATCTATTAAACACTAAAACGTAACTTTTATTATATCTAACTCTTAAACTCTATACACACTATTTAAAAACCTGATCTCTATCCTCATCATTTAACCCTTTTTGCTTCTGAAAGAGGGAATAACTCCCTTTCTATCATCAAGTCTGGTGGAACCTATTAACAGGAGAGCCTTATATCTATAGCAAAGTACTAGCTTCAGTAAGAGATCCCAAGCCAACTACTTGGGCAGTCGTCCCTAATCTCATAGACACAGAACAAATAAGGCCCCCTTGTGACACCGTCTGCAGCAGGTGACACTTGTAGACAGAGGTGAGAGATCACAATTTAAAACGTCATGCCTGACCTCGCCGACATGTTTCACCAGCTAACCTGGCTTTATCAAGGCTTAGAGGTCCGATCACATGTGGTCTGAGCTCACTTCCTTTTATATCATGTTAGGTAAACACCCCATTCAGGTGCTCACCAATTAGCCATCAGAGAATCCACATAAAGCCCACTCCCCCCTTCCGCGCGCGCACACTCATAACATGTCCTGCTAAAGCTGCCACCATGCTCTCATGAGCCAACAACCTTCAGTCAAATTCGCCATCTCCATAACGGGCTTGCGCCCCATCTTACCGTACTGCCCGTGCCAATGCACTGCACCAACAAACACCTCAGCCCTGACTGTGATGGGCTTCCGTCTCACTTCTCTCATATTATTACAACTGCGTGCCTCACTAGAATGAAACTAAGCAGACAGGTATCACATTACAAGCACCACATGCCCCATCTTTGTCAATTCCATAAGCCCTTTCTTCAATATCTATATGCATATTCATTGGAATATAAACTCCAATGGACATGACCACTGTCAATTATTTCCCTAAAGCCCATTTCCTATGTTATGTTTATATGCATATTAGTTGTGCATAGAGCTGCAGGCCCCATTAAATACATGTTTACTGCCATTGATATAGTATTGGTCTCAAGACTTTATTCATAACTATCTTTCTTTCACAGGTAATAATCATATAATTATTACTGTAAATGTAGGGTCTTTGGCTGACCTCTAAATTCCATTGATGATTCACTCTACGAGCTCACAGCTAGCCATTCTAATCGCCACCATGTCACAATGGGAGCATGTAAGAACTCCAGTATCCTCAAATGCCACCGCATCAGGGCTCGCCTGCACTCGACCAGCCGCCGCAAGCATGAACAACAAATCTTACATACATGAGTACATACATGAATAGTCCCTTGGCAAAAGAATATACATGGCATCCCTAATTTGTTAAATAGAAACCGTGGCTCCAGTTGATGAATATCTGTCATATTAAGGGCCAGGGGGACAATGAGGAAAAAGTGAGGCAAAAGGGGGAGGAGGGGAGGGGAGGGAGGGGAAGGGGTGCGAGGGAGATGGAAGGGAGGGGGAAAAAAAACAAAACAAATATATGAACTCTGATGCTTCCATAGTCATATATTCAACTGTGCTATATCCAATTGACCGTACTCTTAACATATATCATGTTTCTTCAAAAAATAATTATATAGGGAATCAGGCAAGATCAAATAAATGCTGAAAATGAAAAGCCTTAATTAGGCTTTAGGTTTCAATGTATTGAGTGCTTGTGGTATCCATCTGCCTCTTCCATGCAACAAATACTACATCAAATCGCCTTTCTTTCCCTAGCTTTTTCACACATGTGCCCAATATTTTTGACCTCTATTTCGCTTTATGTATTCCAAATGTTGGTCTTGCTAGTGGGGTGTCACCTCTAGTTTTTTAGAGAGTACTCTGATTTTCGAGATCTGAAGACGAAACTACATGTATGGTTTTTCCACATAGATCTGGGGGCAGGTACACATATCAGCCCCCCCCCCCCCCCTTCTCACCAATAAACCACCCTCTGGTCTTTAAATTGTTTCGATGGAAGTGACTTATCTCAATATTCTCTTATCAATGGGATTAACAAAATCTTTCAGTTTTCCATATGTATGGACAGAATGAACAGTTGGCCACAGGGATACGAGTACCATCCGGAGACTGCAACAATGTTGTTTTGCCATTCCCTCAAAATGACTATTGTACAAATTCATTTCTCCTAAGATTTCTTCCTCTATTCTTTAGTGACATAGGGATATTTGAAATCACTCAGAGGAATACTGCATCTGCTTCAGAAGTGCCAATGGTCTTCTAAGTATAATCTTCTTTCATTAGCTCTATCATCTAAGGTTCCTATTCAACAATTAAATCTTTAGTTTTGTTTTTGGTTTTTTTTCTCTTATTACTGATTTAAATAAATGGTCCTCTGTCCACTGGTCAAGCACTATTAAACGCTCTTCCTCAAACATTTTTTAGGATAACCCCTAGCTGAAAAGTGATTTAAATTTTATACATTTTTCTCATGTGATAATCCTCTAATGTAAGACACTTTTACGAGCATAAGGAAATTGGCCTATGGGAATCCCCTTTTTTTGTGTGAAGGTCGGATGCCAGACTAGAGAAATGTAAACAAATATTGTGTTGCCGTATGATGTGCGCGTCGCGCGGTATATATCTTTGTCTGAATCTCGCTTATTTTATCCAACATAATTTCAAGATCCAAAATTTATTTTCTCCCGATGAATTTCAATGTGAATGCATCCCAATTTCATTTGATCATTTAGTCTAGATACATAAACATGAATAATTTTTCATTACCCATCCCAAAAATCACGAATATCATCAATAAAGGCCCCCAATAAATGATCTGTGAATACTTTAGGGTGTTCAGAAAAAACAATAGCATTCACTCCACCAGCCTAAAAATAGAGATTTGCAAAACTGAGTGACCAGACATGTTCCATGGCGGCGCTTTTATCTGGTGATAATGGTGCCATGTGACAAAAAAAAAGAGTTATGTGTAAAACTAATCCAATAAATGTAAACAAAATCATTGTGTTCTCGTTAAATTGTGTCCTCTTGTGTTCAAAAAATACTTGATTGCTTTCAGCAGGTTCATGTCTGATGTTAAGTATTGGGGCTTCTAGTCTAAATCCTTGCAAGAAGTGATACTCTCACTCCCACTAGATCGTTAATTCTGTCATACAGTGACCTTGTTTTCTTTAAAGATATGAAGGAAGGCAGTGCAAAGGGCGATTTTTCAGTTATGATCAACATATGTGTGCGGTCCTGTTGTGTTAATTGTTTCTACCTGAGTATATTGGTCTTCTAGGTATTGGCACAAACCTCTTTATGCAACTTTTGGTAATGCATAAAAAGGTTGAGCAATAGTAGGATTACATTTAGAATAAATCTTCTTCTTCCTCAGTAATTAATTTTTCTCAATTCAAAATCCAAAATCCTTTTCAAATTCTTCAGATACTACCATTGGTTGGGTCTTTGGAGCTCTATATGATTCTGAATCACCAAGTCTTTATTGTGTCAACCATCGCTCTCTAGTACTTTTATTAAGATGACAATATTAACCCCCCTTGTCACTGGGTTTGTTACTATCTCCGTTAGATTGTTTAGTTCTGCAAAATCTACTTCTTTCCTTTAAATTTAAAGAAGATGGTGTTGTTCTGGCTGAGTGCTAGTTTCTTTGTCTTGGTTACTACTTCCACAACCGTATCCAATAAATTTATTGTGAATCGGAGGTGTATTCATTAGATTTTTGGCTATCATATTTGTTCAAAGGTATATCTAGAATTATGGGTCCCTTCACCTTCAACCTGCAATTGTTCAAGATCACCCAATGTTTTCTCCTCTTAGTGTTTCTAAAGGTTTGTTCATCAGTATTTTCATTTTTGATGATGCTTTGATGCAAAGCAACATTTCTAGCAAAAAGATTATTATCTTTTACCCATACAATTAATTAAATTTGGGGCATGGGAGAGAACGTAAGCCGTATGACAACACCTGTTTTTGATTTCTCCGTTAATCTATGAGGGCTAAGTTAATCACTTGTAGTGCTCCATCCTTTGTATTTCCTGAATGATTACCCATTCTTACGATCCCTCAAGAGAATCTTGTATGGTTCTAAAAAAAAAAGTGGATGTTTATGTGTCTGGAGATTGAGTTAGCGCTGTGTTCATAATGTTCCATTTCCTGCCACTGGTGGCGTATTTGTATTGCATTTAAATGCGCATTTGCTGTGCTCCCAACATGAGGCACCACCACAGGATGATGGAGAAGAGGAAAAGTTATTTGATCCCACATGATCCCTCTCCCGTGACATCGATGCGGATTTGATCTGGCACTGCCTGAGTAGAAGAATTTTTTCTGGTTTTTTCTTCTTTGTCCACCTCTGTTCTGTTTCTTGACCCGTCCTCCAGCCACTTTTCTTCCCTGCGTATAGCGTATTAATTGTACCTGTGTGAGGGATTCGTTCCACTAGCAGAAGTCTCGGAATTGACAGATCTGACTATTAGATTTGGTTTGTAGGTAAATCTATTATTTTTCCAAACAATATAAACCTTGATTGTATCAAAGTCTTTTCGATCCTCAGATATTGGTTATGTTTTCTTTCTTAATTGTCTTTCTGTCCGAGGTGTGTGTGTATGTTACGATTGTGTATCATTTTTGTTCTAATTCAGGGAATATGGATGGCCGAAAGTTATTAATCTCCACTATCTCTGATTTAGTTGTTCATTGTAATTTATTGAATGAATTCTTCATATTCTGACCAGGAACTTTTTCATCCAATATTCAGGAGACATTCAGTTAGCGTTTTTCAGCCCTTGATAAAAAATGGATCTCTAAATGTGTATTTGGTTTCTAGGCTATCCGTTAATCTCTATACACATATTTGTTGTGTATATATGTCTCTAGACGGCTACTTCCCAGCCTTGCTCGAAGATTTGTTTTTTGTAAGTTTTATTTAATTTCTGAAAGGCTTATGGGTTGTTAGTTTCATTCAATGGTAATTGGTTTGAATATGAAAATACTAATTAGCTTCCTGTGAAAAAATATCCAATTATGTTCTGTGACTCAAAAAACCTGGTTCCCTAGATTCCCACTTGAAACATTCCTGATCACCAACTTGTACACATAATCTTCAAAAAAATTGGGATCTCGCAAGGAAACAAAGAGTGGACTTTGATACTATATTTACTATTTTTCCATAGGAAACTTAAACTCTATCAGTTCTCTATCTATTTAAACCTAAACGTAAGGAAAGGAAACTAACAAATATCTGAGGGATCGAAAAGACTTTGATAACAATCAGTTTATATTTGGAAAAAATAGTAGATTTACTACAAAATAATCTATATTCAGATCGTCAGATTCCGAGACTTTCTGCTGTGAAGAATCCTACAGGTTTATTAATAGCTGATACACAGGGGAAGAAAAAGTGGCTGGAGGAGGAAGGGTCAGAGAAAGAACAGAGGTTGGGACAAATAAGGAAAACGCATTAAAAATCTTCTACTCAGGCAGTGCAAGATCGAATCCTCAGAGATGTCAATCGGGAGAGGGTGTGGGATCAAATACATTGTCTCTTCTGACTCTGTGGTGTGTGTGTGGCCCATGGTGGGGGAGCACAGGCAATGATTTTAAATGGCAATAAAATACGCACACAGTGTCAGGCAATGGACAGGTTATGAAACACAGCGTCACACTCAATCTCAGACGCCAAAACATCACTTTTTTTTTAGAACCACCAAGGATTCTCTTGAGGGATCGTAGAGAAGGGGATTCATAAGGAATAACAAGGATGGTGCACTACAAGTGATTGTTATCTCTCATAGATTAACATAGGAAAATCAAAACAGGTGTTGTTCATCGGTTGCTTACGTTTTTCACTTCGCGCCATGTCCCCAAATGTAATGAATTTGTATGCGGTAAAAGATATTTGGCTTTGCATAACTATCATAAACTTGAAAGAAGTGATGAGAATCAAAACCTTTAGGAAATCGGAGGAGAAAACATTGTGGTTGATCTTGAACAATTGCAGGTGAAGGTGAAGGAGAAACCCAATAATTCTAGATATACTCTTTGACAAATTTGAGCAAAATTAGGAATAACCTCCGATATCACAATATAATTTATTGGTGTACGTTTGTGGATGTAGTAAGCAAGACTAAAGAAACTCGCACTCAGACGACAAACCATCTTCTTTAATTTTAAAATGGGAGGAAGATAAGTTGCTATTTGCAGGCACTACATTAGGGGAGATGTAATCCAAACCAGTGAAAAGGGTGGTAATGTTTGTCATCTTGTAAATAAAATGTGATAGAGAGCGATGGTTGAGAAGAATACTTGGTGATTCAGAACATATGAGAGGCTTCCAAAAGACCCAACCAATGGGTTTATCTGAAGTGATTTGAAAAGGATTTTGGATTTGTGAAATTGAAAAAAATTAATTACTGAGGAGGAGAAGACTATTTATGTAAATGTGAATCCTACTATTGCTACTTTTAAGCATTAGAAAAAGTGTACAAGAGGTTGTGCCAATACCGGGACGTGCTTGTCTAGGTAGAAACAATTTAACACAAGGACCCGCACATATGTTGATCGTATACTGATGCTTTGTCACTGGGCCTTTACTTCATATCTTAAAAGATTACGAAGGGACACAGTGATGAGAATGACGATCTTGTGCGTGAAGATGAGAGTAACTTCTTGCAAGTTTTGACGTAGTAGCCCTATACAGTACATGACATGGACCTGGGCTGAAAGGCAATTCAAGTATTTTTTATGAAAAAAGAGGTACACAATTTAGGAACACAATCGATTTGTTTAAGCTATGGGATTTTGTAATGACAAATAATATTTTTAGTTTGATGGCACCTTTTATCTCAGATAAAAGGCGCCACCATGGGACACTGTCTGTGCACAAAGTTTTGCTAATCTATTTTTAGGTTGGTGGGAGGATGCTATGTTTTTTCTGAACACCTTGTAGTTATTCATAGATAGGATTTATTTTGGGGGCGCTTTATTGATGATGATTTTCTGATTTTTTGGGATGGTAGGTGAAAATTTATTATGGCTTTGTATCTAGACTTTATGATAATGACATTGGGATGTATATTACTTTTGAAATTCATGGGAGAAATTTATTTTTTGGATCTTGAAATTTGTTGGATGAAAATAAGCGCTTAGACAAAGATCTTTCGGAAAAAATACGGCTACCAATAGTTTGTTACTTTCTCTAGTTGGCATCACTTCACAAAAAAAGGGCGATTCCCATGTCAATTATTAGGGGCCTCGTTAGATAGAAATTGTTCTACATTAGAGGATTTCATGAGAATGTATTAAAGTTAAATGCACGTTTTCCGGCAAGGGGTAATCCTAAAAAATGTGTGAGGAATGGCGTTTTAATAGGGCTCTTGACCAGAGACAGAGAACATTTATTAATCATAAAAAGAAGAAAGAAAAAAAACGATTTATTATGTTGTATAAGGTACCTTGATGATTGAGCTAATGAAAATGTGGGCTTACTTGAAGAATGGAACATTCTGAAGGAGATCCAGTATTACTCGAATTGATTTCTATACACTAGTGTCACTTATAGAGAAGAGGAAAGAAATCTTGGATGAATTTGTACATATCATTTTGAGGGCGATGGCAAAAATAACATGGTTGCAGTCTCTGGTGGTTAGGCTCATATCCCTGTGGCAACTGTTGATTTATGTTCATTAATATGGAAAATAAAGATTTTGTTGAATACCATTGATAAGAAAGATTTGAGATAAGACAATTCAATCAATTGTACAAACCAGAGGGTGTGGTTGGTTTATGGGGTATGGGTAACTGCCCCGATCTATGTGGATAAATCATACAGGAGTTTCGTCGTTCGGATATCGGAAACATCTGGAGTACCTATTAAAAATAGAGGTGACATCCCTTGCACGACAAATTTTGGAAGTACATAAAGGTGACAATAGAGGTGTTAAATTTTGGGGCATATGTGTGAAAAGCTAGGGGAAAGACTAAGGGCAGTTTTGGATGTAGTTGTTGGCAGGAAGAGGCATGATGGATTCTCAGAGCTCCAATTTCTTTGAAACCAAAGGCACTAAATGAAGCTTTTCATTTTCGGCATATATGTGATCCTTGCTTGATTCCCTTTATAATAATTTTTGATAGAAACAGATATATGTGATTAAGTACGGTTCAAGTGGATATAGCACAGTTGAAATATAGACATGGAAGCATCAGAGTTCTGATATGTGTTTTTTTTTTTTCCCTCCTTCATTTCCCTAGCACCCTTCCACCCTCCCACTCTCCTCTCCCCGTTTGCCTCTTAGTTTTTCCCTCATTTGTCCCTGGGTCCTGTAATGGTTGAAGATTTCATCAGTGAGGCCCGGTTTTCTATTTTAACAAATTGAGGGATGCATGTATATTGCTTTTGCAGGGACTATTCATGTATCGTACTCATGTAGGTAGAGATTTGTTGTTCCTGCGTGGCGGCGCTGGTATAGTGCGAGGCGGATGCAGCTGGATGCCGGGGTGACATTGAGGATTTTGGAGTTCTTTGCATGCTTCCATGTGACATGGTGGATTGAATGGTAGCTGTGACGTAGGAGAGCATCTTCAATAAAAAAGGGGAATTTGTGAGGTCAGGACTGTGTGTGGGAGGGGGGAGAGGTTTGAGCTCAAAGTACAGAGCTACAGTATTATTAAAATGAGTTTGAAATATTAAATGTGAAAGAGAAAGTAGTTTATGAATATAGTCTTGTGACAATACTATACAATGCAGTTGGTAACATGTATTTAATGGGGCTGCAGTCTAGTGGAGTATGAATATGCTTACATTACATTAGGAGAAGGTGTCGATTCTTTATGGGAAGATATATGACAGTGGTTATTGTTGGTCGTGGCGTTTATATCCAATGCATATGATATAGATATTGAATGAGAAGTGGCTATGGAATGACATAGTTGGCAGTGCAGTGTTGCTGTGTATGATGATACCTAGTTCTGCTTAGTTCATTCTGGTGAGGCACGCAGTTGCCAATAAATTATGAGAGAAGTGAGACGGAAGCCCATCACAGTTAGGGCTGAGGTGTTGTTGGTTGCAGTGTATTGCGGACGGGAGTACGGTTTTGATCGGGGCGCAAGCCGTTATGGAGATGGCGAATTGGATGAAGTGTTGGCTTGAGAGCATTGGTGGTACAGCTTTAGCAAGGACCTGTTATGAGTTCCAGTGCTGACGTGCGCAGGAAGGGGGAGTGGCTTTATGTGGATTCTCGATGGCTAATCTGGTGTGCACCTGAATGTGGTGTTTACTAACATGATATAAAAGGGAAAGGTAGGAGCTCAGGACCACATGTGAATCTCGGACTCTAAGCTTGATAAAGCCAGGTTAGGTGGCGAACATGTCGGCTCTGGAGGTCAGGCATTGCCGTTTTTAATTGTGATCTTCCACCTCTGTCTTCAGTGTCACTGCTGCAGATGGGATGTCACAAGGGGGCCTTATTTGTTCTGTGTACTATGGATTAGGGCCGATTTGCCCAATTGTGGTTGGTCTTGGGTATGTCCGTTTGTGTGAAGCTAGTTACTTTGCTATAGATATTAAGGCTCTATGTTAATTACGTTGGGGTTCCACCAGACTGAAGATAAGCGAAAGGGAGTTATTCTCTCTTTCAGAAGCACATAAAAGGGTTAAACTGATGAGAGATAGCGATCAGGTTTTTAAATAGTGTGATAGAGGTTAAGAGTTAGATATAATAAAAGTATGTTTTATTGTTAATAGATTAGGAATGATAGAGTTTAAGCTTGCAGGCATGGCAATAATAGTAAATATACTACAAGAATTAAGCGCAATTGTTCCACGAAAGAAGAATTTTTATTAGAACAAAATCAATTGAGGTGATTAGTTATTAAAACGAGGAGGTTTTATCCAAGACTGACAGTGGGTATCAGGAAAGTAGAAAATATGGAAAGATCCAGGGGGGGGGAAGGGGGGGGTTTTTCACAAAAAAAAAAGGACAGATTAAACAATGATTCAAATAAAAATACAATTACATTTTCGACAAATTATAGTCTGTCAGTATCCCAAATAAGTAAACATTGTTTAAACCCACTTACCTATACTTTATGTTATCAACATGTGAAAAAATTATTACAACACAACTCGTCGTTTATATCACGAAAGGCACCTACCATTGGCTCAATGATTTCCCAGTATTATTTACTTCTAATATTCAAAAAAGAAACAAACTGGCTACATGTCACAGGTTGTTTTGGTTGTGGACATAAAATCTGTCTAACATGCAAGTATATTGTGAAAAACAGATACTTTTACATCGTTAGTAACAACAAATGTTTCAAGATTAGGTCTTATGTGAATTGCAACACCAAGTATGTAGTTTACTTGGTGAGTTGCAATATATGCAGAGAACAGTACGTTTGGTTGTACTACGGGACCATTAAAAACCCGTATACGTAGACACTTATCCGACACAAGCAAAACAGAGCTATTTAAGTGCTCAGCTGTATCCAAACATTTTTCACAAAAACACCATGGCAATCTGAGTTCGTTATCGGTTATAGGAATAGAAAAGGTACGTAACTCACCTAGAGGTGGAGATTTACACAAGAAATTATTAGCCAGAGAGGCATGGTGGATCTTTGCCTTGGATACACATACCCCAAATGGCATGAATATACGCCAAACATACAATACCACTATTAAAGAGAACAAACGTATTTTAATCATTGCCAGTTTGTGCATACGTTAATCAGTTTGGCTATATGGGGGAAGGAAGGGGTTAATGACATCATATGTTTTCAATTGTGTTGTCTATTTAAATGAGTATGAGCGGAGATGACATCACCATGAGTAAGGGTCATGTGACCTGAAACGCGTCGGTCTTAGCCATCTACCAACAAGCCAATACTGGTGTTCACCTGTTTTGTACTTAACAGCAATAGCGCTGTGGATTTTAAGAGATGCGAAATAAAGAAAGCACATGCAAATTTTAAACAAGATTCCGACTCCAGCGATTCTTCTATTCAGTAAGTGCTGATCAACTACTGCTTTTTTGATTCAAGTTGCGAATGAAGGGTGCCGCCCAGGATCTTGAACTGCAAACAGCTTGTGAGTAGTTTTGGATCCACGCCTAAGGAGGTGAGCTGTCTATTCCTTTGTTGGATTTGTTGCATGCATTTATGTTTCCCAGAAGAACATTAGCCAGAGCATGTCACTGCCCTATTCCCACACTGTATTCTAGTGCAATTTCTTACTCAGTTAATCACAAGGCATTATGGGAAAGGAGCTGGAAAGCTCACTGCGCCCTCTATAGGTTGTAACAAATCCTCAATTTACTTCTGATTCACTGAATCTTTGAGAAGCAAAAAGGAATAATTGTCAAGCCAATATCGCTCTGCTCTACACTGATGAGGGGCAAAACCCCGAAACGCGTATGTAGATGAGCAATATTGGCTTGACAATTATTCCTTTTTGCTTCTCAAAGATTCAGTGAATCAGAAGTAAATTGAGGATTTGTTACAACCTATAGAGGGCGCAGTGAGCTTTCCAGCTCCTTTCCCATAATGCCTTGTGATATGCAGATGCTGAGTAGTGGCTTACTCAGTTAAGTAATACACACATCCCAGCCACCCACATGATGTAAAAAAAGAAAATGTGGTATATCAAATCAGTCCACCTTCTTCTATTGCTCTATTGTAAAGGTATGATAATCTTAAGCCTATTTTAGGTGGTTTTAAGCAGTGGGCAGAGCTCAGCATAGGCACTTTGATTTATGGTAGATTTTCTTTGGGATCAGAGTTCACAGGCTAGCCTTCACTCTCCACATGCATCATTGAGCTTTGGTTACTGATAACCCTGTCACTGGTTCCATCACTTTTGACAATAATACCTGGAATAAAGACCTGGCATTTTATTGATATCCTGACTCCTTTGTCTAGCCATTTAAGTCAGGTGCCATAGTAACAAGCTTAATGTCTTTCTAATTGTCACTGGTTTTAATTCTATTAGGGTGCTTTCACATGGAGCATTTTTTTGTGCGTTTTTGGATGCAGAAAGGTAAAGCAATTAATGCTGTACATTTCTGCACAAAAAACGCATAAAAAATGCTCCATGTGAAAGCACCCTAACTGATTGGAGTATATCAATATGAATGATTCAAGTATAAAAAAATGCAGCTAAATGATTGTTTTATGAACTGATCTGCAATTACATTTGTAGTTCTAATAAATTAACAATCATTTATTACTGACTAGGCTTGTGCCTCATTTGCTGTGGGCCGGGGATGGCTAGAAGCCAATTTGCTTTGGATAGGTTATTTAGGTAATATGGTGGGGCAGGAAATCAAATCTTTGCCCCTGGTGCAGTGACACCTTGCTACAACTTAAAGGGGTACTTTTATCTCATAAATTAACTTTAAACATGTTGGCAAAGGTGAATAAACATTATTAACAAATATTCCTCAGCTGTAACACAAGTTGTGACAGTTTCTAAAATATGCCATGTTGTATATGACACTTTGTTATGAAAACAGACTTGTAGATAGATAGATAGAATTGTTGACCATTTATTTCACTGCCATGAACATATAATTTAAAAAACTAGAAATGTCCAGGCAAAACAAAACTATGAAAGAAAGACCAAACGTAACAAATCCTAGACTAAATATGTAACTCAAAGTCATAATAAAACTGTATCTTTGTATCCGGAAGAAAAGACGGATGATGTGTTTATGGCCATGATATGGGAATATGTTGTTTTCTCTGTCTGAACACTGCTCTGCCAGATTCTGCTAATTATGATGGTCAGGTTTCCTGCCACACCCGTCTGCTGCAGCTTATTTTGTGCTGAGCAGCAGGTGAATTGAATTATGTGTGAGTGACAGCTGTCTGCACCTATTAGGCTTTGTTCTGGATGTCACATTCTGCACCCGGTCCCTGACTTCCTGTTTTAGATCCCTTCTGAGTTCAGATTCTTGCTCGTTAAAGCCGCGACTTACACTGGCATGCGTTGTTTGTTTACCTCCTTCTTCTTTTGGATTACTGACCTTTTGACTTTGTTTCTTCTTACTCTCGTGGTACTGTTTGCCCTTCCTGGTTTTGACCCATTCCTGCTGACTTCTCTATTATTGTGTTTGTCTGTTTTGTGTTGCACTTATTCAGAATAGGGACTGTCGCCCAGTTGTCACCGACCGCTTAGAATCGGGTTGACAAGCACGCAGAGACAGCCTTGGGGTTATTAGCACTAGGGCGCACTATTTGTCTGTCCCTGTATATCTGGGGTGCCTAACAGCAGATATAAGTCCGGGATACAAAGTGGTCTCTGGTTTGCTTTTCTTGGGTGATCTTTATGTTAGGCGAGAAGAGCAATGCGGCAGTGTGTATTAGGTGAAAGCTTTAGGAAAAAGACTATTGCTAAAATTTCACAATCCTTTAGAAACCAAAATGTCAGACTATTTTACACACACACACAGACAGATAGATATTGTGGCAGAGTAGCTTACAGAAAAGACGGCTTTGGGGGGGACATAATAAATATATATAAATATATTAATTGTCAATATAGAGATCTCTCCCAAGATCTGTTTATACCGAATACTATATCGAGAACAAGGGGACATCCTCTACACCAAGAAGAAAGAACTTTTCTACACAAACATAGAAATGGATTCTTTACTGTTAGAGCAGTGAGACTGTGGAGCTCTCTGCCTGCCAGAGGAACTTATCATGGTGAATTCACTAACAAAGTTCAAGAAGGGTCTGGATGCATGTCAGGGTGTAATAATATAACAAATTATAGTGAATAGGATTCTGGAGAAGGGTCGTTGATCTAGGGATTTATTTTGATTGCCAGATGAGAGTTGGGAAGGAATTTTTTCTATAAAATGTGGACAATTGATTTCTACCTCCAGGGGAGTTTTTGCCTTGCTCTGGATCAACACTATAGCATAATAGGCTGAACTGGATGGACATCTGTCTTTTTTTGGCCTTAGAAACTATTAAACTATGTAATTATGTTCAGAATTGAAATTGTAATGATTTCAATACTCAGGGAGCAAGAGATCAGCATGTTTAATACATGTTCAGTCAGACCTGTGCTTAATAAACTTAATAGTGAAATTTAAGTGTGTATAATAAAAGGGATCAATTCTGCCATACTTTTGGTAAACAGTAATCACTATAGGTGTCTTGGATCACTCCAGTAGTGAATTCAAGGGGGACTAAAGCTGGTCACACATATAAGGCAACATTTATGTGACAGCTCACCTGTAAACCTCAAACTTGAAACATCGCGGGGTAGTTATTTTCATATTTATTTATCATCATTAGTAACAACTTAGACAGATACAACGTGAATTACTTGCGCTTTCACCGCACATAGCTTCGTGGTCCAACGATCCGAGGATCGATAGCCAAGTCAGGCTTCCTGATGCAGCAGCATTAGCGTGGCGTTACCACCTGGAGCGAGCAAGCGGACAGGTGGGCGGTGAGCGTGAGCACGCGACGTTTCAGGAGAATCCCTTTTTCAAGCATGCAATGCCGTAACAGAACCTAGTATTTATACACATATCATATGAAAACATTTACAAAAACACTTTAAAACCTAAGGTCTCATTCATGCCTGCTGGGGCCAGTGTATTTAAATCATGTATCCAACAAGCCTCTCGACGAAACAAACACGTCTCAAGAGTTAACCCTTCACTCCCTTTGACCTCTTCAAGTATACACCATTTTAATTCCGTGACGTTATGTTTGTACTCTAAGAAGTGTCTTGCGACACGGCTTTCTCCATATGTCCTAGCTTTTTCAATTTTAGCCTCTCTCATTATATTCCTCGCAGCCAACCTAATGTTAGATCCGTGTTCGTTTAACCTCATTTTTTTTTTTTTTAAAAATAATTTTATTTAATACTTAAAGCCATATGCAAATCATAAAAATAAGCATCATTGAGGTCACTAATCATTTTAGAGCATTTCAACAATTGTCCAAAATCACAAGATATTAACAATCTATGGCAGGGATTCATTTTTCCTCTTTTTTAAAACATAACACATTTGGCTTATTGAACATAACAATTTCGTCTATGAGCCTTTTCAGAGTAATATTATAAGATTTGGCAATGTATAGACTGATTAAGACAAATAGCTATCCAACACAAAACTAAACTTAAAACCTGCAAACTAGCAGCTGTCGCACAGGCACTTCTCCTCCTCCAGCGTGAGTGGTGTCCCCCTGATTTGGGTGGTGGTTTGCACCCCCCTTTGTGGTATCCAGTGACCCCCCTAGTGGGGGCGTTTTGCCCGGGTGGTGTTTAAGGTATATGGCTGTAATCCCTCTTTTTATGATGTTTTAGGGGCAGTCATCTCTGTAGTAAAATTTTTTAAAAACCGGGTGGGGAAATTTCCCCGGGGCTCCCAAACCGCGGTCTACTGGGCCCTTCAAACTATCTCGAACCTCCCCTATAGAGATGTCTAAAAGAAAAGGTGGGCAGGCCCCGGGTTTCCGTCGTCCGGTGGGTCTAGACACCTATAGGGTCATCCCCGCCCATTTGTTGCTGTGGGAAACCCTTTTGGGTGTCCCGAAGCATCGTAAAGGCCCTGTTTCGTTGGTGTAGAGGGTGTTGATAACGGGGCCCCCCATATCTGAAAAAGTCCTCGTTCTTTTTTCTTTTTGTTGGCGGCTTCCACCCAACCACCTCAGCGGGAAAATGCACTCCCCCAGGAAAGATCCTGTCGGGCCCTCAAGTTGGGACCATCTAGGGAGAATGGTTTTTTCTACCACGCTGCAAAAAAGACAGATTAAAATCTCCTCCCACTGATTGGCCCGCTGCCCTACAGCCCAAATACCCCCAGAAGCCGGGGGTAAAAAAAGGGTTTTTTGTTTTGCTGTAGTTTACAAATTCTCCCATACGTTTGAACTACCGGGCACCCAAAGGCAGGGGTATAGACGCTTTAGGTAGGCACATCTGAAGCACGCATCGATTTTGAAATTTCCCATCCTAAACCTCTTATGGGGGAAGATATCTTTAAAATGTTAATTTTAAGCTGCTCTCTATGTATCTGGCTGAGGGAAATTTATACCATTATAGGTATTTTAAAAAGATGTGGGCGCAATGCTGAGTCCTTTTCCCCCCATTTTTTATTGTGGGGGCAAACCGGGATGGGGTCCCCAGATTCGTAAATATTTATATGTGGGGAAGTATGCCCTTCTGGTAGGGGGTCTAGAGGACATCCCCAAAAATTGGGGCCCCAGTCCCGGTTGCTTGAACCCAATATTTCCCTGCATAACTTGGCCTGCAGTAAGGGAAAAAGGGATAGATTCTGGGAAATGTTTCGAAGTTCTGCATACTATAAGATATATTTTTCTGGTTTATCCATTTTTCCACATTACAAAGTCCCTGCCGTGTAGTTTTTTGAAAACCTTTGGCCTACCCCCTTGAAGCTGGGTTATACATTTAAAACGGTATATAGAACATGTAGGCGATGGGCCCCCAATTTGCCTTATTTTTTTTCCAAGCCCGCCAATCGCATACAGGTGTTGCTGGTACATCATGTGGGATGCGGTGGAGGGAAAGAAGAAAGTTTATTAGTGGCCCCCCTATATGTAAAAGGGTATCCAATAGCGCATGTAAAAATTTTGCCCCCTTTTTGCCCATCTAAAATAAGGGCCGGGGCGCTGGGTTATAAAGAGGGACATTAGCACCCAAACCCCCCACTCGACTTTGCAACTGTAGTAGTAAAAAGGGGCGGGGGGGGGGGGGGCCCTCCCCCCAAAAAAGCCGTGGCACAGCCTGAGATAGTTTTTTCCTTTTCGGTCGCAAGTACAGCGGCAGCATCGGAGGAGGTAAAAAAGCGGGAAAAATTTCCTCATCTTGGGAGTTCACTCTTCCCCCGAAGGTAAGGGGATATGCTCCCCCTTTTTTCAAAAATCTGCTGTAGGCTCAGTGTATTTTTTCAGGTTTGACTGATGCAGTCGGCTGGGTTTCCAGTCACTTTATACCAAATACTTTAGGGAGGAGTCACCATTTTAATCGATGTGATGGCGCCCAAAGTGGCTTTGTGGGGCCTCTAGGAGCCCCTTCACTTTTTTTTGACATTTAAAGTTATATCCCGACACCCCCCTTATCTCTTATTTCTGCTAGATGTTGCCCAATTCTGCTTGGGGTCGATCCATCAAGATAGCATCCCGGGATGCGGGTTTAAATTTAGCTCCTTTTCTTTAAATCTATGCCCTTTGGGAATTTTGGGGATTGAAATTAAAAAAAAAGGGGACCAGGGGGAAATTAAACAAAATGGGGAAAAAGGGGGCATCCTGTTTTGGGTCCCCTAAAAAGGTCGATGGTTGGGAGTGTGGCCATTTGAAAAGGGGGTGTGGGGGGCAATTCGGTGTAAGAGATCTAAGAAACGGAGAAAGATCGAACCCAAAACCCCCTCTCCAGGGTGGCGGGGAGGAACGGCCAGCCATTTATCAAAAACTTTTTTCCGCGTTTGGCTAAGTAGCATGGAAACCCGATGAGCGGGTCCTGGGGCCATTTAATTGCCGTCGCCCCCACCCTGACATTCCCGGGGGAGTGTCGTCCCTGGGGGGGGCAAAACCCCACGGTGTGGGGGATAACGGGGGGGAAAGATTGGACCGTTGCCTTATTTTGCTAAAGTTTGTAGTCGAAAATTTAAGAGGGAAATTGGACGGGAAATGTTTTCTGGGGAGGGTCCTTGTTGTTTTAAAGAAGATCGTCCTGGAATCCAAGAATGACAATTTCTTATTTTCCAAATAAGGAGTTAATAATTTTTGAAAAAGGGGGTTTTTTCAGTTTTAAAAGGATTTTATAAAATTCGGCGAAAAGCCGTCTGGGGCCCGGGGTTTTTTCAGTTTTTCGGAGAGGTTTTCGCAGTGCGGGCCTCCTCCCCTCGATGGCCCATTCCACCCCCTCCTTGCTCATCTGTGATTTCCCGGAAAATTTAAAACAGTCAAAGGAATTCGGACACCTTTTGTTCGTCATATGGGGGGGCACATAAAGGGGCTCATAAAAATCATGAAAGCTCTTTCGATTGCTCAGGGTCCCCGTGAGGGGAATTTCCCGTTTTCGGGGGATTTGATGGATGAATTGGGGGGCGTGCCTCCATGGGGTTTGGTGAGGTTCGCAAAACCACCTTGCCTAAAACCCCCCCCCACCTAAGAATTTGTCCCGGGGGGCCTGTACATGCATCCGCCAAAAAAGCAGAAAAGCTTCTAGCAGGGCCTCGGTTTCCCATTTTTCGGTGGAGGGGAGGCATGTGGCCTCCATGCCTGCTGACAGCTTGAAGTAATTCCTGAAATTTTCCGGGGATGGGCTCTACGCTTCATTCCCCAAGCTGAGGATTTTTCCTCGAAATTTCAGCTTTGCCGTCAACCAGAGCAAGGAAAATTTTTCCCCGGTTTTTAGCTTATCAAGCTGAACTGAAGCCATTGCCTTTAAAATTTTGGAAGTCCTCAATTCGTGAAGGGAGCGGGGAAGCGCCATATTTTAGGCGGTGAGGAGAAGGGAGATTACCCAAATCAGCCTCCTGGGGCATATCAGGCACCCCATCGGGGAAAATGCAGGAGTCCGATATGTTAAGTAAGGGAGGTGGAGACCAAGATCAGATCTATCCTAGAGTATGTGTTGTGGACTGCCGAGTAAAAGGTGTATGACCGATCGGAAGGGTTGGTCGCCCTCCAGTGGTCGTATACATTCAGGTTCTCTAGCAGGGCTCCAATTGGGGGCTGTGAAGAGGCCCTACCTGTTGTTGGGTGTGATTTATCTAGCGCAGGGTTCGGGGGCGTGTTGAAGTCTCCCGCTATCAGCATGTTTGAATGGTCTCTTTGCATGAGGAATTCTTGTACATCGGCAAAAAAGGGACCATTATGGGCATTCGGGGCGTATAAATTGACTATGGTGTAAATTGTGTTTGCGATTTTAACTCTCAAAAAGATAAATTGGCCCTCATCATCCGTATGTTGCTCAACTATTTCCTGAACAAACCCTGTACGAAAATATACAGCAACTCCTCTAGATTTGGATTTGTAATTGGCCACTATTGGGGGATCGAGCCATGCGGCCTTGATAGGGACAAAACCACCCGACTTCCAATGTGTCTCCTGGAGGCAAAATATGTCCGCCCGGAACCTTTTCATACATATGAGGATCTTTCGTCGTTTTTCGGGGGTGTTCAAACCTGAGACATTCCAGGAAATTAGTTTCAGGGATGGGGGTGGGTTTACTGGATCTTCTTGTCCGTAACTACTCATCCTGTATCTCTGAATGGGGGAGTGAAAATTGTTGTGGATAGTCGCGAGTGATGACCGAAAGCGTCCCAGCGAGCGCCTCGGGCATCTAACCTATCAGGGGGGACCTCTTGGGTGTTTCTCACTTGAGGAGGGGTGACTGTGCGAGTCGATAAATTCTTTAACCAATTCAGAAAACCATATAACTGAATAAGAGCGTACCAACGGAGCTCCAGAGTCGACATAGTCAACTGGACTTTAGTCGGCCCCAGAGACCCAGCTGTGCTCAGTACATCCGCCAAAACATTTTGCTGGAGTAGAAGACTCTAAAACATGAAGACATTAAAGATCCTATTGTCCTAGAGAAATGGAGAAATTGAAAAATTTCGCCGCCCAGCTTCTATGAGTTCTCGTAAATTTTATTTCCAGGCAGTCATTTCAGCCTAGCCTCGTTCCTGTGGGAGAAAGTGACGTGCCGCTTCTTCGGGGAGGTGCTTGCATACTGGATGAAAGGCCCTTCTCTTCATCAAAACTTGTTGAGAAAAGTCCTGGAAAATGAGTATTTTTTCTCCCTGCACTCTGACCTCTCTCTTCTGTCTGTAAGATTTTAAGAATTTTTCTTTGACTGTCCAATTATGGAATCTGGCTATGATGGGCCGTGGTCTTCCCCGTTGTTCGCCTCTTACTCCCATACGGTGGACTCTCTCAATTAGAAGTGGGTCTTTGGGGAGGTCGAGTTCCAATGCTGTTGCCAGATCTGTGACTAAGTAGGTGGCCAGAGCATCAGGGGGTATCGATTCTGGCACCCCTATGAAACGCAGATTGTTCCGGCGCTCTCTGTTTTCCAGATCTTCTAATTTATTCTGGAGTGTCTCAATGGTGTGGAGGTGGGTCGTAGTGACATCATCAACTCTAGCAATGCTTTCCCCCATCTCAGCTGTCCTGGATTCCAGGTCGGCTATTTTTTGGGAGTTATTTGAGATTTGCAAGAGAGCGGCGTTGATTGAGGTCTGTGCGGCGTTGATTGAGGCCTGTAGGACGTCGAATCTCCTTTAAGCTCATTTTTATACTATGGGCAGTCTGGCCCACATACCCCTTCCCACAGGTACATTTGAGCAAGTGGATGACTCCTTTAGTATCGCAAGTGAACGCACCCTTTGTGAATATCTTCCTTCCATTCGTAGGGTGTGATACGTATGGACCTCTAATTATCGAACAACAATTTTGGCAGTTGTGACAAGGAAAGGTGCCTTTCTTTTGGGGATCCAAAATTTTTGGTTTTTTATTTTGATCAAAAGCTATTCTACTAGACATGATCTGGTTCCCAATGGTCCGGCCTTTTCTTATAAATAAAACAAGGCTTATCCTTAAACAATGGATCATACTTAGTATCAGTTGTCAATACATGCCAATGTTTATAAATGGCTTTTTTGATAATTTTACTGTGGCCATCAAAGGTACTGATGAACGTCTACTTTCTCTCTCCTTCTCATTCCATTTAGCTAGCAAGGCACCATGTTCCTTTTTCCCTACATCCTTAGCTATTTGCTCGACCACCTTCCTTTCGTATCCCCTCTCAACAAACATTTCCACCAATTTGGCACTTTGTTTATAATATAGCTCATCGGTTGAACAAATCTGTCTGGCTCTTATGAATTGAATTATTGGTATACCCTTAAAAGTCTGGGGTGCATGATAACTATTCCTGTTCAACATTTTGTTCTATTCAGCTGGTTTGATGAATAAATCAGTATTAACCACTTCATTGGTTCTACGAACCTCTACGTCCAGATATTGGATGACATCTCTATCTATGTGGGATGTAAATTGGATTAGGGGATGAATCTCATTCAAGAATTTAACAAAATCCTGTCATTCTTCTTTTGTACCATCCCACAAGACGAAGACGTCATCCATATATCTAATCCAGACCCTGATCTAGCTCCAGTGGGGTGCTCCATTGCTTGGTTGCTTCAAACTGAGTGCTTGTTGTGAGAACAGAGTGCGGAGTTACAAACCGGAGTTTAAAACAGGAGAGAAAAACAGGTAAGTATACAAACCTCTTTTAGTTAGTACCTCAATCTTCTTACCTTTATTTTTTTTTTTCCATCTTCATTGCTGTTGCACCGTGATAATGGGCAGCTTCACTGGCAACTTCCAGCAGTGCACAATCTGCCATATGTATGCACTACTGGAGCAAGAGGTCCAGGGTGAATACCGCTGTAGCAGATGTACCCGGGTTTGCTACCTGGTAGCTCACAATTTAACCTAAAAGGAGCAAAATGGACACGAGGGCGATTGACAAATGAAAAAGAAGATTTTTCAATCTTGGAAAAACATTTTTAGGGGCTTAATGGGGAGGGTGGAGTAAGGATAAAGCAGGGGGACTGTGTAGTTGGGGTTTAATGAAAAACCAGGGGGATTTTTAAGGGGACCAAAAAAAGGGAAGGGCCCCGTTTCTCCCCCTTTGAGATTCCTAAAAAATTGCCAATTGGGATAAATTGCGGGGGAAACTCATCTGAAATGGCACCCAATTTGGAACGCTCTTCAAGCCACCCCGAAGAGAAACCCAACTAGTTTTTTGGGGGGAGGGGAATGCAGGTAAGAATGCATTTTTAGTATTTTTAGGGGTTTCCCAAATAATCGGGGAAAAGACGGATAAATAATTTTGCCCGCCAGGCCCGCCTCAACCAATGGTTTGCTGTCCCCCTGGGCCGGGGGTTTGGGCTTTGTGGTGGACCGGGTAAAAATTTGCGGGGAGGGGCTGGGGACCCCTGTTGGGTCCATTTGGGAACCAATGACAGAAACACGGTAGTGGGGGGATCCTAAAAAAATAATTTTAAAAGAAACTAGGCTCAAAGCGAAAGGGGGGGAACCCCCCCAAGGGTTCCCGTTTCTCCAAAAAATATTTCCCGTCCCCATGCCTACTAAAAGGAAAACAGGGGGAGCCCGGGATTTAAAAAGCTTCCCGGGAAGCCCTTTGGTGTAACAAGGGGTTTTGGTTTTTAGACACTGGGGCTTACTTTTAAATTGGGGGAAAAATTTCGTTTTTTTTTACAATAAATTGCACCTGAAGGGGGGGGGGCCCCCTGCGTGCGGGGAAAAAAAATTCAAGAAGGGTGGGGGAGAAATTTAAACTAGAGGAGGGAGGGGGGACAATATAAAAAATGGGGGGGTTAAAATATTTTAAAGAGATTTGGCAGACAAATATCAGCGGGTGGAGAAGCAAAAATGGGGAAGGTTGAGTAGACTAGTAAAAAAAGGGAGATCCTTTTGTTGCAAACCACATTTAAAAGTAAGGTAACCCACAATATTTCATGAAATCCATCCCCATCTACTAATTGTGAAAACCATAACCCATATGCGGGCCCAAACAAAAGGTAAAATGTTAAAATCCCATCCCAAACTCCCAAAAAGGAGAGATTTTTTAATTTAAATTTCCGTCATCTGAACATTTTAACTTTAATCCCGTTTTTGTATACTGAACAGGAAAATTTTTTAACCCCAAATGCTGTCTACTGAACAGGTAAAAAATTTAATACCCATGCTGTCTACTAAGCAGGAAAGGGTTTTAAATCCCATGCGGGTTCTACTAAACATTTAACTTTTAACCCCAATGCTTCTCCCTGAACAGGTAAACTTTTAAAAATCCCATGCTGTCTACTAAACGGGTACATTAAATCCCAACAGTCTACTAAAAGGGTTTTAATGTATAAAACCCCCATGCCATAAAATGAAAATTTTTGGATCCAAAATCCAAAACCCTTTGCGGAAATGTAAAACAAAGGGGGAATTTAAAAAAGTCTATTCAAAAAAGCTAAAAGGGCTTGCAACCCCAAAAGGGGGAACTTAAAAGGTGCTTGTTGAAAGGGGAGAATTTTGTTTTGGGGAAAGGTATTGTTTGAAACGGGCTGGACACCACCATGATTGGGAAATCAATTTAAAAGGGTTTTTTAACTATTTAGGAAATGACAGAGCAAAACAGGGGGGGAAGGAGGGGTGTCTTAGGGTAAGGAATAATAGGGAAAAAATGTGAAAGAGGTAATAAAAGGGCGGATATTTAATGATGTGGAAAAAAATTGTGGGTGGAAATAAAAGGGGGGGGAAAAAAACAGAAAATTTTAAATTTTTTGGTGAAATTTTCTAAAGACCCCCGAAAAATCACTGGGGAATAGAAAAAACAGATGCAAAATAAAATTTTGGGGTGTGGGCAAAAACGGGCCCAATTTACAGTGAAAATAATGGGGGAATTTTAAATTTCCCGGGCCTTTTGACTGGAGTCACGGTTCTGCGCCCAACTGAAAAGGGGGAATTTCCCCTAAATCTGTTTGGGGGAAAATTTTTTATGGGGAATTTTGGGGGAGGAACCCACTAGAAGTGAATGACCCTGTCATTTTCTAAAAAAGCAAACTACCCGGAGGGGTCAGGGTTTTTGAAAAACATTGGTAAAAAGTGCCCCAAAAAATATAATTCACTTTAGTGTAAACGGGAAAAAAGAAAAAACAGAGGGGGGAAGGAAAAAAACTTTTAATTTTTTAAAGGGCCAAATTTTCCAAATTGAGGGAACAATACAGGACCTAGAACCCGGGAGCAGCTATTAGCAAATGGTGATATAGAAGCCAAAGTGGGGGACTTTTAAATATACTTTGGGAAAAATTTAATTCCAAAAAAAATATTTTCCTTTTGGGGAACAAATAGGCGAAATAAAACAAAAAACCCAAAAGGCTCCCCCCCCCTTCTGTTTAAAAGGGCTAAAGAACAATAAAAAAAAAGGGGATTTAAAAAAATATAAACAAGGGGTTTAGCACAGCCTTTGAAAAATTTTTTTTAGAGAGCCCTTTAAAAAAAATCTTAAAAAAATGATAAAAGCAGCTAAAATTTTAAAATGAAAGGCAAAGGGGGCCAAGGGGCAGCAAGACAAAAACCCCCAAAAAATTTTTTAAGCATATAAATTCCAAAAACCCAAAGTCAGAGCAAGTAGGGGCCCCTAAAAAAACCTTGGAAAGGGGGGGTTGGTCACGGGGAAACCCCGGGAAAAGGAAGAGGAATTAAATGGTTCTTCACTTCAGTAAATACTGTCCCAAAGGGCTAGGATTTTATGGGGGGTGGGCCAATTCAGAAGTAAAAGGGGCCCCAAAATGTTAATAAAATCATCTGCTATTAAATTCATTCACTCAGTGGGAGAAAAAGTCAAAGAAGGGAAAAAAATTAAAAAGAACTGAATGTGAAAAAGGCTCCAGGCCCCCGATGGCATTCACCCAAGAGTTTTTTTAAAGGCTCAGCCCCGGGTTTTCTCTGTGCCCCTTTCATGAATTTAGAATATTTCCCCGGGACTGGTATAGTACCCGGAGACTGCGCAAGGCAAATGTATTTTTCCCCTCTTCAAAAAAGGTTCCAAGTCTTTCCCGGTAAAATTTAAAACCTAATTTTTCATCCCGTTTGGGAAAAATGTTTGAAAGGGGCCCCATAAAAGGGGGCTATAAAAAAGGAGTATTTTTGACAAAAACATATTATTATGATTGCCAGCATGGGTTTTCAAAGGACAGAAGCTGTCAGGAAACCCAAACTGAATTTTTTTTTTAATTAAAAGGGTGAGTAGAATTTTGGGATAGGCGGGACAAGGGTGTGGATATTGTGTTTTTTGACTTTTGGGAAAGGCATTTGACCTGTCCCTCAAAAACGTTTGGTGGGGGAAACTAGAATCCATTTTGGGGTTTAAAATAACAGTGTTAATTGGATCAAAAAATGCTGCTAATCGAAACCCCCAGAGGGTGGTAAATTACTCCTACTCTGGGGTGGTCCCCATCCCTGATGGTTTGCCGCCCGGGCCCCCAGTAATTTGGGGCCTCTCTTTTTTTAAAAGTATTTTTTTAATGATATTTGTAGAAGGGGTCGATAGCACCCTCCCCCCCCGAATTTTTTCCGATGACAAACCCAAACTATCCGGGGATGCAATCTATTGGGAAAATCTCATAAATTTTCAACAGACCCGGACACACGAGTGCTTGGGCATCCAATTGGGAAAAGGGGTTTTAATGTTGGGTAAATGGAAGGTTCTGCATCTGGGAAAAAATAATCACAGGGATCATATTCCTTAAAGGGGGAGAAACACTTTGGGGAATCGCTTGTTGAGAAAGATCTGGGATTTTTTATAGATCAAAAGACTACAGAATTGCAAGCAATGTCAATTTAGCTGCCCCCAAAACAAGTAAGATATTGGCGTGTATTAAAAAAGGCATGGCTCGTGGGACAAGGAAAGTAAACTAAACCCCCTTACAAAGCATTGGTAGGTCCCCACTTAAAAATATGCTGTTCCAATTCTGGGGGCCCTTTAAAAGAAAGATGTAAAAAGGACAAGAAGAGTACCCAAAAAACAACCAAACTTATAAGGGGAAGGGTTGAAAAACTTAGTAAAAAAAAATTGAGAAAAAATTAAAAAAAAAAGAAAAAAAGAAAAACATTTTTTTAGTCTTGAGAAAAGAAAGGGTTCGGGGGGACAAAGAATTTTTTTTATATAAATATTTAAAAAAGGTCCCTACAAAAAATATGGGGAGAAATTATTTCCCAAATGAACCCCCCCCCAAAAGAACCAAAGGGGCATTTCCCCCTTTGACTAAAAGAAAAAAAAGGGTTCAATCTCCAGAGGGAAGGGGCGTTTTTTTCACTGAAGAAAATGTGAATCCCCTTGGAATAGCCTATCTTTAGGGGGCCCGGTCCCCGGCCCCGGAACTTAGAGAAAATTTTAAGAAAGGCTTTGAAACCAAACCCGGAACTAAAGAAATATAACGTACGTCCCTGTAAAAATTTTGGATCCGGCGGTGGGGGCTCGGGGTCAGAGAATTCCCAAAAACACGGGGGCAGATTGGTTCATGCCTTTTTGGGGCTCAAAGGGAATTTAAACCCGTGGGGAGGCTGACAAAATGTCCTTGCCCCCCCTTCACCCCTTTTCCCCCACCCTTTGGGTTTAACTTGATGGACACCTTTTCTTTTTTTCCAAACCCTACAAAAAAATAGGGAAAAAACCTGCTTAAAAATTTTCTAAAAGGTAAAAAAGTACGCTTCCCATGGCCACCATGAAATAAATTTGCATAACTCGGAGCTGCCCGGGAAAACCCCCTCGAGGTCCCCCCGGGACTGGGAAGTAAAAATTTCCACCCCAAATTTAAAAGTCATTTTTGGCAGGGCACCCGATCTCCAAAAAAAAAAAAATTTTTTTTAAAAATTTTAAAAATTTAGAGTTAGACAGCGTAGGATCTTCAAGAGAAACTTCCCTACTTTCCTGCATGCCCTCAATTTAAAAGGAAATTTTGTGAACAAGGATTTAATTATCCCCCTAAAAAAAAAGGCAAGACTGTAAAAACAACCCAAAAATTTTCCAAAAAATCTCAAAAACTATCCTGTATCACTTAGTGAATGTGTGTCCCTTCTAACCATTTTTTGTAAGTAGGAATCAATGTAGGTGGCCAAAGGTTCTAATAACAAACCAATCCCCGAGAGTATAGGTTGTCCCGGGGGATTGATAAGAGATTTGTGGACCTTGCATGATAAATGGTATGCTATTAGGAACAACTACTCTATGTAACGTATGTATCTCACTAATCAACACTTACAAATGAATATCGAAAAGTTGAAAGCTGAGATTGTGAATATAAATTGAAGAAATATGAAAGAGATAGTAAGGATCGCTCAAAATTACGGCAGTATAGAAAGTGGAGGGATAAAAAGTCATACTGAAGAGAGCAGCACAGAATCGGAGGGCCCTACAATGTCCGGTCAAATGCAATTGATATCAATTTCACGTAAGAACTCTAAAATGTCTGATTTTTTAGAACAGCAAAATCGCAATATTGACACGGATTCTGGAAGCAGTATTGGCATAAATCCCATAGGAAAACG
The DNA here is from genome assembly GCA_025379985.1 of Phyllomedusa bahiana. Classification (NCBI taxonomy): domain Eukaryota; kingdom Metazoa; phylum Chordata; class Amphibia; order Anura; family Hylidae; genus Phyllomedusa; species Phyllomedusa bahiana. The sequence goes on from JAODAL010001769.1 coordinate 133,909, forward strand.
CCACGGGAAAGCAAAGAAAAAATAAGGACTCAGAGGACAGACAGTCTTGCTATTAACTTGTCCACTAAAACACTGACTGAATCACAAATTGCTGTCATTGATAAAGGGTTGACTTTGTACCCACTAAAGGAACTTCTCTTTTTGATTTCAGTGTTGACTTTTATAAGCTCTGTAGAGCTATTCAGTTGAAAATGTTTTTTAGTAACACGGAACAAATATTGAGTAGAAATGATGAGGTTCCTAGAAAAATGATTAAGAGCAGTCAATTTGACCCTGAATTCAATAACCCGTCTCTGGATGTGTTCCAGAGATTGGTTATTGATGAGGTTTCAAAACAGTGGAATAAGTTGAAAAAACCTAAGGAGAATAATCTCACTGCACAAGAAAGAATAGCTATTTGTCAATTACAACAGGATAAGTCCATAGTTATTAAAAAAGCGGATAAGGGTGGTGCAACCGTTATCCAAGATAGAACTCAATACATTCAGGAAGCAGTGTCACAATTATCTGATGTGTCGGTGTACAAGAAATTAGAAAGAGATCCCACAGAGGTTTATGCTAAAATCATTGCAGAGGTATTGGAAGAGGGCTACCAACAAGGTCTGATTAGCAATAAAGTCAAAAATATGTTTTGTACTGACCCAAGGATTCCTGTTTTATACTTAGTCCCCAAGGTCCACAAATCTGTTACCAATCCCCCGGGACGACCTATAGTCTCGGGGACTGGTTCGTTATTAGAACCTTTGGCCACCTACATCGATTCCTACTTACAAAAAGTGGTTAAAAGGGACACACATTCACTAAGTGATACAGGACAGTTTTTGAGATTTATTGAGAATATTGGTGATATACAGTCTTGCCTTTTTTGTACTTTGGATATTAAATCCTTGTTCACAAATATTCCATTCAATGAGGGCATGCAGGCAAGTAGGGAAGCTCTCATTGAAGATCATACACTGTCTAACTCTCAAATTAATTTTTTGATGATTCTTTTGGAGATCGTCCTGACCAAAAATTACTTTAAATTTGGGGAGGACATGTACTTGCAGCTGCAGGGGACCTCGATGGGGTTTCCTGCAGCTCCGAGTTATGCAAATGTATTCATGGCGGCCATGGAGAAGCAGTACATTTTTACCTCTAGTAATTATAAGCAGGTTACATATTAGTTAGTACGGTTGAAAAAAGACACGTGTCCATCAAGTTCAACCAAGGGTGGGGGAAATGGGTGAAGGGAGAGAGACAAGGACATTATGTCAGCCTCACCACTGGTTAAAATTTACCTTGGACCCCAACCATAAACCAATCCTGCTCCATGTAGACCATATCTCTGCCCCCAGGCCTCTGTGGGTTTAACTCAGGGGTTATAAGCGGTCAGGGTCGGGCTTAGTTATGTGGTGACGCTTTGTCTTTGGGGAAAGGGTACAAAAAAGAATTAAGGATTGGGTTAAATTCTTGAATGAATTCATCCCAAACCCCAATTTACATCCCACATAGATCGATGTTCCCCAATATCGGGGAATAGAGGTTCTAGAACCAATAAAGGGGTTATATGATTTATTCATCAAACCAGCTAAAAAAGAAAAACTTTGCACAGGGTAGTTACATGCCCCCCAGCCCTTTTAAAAGGGGGGGATGTACGCTTCTTTAGTTCGTGTGTATCATTGTGTCTAAGCTTCTAAAGCTTACAAATTCAGGGGCGTTTCTTCCCCCCCCAGAGGGTGTTTTTAAAAAAGGGGGTTTGCCCACATGCACTGTGTCCTCTCCCTATGAAATCTTTTTTTGTAATTTGTTTTCATAAGAGGCTTGCATTCAGTCTAAAACTTTTTTTGAAACCCAGAGCATGATCCCCTTCACAGCTGGGGTTTGTTACAATTGAACCCCAGTCTTTTACGAACTCTTCCAAGAGACAGATTCACTGCTTGTTTAAGGAAGGGGAAGTAAAAAACTGGGGGACAATTATGCTGTTTTTGATTGTTAAACCCCTGCATTGTTATTGTTTTTATGGCGTGCAGATGAAATTGCTGTAGGTCCCTTACTTTGAGGGGAGGGGGCAGCCTAATGCCCGTCTATGTTTGTTTAGGCACCATCGCACAATTGTGCTGTTTTCTGATTGTAAAGCAGGTGCGTGCCTCTGTGGTTCTGCTGGCTGGCAGATGAAATTGTGGGGGGCCCTTTACTTTGATGAGAGAGGCGGATTGCCGCTCCCGTGAATACGACCGGGGGGGGGGGGTGGGGGTAAGAAGAATTTAAATTGTGAGCCACACCCAATGAAATGAAAGGAGGGGAATTGCCCACATGGGGAACTGTGTTTACAGAAACAAAGAAAAGGGATCCTGTAAAACAAAAAGCTTTGCTAATGACATCCAATTGCAAATTGCTTGTTTTCACTGTCCCCCCCTTTTTTGAAGACCCTTTAAAGAAATGATAAACCCTTTTAAAGGGGGGATCCAATAAGTCAAACTAAGACCAACGGATTTGTTTTAACCGATGAGTATTATAAAAAAAGTGCCCAAATTGTGGGAAAAAGTTTGTTGATAGGGGGTACGAAAAAAGGAAAGGGGGGTTGAGCAAAAAAGCAAGGATGTAGGGAAAAAGGAACGTGGTGCCTTGCTACCCAAATGGAAAAGGAAAGGGGGAAAAAAAAGTGATAAACGTTCATCAGTACCTTTTGAAAGCCCCAGTAAAATTATCAAAAAAAAAATTTTATAAAACATTGGGATGTATTGACATCTGATCTAGTATGGGCCATTGTTTTAAGGATAAGCCTTTTTTTATTTATAAAAAAAGGCCCAAACCCTTGGGAAACCCGATCATGTTATAAATAGCTTCTTTAAAATAAAAAACAAACATTTTTTGGATCCCAAAAAAAAGGGACCCTTCCTTGTCACAACTGCCCAAAAATTTTTTTTGTTAAAAAAGGTCCATACTATCCCAAAACCCCCGAATGGGAAGGAAAATTTCCAAAGCAGGGAGATGAGACCCCTTTGGTTTTAAAGGTTTTGTAAAAGTTTTCATATATAATGATAAATCGTTCTGTTACGCTTGCTACTTTAAAAAAAGGGGGGGATGCTCATGAAACTGCGTGCTCACGCTCACCCCCCAATGTCCGCTTTCTCGCTCCGGTGGTAAGCCCCGCTAATGTGCTGCTCAGGAAGCCCGATTGGCTATCGATTGGAACGTTTGGCCCCGAAGCTATGTGCGGTGAAACGCAAAAATTACGTAATTCCGTTTTTATTGTTTAATTGTTACTAAGGAATATAAATAAAAATAATTTTATCAAAGAAAACTACCCACGATGTTTCGATTTTTAGTTTGCTTGGAGTTTCAATTTTCCCAAGCAGGGTAGATGTGGTCTGAAAAATTTTGGGATTTACCCGTAATTTAAAAGAAAAACACCGGGAAACCCCCCAGCATATGCTTGCATACATCGGAATGCCATCAAAAAGATATTTCAACGTATACCGCCTTTTGTAACCATAGGGTTTTATAGACTAAATGTAGTCTCTTTTGTGGGCTATGCATAATCTAATCTAATTTATAGAGGTATATGTTTTATGTGCAGGACACAAAAGCATAGTAAACTGCTGCATTATTGGGATCTGCGATTCATTAAAAAACAGACAGGCTGTAGCTATTGGCGGAGGAGCTGTACAAGACAAGGGGGGCTAATTTGAACTTTTGCATTGGGACTCATGAGCCTTTTTGTAATACCCCTGTAAATAAATATTATTTTGGTAGGGCATATGTATGGGCATGCTGCCACTTTATTTACTGAATATTGTTAGTATGCCAATGTGCTGTGCTTCACTGCAAGAAACTTTGTGGAGCATATTCTGCTGCTCCACTGTGGAAAAGAGCTGGTGGCCACCACTCCATGTGAAGCCCTGAAGCTGTGAAGCCCTGAGCACAGCCAAAGAGACACAGCACTCAGCTGCCTGCTGTGCCCCTTCAGTTGCACTCTATGATGGTTAGCTGAGGCATGAGAGGTGGGTTCTGGTGTGTTTCTACTGTAGAACAGTAGAAAACACTGCAAAAATGTTCTTCCATTTTGAAGATGCACTATAAATTTTATTTTAGTAGGGTGTAGTAGCATTATGTCAGCACGTCTATGTGCTGTGTCTGCAAAAACCACATTTTTAAATCTTTTATGTACTTTTCTGTAAGAAACAGCAGGCAGCCTCTACATAATTCATCAGCTGTGCAGCACCAAGTGAGCAAAAACTCCTAACCCTCCCTATTTATATGTAGAAAACAAAAGCAAAAAAATTAAACATAATTGGTAATCGGCATAATCGTAAAGGTCCAGTCCATTATATTTAAACCTTATTTATTCAACACAGAGATCATTATAAAAGAAAAAAAACTATGGCAGAATTGCAACTTTTTGGTCATTTCACCTCAAAAATAAATTCATTAAAAAAAGTATTTACATAGTCCTATGCATCCCAAATGGTACTAAAAAATGACCCTTCATCCCGCAAAAAAAGCACACACAGGTGTGTAGGTGGAAAAGTAAAAAAAAAATTATTGATCTCAAAAAATGGCAATGCAAAGCATATTTAAATGAAAAAGTCTTTATTTTTTAAAAGTAGTATACATCATAATGGAAATTATATACATTAGGTATCAAAGTACAAAATAAAGATAATATGTCATTTACACTGCACAGTGAACTCCATAAAAACAAAACCCAAAAAGCATTGGTTTAATTCGCCCTCACAAAGAAAAATTTTTGGTTTCCCAATTCAATTTATGGTACCAATAAAATACAACTCATCCCACAATAAACAAGCCTTCATATGGCTAAGTCAATGGAAAAATAAAAAAGTTATGAGTCTTGGGATGAAAAGCAACAAGTAGGGATGAGCGATATTATCGCCAAAAGTTTAAATCTACACGGTTTTTAGGCTTATTGGAAAGTTCCCATCACGTGATAGTTTAGGTGACAATCTTACAGATAATCTATTACTACCGCACCATTTTCAGCATTTCCTGTCATTTTGGCGGCCAGCCAATCAGCTCCGAGGATAGAGGGGGTGAGGAGGATGTACAACGTCACCACTTTGTGGTGTATGGAACTCATTGGCTGCAAAAATCACGTGACCTCGTTTTATCTATTCAACTGCAGTTCCTGTTCAGCTCATTCTCTGTCTATTTCACTTCACAGCAGGACGTCATGGCGTTTAAACCAATAGCTGTTCTAACAGCTCTGAGAGATAGTCTCTTCTAATACAAGAAACCATCCATCTACCTACAGCTTAGAATAGAGTTAGATTAGAGAATTTCACTTCTTATTTAGTTAAAGTTTTAAAGATATCTACTGGTGTGTCCAGCCACAGGGGGGGGGGGGAGGGGAGGCGGCACGAGGAGGGGCTTTGGAAAGGGAGATATTGTGCAGCTCAGTGTGTTCTGTGACCTTGAATTGAAAAAGCATTATTATTTACCACTTTTTTTGACCAGCAGACCTTTAATAATGTTACGATACTGGTGTGTATAGCTGGAATCCAATCGCGGGGGCTAAGACACAAACACGGGGAGGCACTGGAGACTTGATCTTGAAGCACCAGGTGAAGGCAAGGATCCAAGGCGAGGAGTAGCAGAGACTGACGAGTGGTCAGCAGGTGTCTCGGGGTTTGCAGGGTGAACTGCGAGTAGAGGAACAGACTGGAAGGTGAGTTCCTAGGCGAGAGGACTGTAAGCAAAGCAGGAGCTAGGACACAAAACTCAAGCAGTGAGCAACAGGCTTGAGGAGTTTATATAGGAGCAGGAAAAGGAAACAGGAAACAAGATGGCAACCAGCTGAGACACAATCCACCATTTTGACTGAGGGCAAACTTAAGGGCAAACACTTTTAGTAAGTTCCACGGTATAGCAGGAGATTCCTGACATTACTCCCACCTCAACAGCGGCCTCTGGACGATACCTAACTCGGTCTCTCCGGATGTCTTTGATGAAATTGTCTTATCAGTCGAGGAGCATTGATGTTACTCACGGGTTCCCACGAATGTTCTTCGGGCCCATAACCTTGCCACTTAATGAGGTATTGTAGCTGGTTCCTGAAAATTCTCGAGTCCAGGATTCGCTCCACAACAAACTGTTCTTGCCCATCAATCTCCACTGCATCAGGAGGAGGAGGAACACGACCTGGAAAGGAGTTGGACACGGCAGGCTTTAGAAGAGATGCATGAAATACAGGATGGATCTTCATAGATGGTAGGAGTTTGAGCCGAACAGCTACTGGACTGATTATCTTAATGATCTTATATGGTATGACAAACTTCTCTCCCAGTTTTGGTGAAGGAACTCTGAGTTTCAAATTTCTGGTAGAAAGCCATACGTTATCCCCCACTTTAAAAGTTGGTGCTGGTCTTCGACGTTTATCTGCCATCTTTTTGTAATTTTCTTGAGCCCTCTCTAGCGTTTCCTTTAATAGCTGCAAATTTTGCTGCAGTGCAGAGATCCTTTCTGCGGCAGCTGGAATATGTGGAACAGCAGGGAATCTAGGAAGTATATTTGGATGGTATCCCAAATTTGCAAAGAAAGGAGTTTGTTTGGTGGAGGCATTTTGGGAATTGTTGTACGAAAATTCAGCCACAGGAAGCAGATCAACCCAGTCATCTTGTAAGTGACAGGTATAGCATCGCAGGTACTGTTCCAGGGTCTGATTTGTGCGTTCAGTCTGTCCATTAGATTGTGGGTGAAAGGCGGTTGATAGATTAATATCGATGTCCAGTGCTGAGCAAAAACTCCGCCAAAATTTTGATGTAAATTGCACCCCACGATCCGAGATCACTTCATCAGGAACTCCATGAAGACGAAACACGTCGAACTACGAGTTCAGCAGTGTCCTTGGCAGAGGGTAGACCGGTACATGGGATGAAATATGCAGCCTTGGTGAGCCGGTCAACTACTACGAGAATAGTATTTTTCCCTTTAGAGGTAGGCAGATATACGATAAAGTCCATGGAGATAGAACCCCAAGGACGAGAGGGAACTGGTAAAGGCTGTAACAAACCCGTGTGTGGGGAACGTGGAGTCTTGCATCGAGCACAAACGTCACATGATGTCACATACTTCCTTACATCCTGTAAATAATTGGGCCACCAAAAGAATCGGGATAAAAATTCCTGTGTTTTCTGTACTCCTTTGTGCCCAGTAATCTTAGAATCATGGGCTAGTCTCAGGATCTTCAGTCTTACTTTTTCGGGTATGTATAGCTGCTGCCCGTGGGTCCATATCTTGTTCTTGAGGACTAAATGCACATCATCAGGTGGTTGAGACAACAAGGAGTGGGTGCCATAGGACCTCTTATTTCTTTAAGCAAATCTTTATTATGGATTACCCCCACCACAGTAGACTCAGGAACAATGGTTTTGAGCGGAATAGTAGAAGTGGAATCAGTGGAGAAAATTCTTGATAAAGCATCATCTTGCCATTACGGGATCCGGGCCTGTATGAGATTACAAAATTAAATTGATTGAGGAAAAGACTCCAACGAGCTTGGCGAGGAGATAGACACTTGGCAGATCTCACGAATTCCAAATTACGGTGGTCAGTAAGAACAATTATTTGCTGTGAGGTTCCCTGAAGATGGTGTCTCCATTCCTTAAAGGCTGCGACAATCGCTAATAGTTCTTTATTCCCCACATCATAATTCTTCTCAGCAGGTGATAAACGTCGGGAGAAAAAACGCACAAGGATGTAATAGGCTCTTGTCTCCCATTCTCTGAGATAGAATAGCCCCAATCGCACAGTCTGACGCATCCACTTCCACAATGAAGGCGCGTTCTGGGTCAGGATGAATTAATACAGGGGCTGTAGTGAACTTGGCTTTTAGGAAAGACAAGGACTCTTGTGCTTGAGGAGACCAAACAAAAGCATTCTTGTTCTTAGTCAACTGTGTAATAGGAGAAATGATTTCTGAAAAATTCTTAATGAAGCGTCTATAGAAGTTGGCAAAACCTATGAAACGTTGAACATCTTTTATGTTTCTGGGGGTAGGCCAGTCTACTATTGCTTTAATCTTGCTAGAATCCATTTGTAGACCATGAGGCGAAATAACATAGCCAAGGAATTGGATCTCTGTCTGATGGAATTCACATTTTTCAATCTTGATGTAGAGATGGTTTTCTCTCAGACGTTCTAGAACAAGTTTCACATGTCTATGGTGTTCTTCCATTGAGTTGGAGAAAATCAAAATATTGTCCAGGTAGATGACTATGAACTGGTCCAGAAGGTCTCTAAAGATGTCATTGACGAGATATTGGAAGGTGGCAGGGGCATTACAAAGGCCAAAAGGCATAACACAATATTCAAAATGCCCGTAACGTGACCTAAAAGCTGTTTTCCATTCATCCCCCGATCTGATACGGACCAAGTTATAGGCGCCTCGTAGGTCTAATTTGGAAATTTTTTTTTGCATGTCGCACTCTTTCCAGAAGCTCGGGGATCAGTGGTAGAGGATAACGGTTCTTGATGGTAATTTTGTTTAATTCTCTATAATCAATACAAGGTCTCAAGGAACCATCCTTCTTTTTAACAAAGAATATGGGTGTAACGGCTGGGTAGTGGATTCTCTGGACCACCGCAAGTGATGGTAGTTAAGCCACGCCAGGGAACGGAATCTAAGTAGCCCCCAGTTTTCACCAGAGCCCGCCGCATAGAGGGATGGACTTGCTGCGGGGTGTGGCTACCAGGTCGCCCCCCCTGACGTGACTTGCTTGGATGGCGGCCGGGTGCAGCGAGGGTACAGAGTCGTTTAGTCCAGTAAACGTAGTCATGGGCCAGACCGTAAGGTCAGGGCAGGCGGGCAATGGTTCGTGGTCGTGGACAGGCAGGAAGGTCAGGGCAGGCGGCAGGGTTCGGAGTCGAGAACGTAGCAAGGGGTTGGTACACGGTAAGGCGAGAATATACTTTTGGAACGCTTTCTCTGGGGCTCGGGGCAACATAGATCCAGCAAAGGAAGTCCCGCTGACGTCACCAATAAATAGGGGCAGCAGCTGGCAAGCAGCCAATTATCGGCGCGCTGGCCCTTTAAATGCACAAGGACGAGAGCGCGCGTGCGCTAGAGAGCGGGCACGCGCGCCACGGCCGGCAGGGGATGCCGACAGAGCAGGAACGAGGTCAGGTGAGTGACCGGAGCGAGCGCGCCCGGGCCAGCGCGCCACCTGTCCCGGGCGCCGCCCGTTACAATACCCCCCCCTTAGGTCTCCCCCTCTTTTTAGGCCAAAGGAACCTGCGAACAAGATCCGGTCCCAAGATTTAGATTCTGGTTCCCAGGACCTCTCTGCGGGACTGAAGCCCTTCCACTCGACCAGGAAGAACCCTCCACCCCCGAGGGTCTTCATGGCCAAGATGTCCTTGACCTCAAATACATCGAAGGGCTCTACCACCGGAGAAGGAGACGCACTCTTTCGAGAAAACCGGTTCAAGACCAGGGGCTTTAGGAGGGAGACGTGGAAGGCATTAGGAATCCGAAGAGAACGGGGTAGGCAGACCATGTAGCACATTGGATTAATCTGCCGGAGCACTCTAAAAGGCCCAGAAAACCGCGGACCACAATTTATAGCTGGGGACCGTGAGGCGTACGTGTCTGGCAGAGAGCACACCTTATCTTCCTGGCGGGAAATGTGGGGAGGGGGCCTCCTCCTCTTGTCGGCCTGGGTCTTTCATGCGGGCAGGGCCCGGATTAAGGCAAGTCGGGTTCTCCCACCAAATGGTCTTGATGTCCTGAAATTTGGGTTTTGTCCACAGCGGGAACCTCAGAAGTCGTAGCCAAGGGGAGGGGGCGGGCGTGGGGGGACGACCGTAGACCACCAGGAATGAGAAACGCCCGTAGAATCAGAGTCCTGATGGTTGTAGGAGAACTCAGCCCACGGAAGCAGCTCGGCCCAGTTGTCCTGACTGACGGACGCGAAATGGCGCAGGTATTAGCCCAATAACTGATTCACCCTCTCCACTTGCCCATTTAGTCTGGGGATGGTAGGCAGAAGAAAAGTCTAATTTAAATTGCAAGCGGAAACACAGGGCCCGCCAAAATTTGGAGACAAATTGTACGCCCCGTTTCAGACACGATATACGAGGGTAATCCATGCAGACGAAAAATATGCTGGAAGAAATGTCCCGCCAGTTGAGGAGCCGGGGAGCCCAGGGAGTGGCACGAAGTGGGACATTTTAGAGAATCTTTCCGTGACCACCCAGATGACAGAATTCCCCGAAGAGGGCGGATGGTCCGTGATGAAGTCCATGCCTATTTGTGTCCATGGAGACTCTGGGATGGGCAGAGGGACTAAGAGGCCCGAGGGCCTATGGCGTGGAACCTTGTTCCGGGCACATGTGTCACAGGAGAGAACAAAGTCTTGGACGTCCTGGGGCAGGGTTGGCCACCAGTAGTGCCGTGAGATGAGGGCGTGGGACTTTCGTATCCTGGTGGGACCAGCCAGTAGAGAACTATGCCCCCACTCCAGAATTCTCCGTCTGAGCGCTGGATGAACATAGGTTTTGCCCGGTGGTACCTTCCGAAGATCCACAGGGCCGCGTGGATCGCCTTCGGGAGAAATTTAATGTGCTGGGACACAGGTTCTTTCTCCAGAAAACGTCAGAGGTCGGGAGAGGGCATCAGCCTTGCTTCTTCTCGGCCGGCCGGAAGTGTATCCTGAAGTCAAAGCGAGAGAAAAAGAGTGACCACTGGCCTGGGAGGATACAAACGCTGGGCAGTCGGGGAGGTACTGAAGATTCTTGTGGCCCGTGAAGACGTCGAATGGGTGACGGGCCCCTCCAGCAAATGTCGCCACTCCTCCAGAGCCAATTTGATGGCCAGCAGCTCCCGATCTATATGGTGTAGTTAGTTCAGCGGCGAGAAGGCCCCTGGAGAAAAAAACGTTTTGCCTTTAGGGTCCTTCTGGGTCAGGCCCGCCCTGCTCCCAGGGAAAAAGAGGCATCCACCTCCAGGCTGAAGGGTTTAACCCGGATACGGACGAACTAGGATAGGTGCCGAAAAAAACGCTGACTTCAGTTGAGAGAATGCTTCCTCAGCAGACGGGGGGCCAACATCTCGGATTGGAATTCTTCGGGTGAGAGCCACGATGGGAGCCACCAGCGAAGAGAAGGGGGGAATAAACTGCCGGTGTAGTTTGGCGAATCCCGGGAAAGCGTTGAATCGCCCGAAGACCGACAGGGCGTGGCCACTGCTGGATCGCTGAAAGTTTAGCTGGGTCCATCTGCAGACCACTATCGGAGACTATGTAACCAAGGAAAGGAAGACTGGCCTGGTGAAACCAACACTTCTCCAGCTTGGCATACAGTCGATTGTTCCGCAGGCATCGCAGGACCTGGCGTACTTGTACCCGATGAGTCTGTATGTCAGGAGAAAAAATCAGAATATCGTCCAGATACACTATGACGCAGGTGTACAGCAAGTCTTGAATATGTCATTGGACGAATTCCTGAAATACGGCTGGGGCGTGGCATTAGCCCAAAAGGGATCACGAGATACTCGAAATGACTGTCCGGGTGTTTTAAAGCCGTTTTCCATCGTCCCCTCACGAATTTTGACGAGGTTATGGCAACCGCGCAGGTCCAATTTAGTAAACACCTTGGCTCCACGAAGAACGATCAAAGAGCCCGTTTTCAGGGGTAGGGGTAGCGATTTTTCACGTGATCTTGTTCAGCCCCCTGTAAATCGATACACGGCCGAAGAAGGACCCGTCTTTCTTTTGGACGAAAAAGGGAAAGGGGGCCCCGGCGGGCGAGGAGGGCTTAAGTATGAACCCCTTGCCAAATTCTCCTGTTATGTAAGCCGACATGGCCTGAGTCTGGGCACGGACAGAGGGTAGAAACCCCACCCGTGGGGGACTAGTTCCGGGAAGGAGGTCTATGGGACAGTCAATGGCCGATTGAGGTGGTGCTTCTCAGCCTGTTTCTCCGAGAACAATCTCCAAAAAACCTGGTACTCCGCTGGCAGACCCGGTAGGGACTTGACGGTCGACTGGGACGGAGAGATTGGACACCGGGCGTGGTGCCACCAAACAGAGATTCTGGCACTCCGATCCCCAGCGTAGAACTTCGCCTGTCCTCCAATCAAGCGTAGGGGTGTGACGTTTCAGCCAGGGTAAACCCCAAAAAGGGTCGCCGAAGAAGCGCGGGCAGGACATGAAAGGAGATCTTCTCCGTGTGTAGGACCCCTACCCGGAGGGTAACTGGCCGAGTGATGAACTGGATGGAGTCGCTGAGAAGCTCCCCACTGAAGGATGAGATGAACAACGGCTTTTCCAAGTGGATGACTGGCACGCGATAGCGAGACACCAAGGAGGCATGAATAAAGTTCCCAGCAGAGCCGGAGTCCAGGAAGGTGGGAACCCGAAGAGATAGGCCTGCATCCGGGGTTACCCCACTGGCAACATCAGTCGTGGAAGGAATACTGGCACCTAGGGGCGCCTCTCCTACGGCTCCTAGGTGCGAGCGTTTCCCGAACGCTGAGGACGCTGCGGACAACTACGAAAATGGTCCGGACTGGCGCAGTAGAGGCAGAGGTTCTCCATCCGGCGGCGGGACAGCTCAGATTCGGACAAGTGAGCATGGTCCACCTGCATGGGTTCTTCGGTGGAAACCTGTGGAGGAGGCAGTGGAGATCTCTGGAACACAGGAGCCAGACGAGGTAGACGGCGGGGGTGTGCCGAATCACGCTCCTGGCGGAGCTCCTGCTGTTTTCTGCAAAAACACGTCAAGCGTGTGGCCAGGTGGATGAGCTCGCTCAACGAAGATGGAAGATCCTTGCTGCCAGCGCGTCCTTTACGCTGCTTGACAGGCCCTTCTTGAAGTGGCGCAGAGAGCGGCGTCATTCCACGACAGTCGGATGGCTAGGGTGCGGAACTGGACCGCATAATTTTCCCACGGAGGAGTCCCCCTGACGTAGGTTTTAATAGCGCTGTCTCCGCAGAAAACGCTCGCGCAAAGGGTCCTCGAAGACGCTGGGAATTCTGGAGGAAGGCCTGTAGGTCTGCGGTCACTGGGTCATTCCGGTTCCAAAAGGGGTCGCCCCGGCCAGAGCCTTCCGGGACAACAGGCTCACACGAATGCCACCTTTGACCTTTCGGTAGGAATTGGTCGGGCCCTCAGCTCCACGTGCATGGAGCACTGCGTGATGAAACCTCTGCAAAGCTTCGAGTCCCCGTCAAACTTGGAGGGTAGAGGAAGGCGAAGCTTCGGGCCCACGGTTGCCAGCGGGAAGGCAGGGGGTATAGGAACCGCTGGCGAAGAGGCAGGTTGCGGCTGCTGGGACGCTAGGAATTGGCGCATCATGGCGGACAGCTGACCAATTGCTGTGCTTGTTGCGCGATCTGCTGCGACTGTTGGGCGACAATTTTCGTGAGATCCGCAAGACTTGGCAGGGGCACCTTGGCTGGATCCATGGCTGGATCTAACTGTAACGGCTGGATAGTTAAGCCACACCAGGGACGGAATCTAAGTAGCCCCCGGTTTTCACCAGAGCCCGCCGCAAAGCGGAATTGACTTGCTGCGGCGTGAGGCTACCAGGTCGTCCCCCCTGACGTGACTTGCTTGCGATGGCGGCTGAGGTGCAGCGAGGTACAGAGTCGTAGCCCAGTAAACGTAGTCGTGGGCTGGCCGTAAGGTCAGGGCAGGCGGCAATGGTTCTGGGCGTGGACAGGCAGGAAGGTCAGGGCAGGCGGCAGAGGTTCGGAGTCGAGAAACGTAGCAAGGGGTCTGGTACACTGTAAGGCGAGAATATACTTTTGGAACGCTTTCTCTAGGGCTCGTGGCAACATTTGATCCAGCAAAGGAAGTCCGCTGACGTCACCAAAAAATATGGGCGCACCTGGCAAGCAGCCAATTATCGGCGCGCTGGCCTTTAAAATGCACAAGGACGGGGAAACGCGCGTGCGCTAGAGAGCGGGCACGCGTGCCACGGCCAGCAGGGGATGCCGACAGAGCAGGAACGAGGTCAGGTGAGTAACCGGAGCGAGCGCGCCTGCGGCCCGTCCCGCGGCCAGCGCGGGCCCCCGTCCCGGGCAGGGATCCGGAGAGAGGGCACAGGTGCGCCTGCGGCCCGCGGGCCGGAGCGCGGCGCCGCCCGCTACAGTGGGAGCCCCCGCTGGTGAGGAAGACGGGCGGATGAACCCCTAAGCCAGATTTTCTTCTATGTAGTCCTTGAAGGCTTTTAATTCGGGACCTGCCAAAGGATAGATGTTTCCAAAAGGTGCACCCGGAAGTAATTCTATGGGGCAATTATAGGGTCAGTGTGGGGGAAGCTTTTCTGCATTCTGTTTGCTGCAGACATCCGCAAATTCCTTGTATAATGACGGTAGCTCTATTAACTTCTTGTCTTGAGCTGGGTCTTCAGGGCCTTGTTCGGGGTGAGCTGTTGTACGGCCATCCCCCGCTGGGAAGCTTATCTACTTGGTTTCCCAGTTAATCACTGGATTCTGTGCTTGCAACCAGGGGAGACCCAGGATGACGGGAAAGTGTGGAAAAGAGATTAATAGAAACAACAGTACTTCATGGTGTTGGGAAGTCATAATGACTTCAAGTGGTTCCGTCTCTTGATCCACTGGTCCTGAGCTCAGTGGAGATCCATCTACGGTCTCCATTACCACGGGTTAGAGTCTTTTCTGGATTTTAACCCTGTGTTTTCGAGCAAAGGACAGGTCCATAAAATTACCACTTGCCCCAGAGTCCACCATAGCCGAGCTGGATACCCACTGAGCGTTAGCCAGGAATTGAATAGGAAGGAAGCAATGAGTGTCTTTGTTCTCTTTCTTAATATGAGGCGCCACTGATGAGATGGAATGGATAACTGCTTTCTCAGATAATCCTGTCTCTGAAGCAATGGATTCTCCATCTGAGCAGTCAGGATCCATAATGGCTGCCACCAATTTCCTTGGACGGCTAGGACAGTTGATAAGGAAGTGGTCAGACTTCCCACAGTAGAAGCATGAACTTTCCCGAAGCCGATGCTCTCTTCTGTCAACGCTCTCATGTCTTAATATAGAATCTACTTGCATAGGTTCACTTCCTAATTCTCTGCGAGTTCTTCCCTGGGGTTCCTTGGGAAAGGAGACGGGAACAGCTTAGTATCATAGTTCAAAGTAGCCCATTTTTCTTGTCATCGTTCAGACAGACGGGTATCGATCCGAATGCAGTGATTTATGAAGGCATCCAAACCTAAGGGGGCCTCTGCACGGGCCAGTAAGTATTTTAATGAGCTGCATAGTCCTTTCCTAAAAAAGGACAACTTTGCTGTGTCATTCCAATTGGTGTCGATTGCCCACCTTTTGAATTCCATTGCATATTCTGCCCCGGGCATTTGCCCTGACGCAACGCTAGGATTGCTGCTTCCGCTGTAGCACCACGATTGGGATCGTCAAACATTTGACTCATAGCATCAATGAAGTCCTCCAGGTGATTCAAACGGGCGTCTTGGGTCTCAATCAAAGGGCTAGCCCAGGCAATTGCTTTGTGTGTCAATAGCATTATGATGCATAGCACCTTAGACCTATCCGTAGGAAACTGCGTTGGATTTGCGTCAAAGTATAATCTGCATTGGTTAAGGAACCCCCGGAATTTGTCGCGGTCTCCGCCAAATCTAAATGGAGGCAACTTAGGGCTCACTACCAGCACCGATGTGGGTGGTCCGGATGCTTGATTTTCCAAGTGGAGTATCCGGTCGGATAATGTCTGCACGGTCCCACGTAGGTCTTGAATGGCTTGCCCATAAACTTGGATGTTGTGGGAGGTCTGGCCTTCAAAAGCATCACATTTCATTTTCAACGCCTGCATCTCAGTGCGCATATTAGCCACAGTAGTCTGAAGCTGCTTGATGCGAGCTTCCGGGCTTCAAGCCCCAGCGGACTCCATTTTAGGCTTGAGTATCCTGTTACGATAAGAGGTGAAATTGTCTCTTTTGTTTTTACAGTTCTATTGCAATCACTGCATGTCAGTGTTCCCAGAAACCGGCATAACTTATCCCTATAACTCTTAAATAGTTTTATTGAAGTTCATGCGTCTGTTTGCCGCAAAGAGCTCAGTTGTACGCATATGGTGTTATACATATTTTATAGTAAATTGCACCTGTAGTCAGTGGTGTGAAGGCTGCCATATTAATCCATATAACATTTAAATACTCTTATTGCAGTCCGTGCGTCTGGTTGGCGCAGAGAGCTCAGTTGTACGCAAATTGTGTTATACATATTTTATAATAAATTGCGCATGTAGCTAGTGGTGCGAAGGCAGTCATATTAATCCATATAACTTTTTAAGACCTATTTCACTCAGTGCATCTCAGTTTGGCGCTAATCATGCATTTGTACGATAGTTTGTTGAAAACTATCAACTGCTAGTCCTACTGGGCAGTTGTAAATCTCAGGAACTGAAGGAAGAACACTGTTGATTTGGTGTTATGGTTCTTCCACCAGACCACATTTCACAGATATTTGTTAGAAACATTTCTGTTTCTAATCCTAGTTGGCTGTTGGAAATTAGAGGGATTTAAGAATAGCTGTGATTTGCTGTCTTTCAATAAGAGACTGTCAAAAACTGTTCCATAAAACATTTTTATATTTCTAAACATGGAGCAAACTGCAGGTGGTAAGCGAACAAAGAGGGGTGTAGGACATGGAGGTAGAGGTACAAGTCAAGGTGCTCCTTCCAGTGCTGGCGACAGCACGCAAGCCAGCGTATCTTCGGTTGCTGGACCGACATCACTGGGTCGGTGCCCTGTGAATCTCAGTAACGAACAGCGTCGCCAATCTGTTCTTCAGTGGTTAATGCAACCTTCATCCAGCAGTCTTACCTCCTGGTCCTCCCAGTCATGGCCACAAATGTCGTCATCATCATCGTCAGCATCCATCCAACATGAAGCGAAGGCAGCCCAAATGTCAACATATGTACCCACCGCTGTGGATAATCCATTTTCTGACCTCTTTGATGACAAAATGCGGTTGGGGTCAGATGGCATTTCAAAAGATCAAGAGGCCAAAGAGGATGATTTTGTCTGCTCTGACGCCCATTCGCTGATGCCATCAGAGGAGGAGAAGGAAGCCGGTCAATCGGCAAAAATTCCAGGTGGTCGGCAACACCTTGCATTGCCTGTTGCTTGTAGCCCGCATCTCCTGGATGTAGAATGTCAGGACGAGAAAGTCAACTGTGTTGATGATGATGATGATAACGGCATTGCGGATCCAACGTGTTCTTTTCAGCGGAATTTGCTTGCGTGCGCTTCATCACTGGATGAGGAGGAAGACGATGGGGTAGTGTCAGTACAGGTCCCGCCTCAAAAAGGGAGAGGGCAGTCACACAACTCCGCTGAGATTATTCCTCCAGCCATGATCAGGGAAAACACCGCTCCTCACTTACCGCCTTCGAAAAGGTCCAGGACCTCTAACGCCTGGGCCTTTTTCGATCAAGCCTCTGATTCACCCAGCGATGTCATATGCCGCCTTTGCCGTAAACACATCAGTAGAGGGAAGAATCAAAGGTGTTTAACCACCACCAACATGTCTAGTCACATGCAGCGAATGCATAAGCTGAAATGGAGGGAACACTTGGCAAGAAAAGGTCACACCGATCCTGGGCTTCCAACCACTGTCACACCCTGTGTCTCCGCCTCCTCCACCACGACCAAGTGTCCCTCAGCTGCCCATGTGTCTCAGCGTCATGAGCAAGGATCAGCCTCCGCCTCCACCGTAGCCCGAGAACCACCACCACCCCCAGAGACCCTTCCTACCCCTCCTCCTTACACCAGTTTGACCTGCATGCCATACATTGGCCAGTCTAGCAGCCAGCCTTCTGTCTACCAGGTTTGGGAGCAGAAGAAAACACTTTAACCAAAACCATCCCAAAGGCCAAAAGCCTGAATGTGGAAATTGCCAGGTTTTTGGGCCTGGAAATTTTTCCCTTTCCCGCTGGTGGACACAGATGGGTTCCGCCACTTTCAGGGCCCCTTTCCTGCCCCCAATCCCAAAAAGCCGACACCATTTTTTTCCAAAAACCCCGGTCCCCTTCCCCGGGCCCACCCCGTGCCCAAAAATTTTCCCAAGCGCGTTGTTGAATTGGCCCGGCCCAAAGTCCACCCTGCCCACCAAATTCATGGATGAAAGCAGGGCCCCAAGGCCGTTTATATCTTTTTGGGGAAAAGCTCATGGTGGGGGGTTTAAATGTCTCTAGGGGTGACGGGGGTTCAGGCTGGGCGCCGCCCCTTAAAAACCTAGGGTGGTGCAGGGTTTTTTCCCCAGGGTTCCTTTTTTGGGATAGCTTTCATGTCCCCAAGAAAAAAGCCATGTTAAAATTTAAAATCTTTTCTTGGTGCCTCAACAACAGGTCAGGAGCTGGGACGGATTTCGAAACCGGGAACGACGCTGGTGGGTGACAAAAAACCTTGGCTGGGCAAGGTGGTGTGCAAAAAACGTAAAAATCTCCTGGCCCCCCTTTAAGATGGGTAGATGGAGACATCCCTTGCCTGGACACATCATAAAAACCTCGTTGTCCGAAATTTTAAAGTCCCTTCTGGGGTTTCGGGGAATCCCTGCTGGGGAAAGGTCAGGTTGAGCTCACATTTCCCGCCAGTTCGCACCCTGCTTCGTCCGGCTGGCTGCGTTACGCGTCAGCTCGGTCCCCCTTTTGTTACAGGGAAAACCCCGGGGAAATTTAACCCCCTTCCACATGTCCAGCGATTGTGGTGGCCAATCCCTTTTACAGTACGAAGAACCCAACAGGGCCCTTGAAAAAAGCGCGGTGGGGACCGGGGGTTTGTTGAGCCCCCGAGAGGGGAAAGGCGGTTTGAAAAAAATCTGCACCTTTCCTTGCCATTTTTTGAAGAAGCCCCCAAAAAGGGGTAAAGTGCGGAAAATTTCCCCTTGTAGGGGGCCCATTTTTGGTGATCTTGTTCGGGAACGACCCGTTGGACACTTTTGAAACAGCAAGTCCCCCCAGGAGGGGTAGGAGGAGAGGGGACACAATGCGGACAGGAGCCTTTTTTCCCCGTCGAACTTTGGGTATCCAAAAGGGGATGAATGGCCCGAGTGCTCCCCCACCCCCATAGAGGTGTTGCCCTTCCCCCGCACCAGGCCCAATTTTTGGGTTGGCCCTTCCAGCACAGCTGGGGGAGTCTTTAAACGGACAAACGCACCCGGCTTTTCATTGATAATTTGGATTGTTTAAATTTTAATCAAAGGGAAAAAAGCGTGGATCCTGATTTTGTGGCCCAATTGCGGGGTTTTACCCAAAAAGTTCCCGGTCTATTCACTTTCCCGTTTCCCAAAGGAAATGGCCCCTTTTTAAAAAAAAAAAAATTTTAAAAATGTTCTTTTCCCAAACTGCAATTTTTTTTTTTCATTTCCCAAAATTTTCCTTTTTTTGGGGTTTTGCGGTGAGGAGACTGTAAAAACAAAAATTTGTACACGGTTTCATGAAAAAACCTTATTCCATTTTTTCGCTTCTTCATTAAAATTTTTTGCAACGTCAGTGGTTTTGGGGTCATGGTGCTGTGAGATACAGCTATAATCAAGGTCCTTTGGAACAGAAATGTGGCTTCTAAGTGGCATTTCTCCCTCACAATTTTTAACAGTGTCTGAGAAGTCATTTTTATAATTTTTTGGATCATGTTGCTGTGAAATACAGCTATACTACAGGTCCTATTATAAAAAATGTGGTTTCTAACAGACATTTGTTCTTCACAATTCAAATCTAAGTTGCTCGGCGCACCTTGCACTTATAGTTCTTCAGTGCTGTGTATAATATAAATCACAGTCCCAATAAAGTATATACCCGCACAGAATTTTCATGAGATATTTACAGTCTTTATTTAAAAAATTCTTAATAGATGCCTTTTAAAATTCACAGATTATCGCGACCAGTCAATCAGATCCATTTAGACGCTTTCGGTCCTCTCAGGACCTTCCTCAGATATGTCGCTTAATATATAATTCTTTTTGTTCACAGGCGCTAGTTAAATGCATGAAAAAGGTAAAGCTGTGCGTGGCTCCAGGTGCAGATTCTTACAGTTCACATACACTATATGAAAAGACACATAGGGCCACATGTATGAAAACTGTCTAGGTCTAAAATTCACTTTGTTGCCCATAGCAACCAATCACAGCGCCCATTTCATTTCATATAGGGCTCTAGGAAAATGAAAGTGGCACTCTGGTTGCTATGGGCAAGGTGAATTTTAGACCTAGACAGTTTTCATACGTGTGGCCCATAATGTATGTTTTTCTCACTACCTGACATGAAATCAGAATAAGCTTTCCCCATTTTAGGTCAATTAGGATTACCAAAATTATTTATATTTGCCACATGCCAGAATAATGAGAGAGCGAATTTTTTAAGACATTTTTATTACTTTCTGCAAAGTCAAAAGTTTACATACATGTCATTAGTATTTGGTAGCATTGCCCTTAAACTGTATGACTTAGGTGAAACGTTTTGGATATCCTTCCACAAGCTTCTCATTATAGTTGGTAGGAATTTTTCAGCTTTGCCTATAAATTTTCAATAGGATTGAGATCAGGGCTTTGTGATGACCACTCCAAAACATTGATTTGGTTATCCTTAAGCCACTTTGTAACCATTGTCCACTTGGAAGACCCATTTCCACCCAAGTTTTAACTTCCTGGCTGATGTCTTGAGAATTTGCTCCAGTATTGCCACTTAATCTTCTTTTCTCATCATACCATCTATTTTGTGAAGTGCACCAGTCCCTCTTGCAGCAAAACAACCCCACAACATGATGCTGTCACTCTTGTGTTTTGCTCCAAACGTCACAATAGTTAGTATGGCCAAACAGTTAAATTTTAGTTTAATCAGACCACAGGACAAGTCTCCAAAAATGTAGGTCTTTGTTCCTGTGTGCATTTGTAAACATTAATCTGGCCTTTATATGTTTCTTTTGGAGTAATGACTTCTTCCTGGCAGAGTATGGGCTGTCCCAAATTGTAAACTTTTGACTTTGCAGAAAGTAATAAAAATGCCTTAAAAAATTATCTGTCTCTCCCATTATTCTGGCATTTGGCAAATATCAATAATCTTGGTAATCCTATTTGACCTAAAACGGGTAAGGTTTATTCTGATTTCATGTCAGATGAAACTGTATAGTCATCATGCTTCATTATGTTTAGTTGTATTTACATCTTCGCTCCTGTAATACCGTATGACTGTATATGTTTGATAGTGATAGGTCCACTTTAAGCTCATTTTCTTGGAGGGAAAATACACATCCATCTTCAAACTCTTGGGCCCCCAAAGTCTCCTATAGTTGGGGCACAAAAAGTATTAAACATATATTTTTTTATTGTGTTAGATTTTTCCTCCCTGCCTTCCAAGAGACATAACGTTTAAATTTTTTCATCTATATAGACATATCAGGGCTTGTTTTTTTTTAGGACAAAATATACTTTGTAATGGTTTAATCAACCATATCATATAATGTACTGGGAAACCCCAAAGAAATTCTAAGTGGGGTGGAATGTGAAATAAAAAATGTAATTTCCACAATTTTGTGGAGGTTTAGTTATTATGGAGTTTACGCCTCGGTATAAATAATGAGTTATCTGTATTCTGCAGGTTGGTACAATTCCAGTGATACCAAATGTGTACAGTTTCCATTATGTTTTAGTAGTTTTTAAAAAATAAAATCCTCCTATTTTAAAAATTTGCGCTGCAGCAGCATATTCTACGGCCAATAACTTATTTTGTTTTTCCACCCTTGGACCTGAATCAGTTTGCATTTTTTGCTGGCTGAAATGTAATTTTTATTGATATCATGCGACTATTTAAAAACTGTTTGTTCCAATTTTTTGGGGACACAAAATTACCAAAAACCCCCCACAATTTTGACATTGGGAATTTGTTTTTCTACAGTGTTTACTGTACAGGATAAATGATGTTTTTTTTTAATAGATTTGACTTTTACAGACATGACGATACCAACTATGTGTAATTTTTTTTATTTGTAAAATGACAATAGGGGGTGTTTTGAACTTTTTATATTTTTAATTATTTTTTATATTTTTAAAACTTTTTTTAACTTATACTTTTAGCCCCAATAGGTTATTCGACGACAAAGGGGCATGATCGCTTGTGCTTATACACCATCCTGGGGGGAAAAGCTCTTGGTGGAAAGAACAGTAGAATGGTTAAACAGATCTGATCTCTGCTGTTACTGGCGGGTGTCAGTTATATCTAACAACCCTCACCTGCCGTGTATGGAGTGGGGTTAGCTCCATACTCCCTTAGGGCATGTCCCCACGGCAAGGGTTTTCGGCCGGTTTTTCAGCCGGTTTGCGGTTTTTCAGACCGCCGGTAAAACTGGACGAAAATTAGCACAATGGTTCTCCATGCAAAACCTGCACAGGTTTTGCCATCGGACGGTTTTGCCGCTGGCGGTCTTGCGGCAAAACATTGTAGAAGCACAATCTTCCGTCCGGTTTCCCGACGGAAGATGTGATTCTCAATGGGAGGGGGGCGGGATGTTCTCCGCTCATCACGGATAAAAGCCATCCCCCCCGCGGCCCTGGGGACGGGCGCAAAACAGGACAAATAATGGCCGGCAAACCGGCCGGTATTTGTCCTGTGCAGTGGGAACGCGCCCTTAGTGTTACCATAAAGTACCAGTATGTCAGTGTAGCTATACTTTCAGGTGATTTTTACAGGACGTCATGAAGTTGTCATGTGTGCATGAATAGTAGCATTATCTCTAGCTATTCTATAACTTGCATTTAGCATTTGTTTACCCTCTGCAGCATAAAGGACTCTTTAATAGAGCAATGCTGAGAAGTGTAAGTTGTAACTCAATGGGAGGAGCTATACCACTTACTAGAGCTTTGTGCAGCTGCTGTCTCTTCTGCTGTTGTCTGACTCTGCAGCTAACACCTCCTGTCCCTCCCCACTCCTTAGACTACTATGAGCAGCATGGACCCTGATACTTAAGTGAGCTAATGTTTTTACAAACATTTATACAAGCTTGTTTAGAGTGAATGATGAGTTTAAGGGTATGTTCACACAGCGTGTTGAGTCTGTGTGAACATACGTTTTTAGATACGTGTTTGGATCTGTCTGTCGGACTCTAAACGGACCCAAACACGTATCTAATAAATAGCAATGTGATTTACATTGCTTTTACTTTGAAACACGCATCGCCGTTCACACAGAGTGATCGCTGATGCGTGTCTCATTACGTCTTTCGGATCCGTCTTTTGGATCCGTTTCAAGAATTGACATGTCAATTCTCAGTCCGAAAGATGCAGCAGGAGCCCTATCCGAAATCAGATTCAAAAACGCTGTGTGAACAACCCCTAAGAGAGAAGAGTGGATGAGCCTAATAAGTGGACAAAGATGCATTTTTTCAATATATAATTAAAAGTTTCTTATAATTGTTTATACTATTGAATTATGCAAAGTCTGTTGAAGGGTTGTTGTTTATTGAAACATAATGGCTAGAGAAGGGCGAATTTCTAAAAAATTTGATTCACCGAGTTCGCTGAATCTTCTGACAAATTTTTTTTCGTCTCAAATGAATTTGTGATGAATCACGTTAAAAAACAGCTATTTCCTGGCTGCAGAGAGCCTGTAGGGTGCTGTAGAACATTGTGCCATGCTCAAATATGCAGAGGGAGCTTGGTTTGGTCTTCATACAATGCTGTCCTCATACAACGCACATGACTGCCACCGCTATTTGAGTCACTTCACTCTTCAATTCCCTGGGCACTTACGGGGGCAAAACTGACCAAATAACTGAAGCAGGAATGCAGCCTGATAGTCATGCCAGCGCCAACTGGAAAAAAACAAACTGAGGGCTAAGATCCTACGATAGCGTCAAAGAACACAATAGTAGGTTCCTGGAGCCGACACAGGTCTCAGCACAGTAAGGGGACGTCACAGCAGGGGTCACTCTATGAGGCCAGAGTTTTTAAACCATCACAGAATATGACAGAACCTGTTCTGTTAAATGCTGATACATGTAGAGGCCTCCCGAATGAGTGGAGAGGGTGTCGGCAGTAATTTTGCCCTTCCTTTCATTCGTCAGTGTCTGCTTTCAATCGGTCAATAATCCACCAGTATTGCTAATGCCAAAAACAAACAGGAGTTGATCCAAAACAGAGATGACCAGTAAATGGGATTTTTGCTGTCCTTTTGTGTTCTGTATCCACTCCTGCTTTTGGCTATCAATCCTGATCTTTCCCATTCCTTCTGACAGGTGAAAAGAAGGGGAAAACTAAACATAGTGGCAACGTCATAGAGTGGTGAGGGTGGAAACAGCATTAGGAAACCGCAGGGTGTTCCAGTGAGACAGCGGTCACTTAGCAGCATGAGTAGGCCACAGAGTGGCACAATGACAAATTCTGGAGATGGCAGCAACATCAGGAGCCCACAGAGTGGCACAATGACAGAGCGTGGAGGTGACGGCATCAACAGCAGCAGCATGAGGTCAGGGAGTGGCACAATGACAGATTCTGGAGGGGGCACCAACAGGAGTAGGCCACAGAGTGGCACAATGACACAGTGTGGAGGTGACGGCAGCAGCAGCAGCATGATGTCATAGAGTGGCACAATGTCAGAGTGTGGAGGTGGCGACAGCAGCAGCAACAGCAGCAGCATGAGGTTTAGAGAGTGGCACATGACAAATTTGGAGGGGGCAGCAACATCAGTAGCCCCCAGATTGGCACAATGACACAGTGTGGAAAGGGGACGGCAGCACAGCAGCAGCATGAGGTCATAGAGTGGCACAATGACAGTGTGGAGGTGACGGCAGCAACAGCAGCAGCATGAGGTCACAGATTGGCACAATGACACAGTGTTGAGGTGACTGCAGCATCAGCAGCATGATGTCATAGAGTGGCACAATGTCAGAGTGTGGAGGTGGCGACAGCAGCAGCAACAGCAGCAGCATGAGGTCAGAGAGTGGCACAATGACAAATTCTGGAGGTGGCAGCAACATCAGGAGCCCACAGATTGGCACAATGACACAGTGTGGAGGTGACGGCAGCAACAGCAGCAGCATGAGGTCACAGATTGGCACAATGACACAGTGTTGAGGTGACTGCAGCATCAGCAGCATGAGGTCAGAGAGTGGCACAATGACAGAGTATGGAGGTGGGTGGCAATTCCAGTCCCTGGTAAAGATGGTGGGAGGCAGATTGAGCAACTGGCAGCAGATGTTTGGCATCAAGCGGGTGGCAGCATCAGAATAGTGGCTGAGGCAGGAAGTTAGAATCCAGACTAATTTCTCAAAATTTTGGGGAGGCGTCATGGCTGACCCTAATCTGATGCATAAGGCTTGGTGTTGTGGAAATCCTGGCCGATCCATGCCTAATTCATCTTGACAAAGGTCAGTCTCTCCACATTTCGGGTGGACAAGCAGGTTCTCCTTGGGGTAACGATGGCTCCCCCCCCCCGCACTGAACACCCGCTCTGATGCCACACTATTGACCGGGCAGGACAGCTTCTCCACTGCAAACTTGGCAAGTTGCGGCCACACATCCAGTTTGGCTGCCCAGTAGTCCAGCGGATCTTCTAACTGGGGTGGCAGAGTACAGTCCAAGTAGGCCACCACCTGCTGGTTCAGGGTCTGCTCCAAGGTCCTGCTGCTGCTGAGTACTCTCCTAACTCGGCAGGTGAAAGAAGCTGCTCATCAACAACTCCAGGCTTAGGCTGCTGCTGATGGAGCTGCTACTGTTCCTACCCCCCCACCTTCCCATAGCAGCCGTGGCAGTGGTACGTAAGCGATGAGGAACCCTCCGGTCAGACCTGTCAGAGGATAGACGATGCCGCACATAGGCAGCGGCCAACTGACTACACAGGATTACTCTATAGTATGCCAGTTTCTCCTCCCTCTCGGAGGCTGGAAAAAAGGCTCCCATTTGGACCGGTAGCGAGGGTCCAAAGAGGGTGGAGAGCCAGAAGTCATCCCATTGCCGGATGGTGACTATTCGGCTGTCACTAGCCAGGCAAATCAGCATGCTGCGGGCCATCTGCGCAAGTGTCTCTGAGGGACTCTCTGCTTCCATCTCCACTGTATACTGCCACGGTGCTTGGGGGTCATCTATCCTCCCTTTTTTCTCTCCTTACCCCCTCCAGCTGCTCCTGCTCCTCCTTTCCTGTCAGCTGGGTAGAAAAACCACTCATTTCAACAGACAAGGCTTGTGCTCCAATGTCCTCCTCCTCCTCCTCCAGTTCAGCCCCCACTGGACTCATATCGCCACGTCTCCAGTCCCCTGTCCAGACAGATTTTGCAACATCTGTTCCAGGACATGAAGCAGTGGAATGACATTATTCATCCTGTAGTCCTGGCGACTGACAAATAATGTGGCCTCCTCAAACAGCCTCAGCAAACGGCTTCAGCAAATGTCACGCATGAGCTGCCACTGGCTGACATCAAAGTTACACAGGGGAGTACTCCTGTCCGCTTGGATCATCAAATAATCGTTAATGGCCTTTCTCTGTTCATACAGTCGGTCTAACGTGGGGGCTGGAATTCTAACGCGTGGAAACATTGCATATCAGCGTGTGTTGGGAGAGGCCATTCTGCCTCTGCAGCTCAAGGACGGTGTGCCTGGCTTTGTAGGAATGGATGTAGTGCATGCACAGTTTCCTGCCCATTTTTAGAATGTCTTTAAGATCGGTGGAAGACTTCAGGAACCTTTTCACAACCAGAGTGAACACGTGCGCCATGCAATGCGCATGGACCATCCCTCCTTGGTGCAGCGCGGACACCATGTTCCGCCCATTGTCTGTCACCATGGTTCCGATTTACATTTGGTGGGGAGAAAGCCACACATCGATTTCTTGCTGCATGACGCGGAGCAGTTCCTCCCCTTTGTGACTTCTTTCGCCCAGGTAAACCAGGTGTAGAACTGCGTGACACTGCTATGCCCTGCACATGTGGTATGATGAAGCAGCACTTGTGGAGGCTGAGGTGGTGGTGAAGGAGGAGGCGGACATTGGCACAGGAGCAAACAGTTTGACAGCGTGGAGGAGAAAGCAGGTCTCCTGTCCAAGTTGTTGGTGTGGCTGGGCAGGAATCACATTCACCCAGTGGGACATGTACTGTCCCTGACCGTAGTTACAGCTTCACACGTCTGCACTGCCGTGCACCTTGGAAGAAACCGATAGGCTCAAGGACTGGCCCACCTTATGTTCTACATCTGTGTGAAGGGCTGGTACTGCCTTTTTGGAAAATAAATTACGGCTTGGAACTCTCCATCTCAGCTCGGCACAAGCCATTAGTTCTCTGAACGGTGCAGAGTCCACCACTTGGGAAGGGAGGGACTGCAGTACCAACAACTTGGCCAGGAGCACGGTCAGCTTCTGCACCTTAGGATGGTTGGACGCATACTGTTGTCTCTTGGCAATCGCCTCGTTGAACGACTGCTGGCACCATAAGTGGCGAGGAGCATCTGGTTCGGGAAATGATGGCAAAGACAAAGAGCTCCCTTCGGCAGAGATGGTGGAGCCTTGACTGGCTGCAATGCGTGCCACTGGGCGCTGCTGCTGCTGCTGCTGCTCCGGTGGCAGGATGGACCACCACATCTGAGACACGTTTCTCCCAGGCCACTTGATGGTGACGCTGCATGTGTTGATGCAGGGCCGTGATGCCAACGTTAGCTCCCTGGCCACACTTCACTTTCTGCCCACAGATTCTACATATACACATGTTTGGCTCCTCTGGTGTCTTAGCAAAAAACTGCCACACGGCCGAGTAGGTGATTTTACCGCCAACACTCCGCACTGAGTGACTACTATCGCCGCTGCCTCGCTGAGCCCCTGTGCTGCTACTTTCTTGGACCTGCGAAGCGAGTTTTCTACCCCTTGGTCGTTTGGCTCCCGACCTCGCACTGCTGCCACCCTGTTGACTTCCGGCCACACTACCGACTTGCTGGCTGCGGCGCTGCCTGACGCGCAAGCTGACACCCTCTTCTCCCGACGATGATGATGAAGCCCTTGCTTCACCTGGCTCCCAAGTGCGTTTACATCGTCATCGATTTGTGTTTACCCAACGCTGCTATTCTCCTCAACGGTCTCAGTATGCAGAGCCTGACTGCTTGCAACAAAACCTCCCGTGCCACTCTCCAAATCACTACTTTCCTCCCTACTGCAAGAAGCAGTGGATGTCTGCCCCACCTCTTCGCTGCCAAGAATCTTCTGACTGTCCTCAAAGAGTTCGTCCTCGCTGTATAGTGGCGCTGAGCCCAGACCACATAGGTGATCTCTCGCTGAGGGAACTGAACGGGACCGAGGCCGGTTGAGGACAGGTGAGGGCCGCTAACCCGCTGACAGGCCATGCCAACTAACGGTTTTTGTCTGACGTTCCCACCGACTCGTGTCTGTGGTTTTCAGATGTCATCTGGGAGGAAGTGGCTAGTCAACCAATCAAGAACCCTTAGGTTGGTGGTCAACACATGGCCACTAGATGACACCAGCAGTTCTGTCCTCACCGAGTCACCCCTGCTGCAACTTCCCCTTACTGTGATGCGACCTGTGCCTACTCCAGGAACGTTTGTGCCACTGCCACTCGCATGTGAAGAGCCTGCCACTTCTCTGTCTGACATTCTGTCTGATCAAAAATGTACAGACTCTGTTTAATGAAGATATCTGTATATGATAAATACACACCCTGTATTTAACTCCAAGTGCAACACTATCAGGATTGAGTGGATTCCCAGTATCTGAAATTCCCTAATAATAGCACAGGTGAAATTTAAATGATGGCGGACAAAAAGCACTCTGTATTTCACTCCCAATACAACACTAACAGGATTGAGTGGATTCCTTGAATCTGAAATTCCCTAATAATAGCACAGGTGAAATTTAAATGATGGCGGACAAAAAACACTCTGTATTTGACTACAAATACAACACTAACAGGATTGAGTGGATTCCCAGAATCTGAAATTCCCTAATAATAGCACAGGTGAAATTTAAATGAAGGCGGACAAAAAAACACTCTGTATTTTACTCCCATACAACACTAACAGGATTGAGTGGATTCCTTGAATCTGAAATTCCCTAATAATGCAACAGGTGAAATTGAAATGTATATGGCAGAATTACACCCACCCTGGACACCCTAGGAGAATACTCCAAAAACTAAATAAAATGATAACACTGGTGGCATTAAATTTGGGCAACTGAGCCCCAGTCTCTGATAAAAGCAGCTTCATCCAGAATGCTGGGTGAGCAAGTAACAGACTTCTAGTGGTCTTTTTCCCCCTCCACAATCGCTGAGTAAAACAATTTGCTTTATAATGAGATCTGTGTAGCAGCAGCTGCAGCAGCAGCAGAGACACTGTTATGTCAACACACAAAGAGAGGAATGTGAGAAGCGCGGGTGCCGTCCTTACTTATAGTGCTGTGACGTCACAGAAGCCCGCCGGTCGCTGATTGGCTTCATGTCTGCACATGTCATTGAGGGTCCTCCTTTCTTCCTCCCAGAGTTCTCTGCCCCATGTAACGCCATGTGCTTATGGCTATTTTATCAATTAAAAACACGCTTCGTTCACCCTAATCTTCGACTTTGTGCAGAACCGAAGTTTTCCTGAAATTCTAAACAAATTCCACTTCGTTAGAATCGATTCACCCATCTCTAATAATGGCCATAAAATAAGAGTTGATGTGGGGACTGAATTATTTTCTTGGTTGGAGGACCAGCTATGTTGTTTACATGTTTTACTGGCCCAGTAATCTGAAATATATAGCATACCTTCCAAACATCTGGATTTCGGTGGGACAGTCCCAATTTGGGACCAATGTCCTGCCATTCCAGGATTGCTGGGTTTAGTTTAAATTTTTTCATATGCCCTGAATCTCTGGGACTCTTATGTTCAATCTACTGTTTGTATGGCGGAAAGACTCACAAACAGTGGGCACAGACTTGCAGGCTGTCACAGACGCTCAACGTGACAGCCTTCAAGTATAGCAGAGCAGTGGTACCAGGGAAGCGTCATAATACACGCCCCTGACATCACTGGCTACAGGTGGCTCGCCCACCCCTTCAGCTTGTCAACTTATGAAAGTGACCTTCAGGGAGATTATGTTAGAACCGCAGCCTATGGCTTCAGGGCAGCATCTCATGACACTACCCAGGTGACACTTATAGTACTTATAGACCATTCTGTAGCTATTAGACTGTAGTCTTCCCTATTTGTAGGAGTCTCCAGCACGATCCACGAGAGTTAAGTATGCATAAGACTGATTTAAACTTCCTTCAGGTAACCCTCAAAACCAACAAATACCTACAAATTAAATCAAAGAAATCTACTAAATATACAGATTAGATTTGCTCTTCAAAGGGCCTGAATGAATAGTTATGGCAGAATAAATTTATTGACCTTTAAGAATAAGTTTTTATTCAAATTCACTGCTATACACTATATTTAATTTTATATTAAAATCCTTAATTATACTGTATTTACCTGTTATTTTACTGATTTTTCATTTGAATACATAAGACCAGAATTGGATTATTTATTATCAAAAAAGCATATACTGTATGTAAGGGTTTTTCTAGTGCTTTTATACAAACTATGCGACCACTTGATCACTTTCATAATACAGTACATATCAATACATTACTGATTTGCTATGTGTTATACTGTTTATAACAGGCAGCCTATTAGACTGAGGCAGAGCTTAACAGGCTCTAATACATGGCAGGCCTGGGGGCCATTATCTGGTCTCCTGCTGCCTTGGCTACTATAGGAACCTTGCGGTCATGTTGCAGGGATGCCGATCAGTGACAGAGGGAGCCCCCTACCTCTGTCAACCACCTAGAAGTTGTGGCTGCTATCACAGCAGGGGTTAAACTGGCTGGTGTAGCAGGAATCTTGCTGTACATAGCCATCCAGGAGTTAGCAAAAGTGTCCTCTGCTAACTACACCAGTGATTTTTAGAAAGATGCTTTTCCTTAAAGGGGTTTTATCGTTACAAAGATCATGTCTCAAATTATGTGGACAGTAAAAATAAGCACTTTTGTAATTGGGTTGCATTACCTCAGTCACTTGGTTTAGCAGATATGAGGTTTTCTATAAATCTGTGTTCTATTTCTGCTGTTGCTGGTCGGCTACGCCCCCTGGTTGGATTCCAGCCCTAGACACGCCCCCTGTACTGTGATTGGGTGGCTGACACGTCATTCAACCTGTTGGGATTCGCCCCTAAACAGGAAACGCCCCGGTCACGCCCCCTGCACTGTGATTGGCTGCCTGCACACACTGTGTTTACTCCCCTCTGAGCTGTTAAAATCGATCGTGAAACCAAGGTCTGCTGGCTCTATATATATCTCCCAGCTCTAGGTGAAGGATCTGGACAATTACTGCCTGTTTAAGGGGCTTTTACCAAGAAGTTGATTCACCTCCTCACAGGTCCAGTCCTTAAGCTGCAACTTTGAAAAGAGGGCGTTCTGTTCCTCAGATCTAGTGCAAGCCCCGCCTCCTTATGACATCATCATCTGTAGTGTATAACATAAGGATTCAACACAGTCTGTGTACAAGCTGTCTGTGTAGTCTAGAGCTTAGCTGATCCACTCAGCAAGAGAGAGGTTGGGAGTTCAAGCCCCATCAGTAGTTTTTTTTTTCTATATTGAACACATATGTAAAGATATGAAAATATATGTGTAGACATGTATAATCTATTTATATACACACACAAAGCTCCCCTATATAGTGTCCCATCCTCGCAGTCACACCAAGCACTTCCAACATATGTGATACAATGCATATACTCTGGGGGATGAGACATGATATAGGGGAGCTATGTATGTGTATATATATATATATCATTATAGAGATTGACATATATATTTTAGGTCTCTCTACATATGTGTAGAATTTAGGGGGGGGATTCTCTGTGAGGGACTAGAACTCCAATCCCCTTCCTTGTAAAGCTAAAACGCTACCACTGCACCACGATCCCAAGCTAGTTACAGGTTGAGCAGGGTCTTCTCTCAAAGCTGATTGCTTCTCACCCCGTTGTTTTCACTCACATGTCACTGACAGCAAACAGAGATCTTTACTTGAAGCTGACATTTGTCCTTGTAGTTGAGTAAAGATCTCTGCCTGTTGTCAGTACAATTTGGGTGAACACCACTAGAAGTAACAGCTGCTGGCTTTCAGTGTAATTTGTGTGTAAACTAAGAGATATAACAGGTGTTTGTGGAGCCTGAAGGCTGCAGACATAAGAAGCATGCAGGAGCTACAGAGCTGTTATATCTAGACAACCTTCTGCTTTTACTGCCTAACCCAGAATGATGATGTCACAGTTCTTCAGTGAGGGGAGACACGCCTCCTGGGAGCAGAGACACGCCTGCTGAAAAGAGAGACACGCCCCTGGATTTCAAACTCAATCACCAGAACAGAGAATTACCAGAACAGCTCAAACGATAAAACTCCTTTAAATTTATGGCTGTCTATAAAGAGGTAGGGAATTTGAATATGCATCAATACTTGATCAGCAGGGGTCTTAATTCCAAGACCTCTGCTATTCAGCTTAGTTTAAAGTCCAGCATCTTCTTTTTTGTTCACATAGGCACCTTGACTTCTCTGTAAGAGGTGTACAGTACTACCAGGTGCACTTTCAGAGTGTGCACACGCACCACAGTCCCTTCACTGCACTGATTATTCGGGATTCCATTAGTCTTCTGCATCTTTGCAATCTTACCTGCATAATATTGTGCCTTTTCTGCATCCTGATGTGAACCAATTTTAACCTGCTTGCATTAGTTTGTGTCCAAGTGTAAGGGCTTGTCCCCACTGCACGGGTTTTCCAGATGGTTTTCCAGATGGTTTTCCCATGTATAAATACATGGGAAAAAAATTAAGCAAGTTTTACAAATATAAAAAGTAGGAAAAAAAATAAAAGTTCTAAACATCCCTTTAGTAATTTTAAAAACTTTAACACAATTCATATCACTGCATCCACAATTGTCCGCTCTATTAAAAGCTAACACTATTTATTCTACATAGAGAACATCAGAGAAACAAAAACCCAACAAAAAAATTGTGGAGTTTTTGGTAGTTTCACCTCCCCAAAAATTGGAATATAAAATTATCAAAAAGTAACATTAATCCAGAAATGGTACCAATAAAAACCATCAGCAGTATGAAAAAAAATGAGACCACACACAATTAAGCATAAGGAAAAGTAAATGTTGTTCTCAAAAAATTGAGCTGCAAAGCAAATTTAAAAAATGAAATGAGTTTTTATTTTTTAAAACTTGCAAAGTATAACAAAAACGACAACCTCTTTTCCAAAATAGTTGAGGCACTGTGTAAAGTGTAAAGAAAACAAGAATTCAAT
Source organism: Phyllomedusa bahiana (assembly GCA_025379985.1). Taxonomy (NCBI): domain Eukaryota; kingdom Metazoa; phylum Chordata; class Amphibia; order Anura; family Hylidae; genus Phyllomedusa; species Phyllomedusa bahiana. The sequence continues at coordinate 167,209 of JAODAL010001769.1, forward strand.
GATTTCGAAATCTCTGTTAACAATATTTTATTCACAACACAACATAGAACACAGATCTGAAATAGACATTTTTCCACCTCATTTAAATAAGAAAATAACATTTAAAAGTTGATGACTGCAACACATCTCAAAAAAGTTGGGACAGGGCCATGCCTACCATTATGTAGCATCCCTTCTTCTCTTTAATGTCTTTTAAATGTCTTTGAGACCAATTGCTTAAAGGGGTTTTATCATTTCATTATCATTTCATTAAATGGTCTTCAGAATAAGGGGACAGTGAAAACACGCAACTTTGCAATTGGATGTCATTAGCAAAGCTGTCTTGTATTCACAGTATTCCTTATCTTTTGTTTTTGTTTACACTGATATCCAGTGCTGGTCGAATCCCTCTGGATCCCTCCTCTTTGCATTTCACTAGCTGAGAGCTCATTTACATTCTGTACAGCCCCTGGTCGATTCACAGAGCTGTGTCTGTCACTCAGAGTAAGGGATCGTCACATTTTCACTTTATACAGGCAGAAGAAACAGAATTACACTGAAGGGCTTACACAATCAGGAAATAGCACAATTTGTGTCGATCCCTGCCTGACTCAGAGTTAGGGGCCGTATCATTTTCTCTCTCCACACCCAGCAGAAACAGACTGCAACAGATTCTACAATGAGATAACATAACAGTTTTGTCCCGGTGCCTAACTCTCCTGCATAGAAGGGTGATCTGTGCTGTTCGTAGAAAGCTGTAACGCACCTCCAGCTGTGACAGGAGAAGAGTTCAGTTGCTCTGTCAAGAGTGAATGCTGACGGGGGTAGGTAGACAGCTCTTACAAAATAATACTGCATAGGGAGAGACACAGTGATATGTGGACTCAGAGAGGGGGGAGGGAGTCTCGGGAGCCAGCATGCACAGTGAAAGGGGGGATGATGTCACCCAGCTGGGAGGGGAAGAAACGCCCCTGCATCTCCAGAGTTGAGAAGCTGAGAGCAGTGTGAATCAGCCGAACTAAGGAAGCGATACATCCCCTTTAAGTTTTGAGAGAGGAATGTTGTCCCATTCTTGTCTTATGCAAGATTTTAGTTGCTCAACACTCTTGGGTCTTTGTCAGATTTTTTTTTCATAATACACCAAATCATTTCCATTGATAAAAGGTCTGGACTGCAGATGTCCAGGTCAACACCTGGTCTCTTCCTCAGCAAAGTCATGCTGTTGTGATGGATGCAATATGTAGTTTAGGATTGTCTTGCTGAAATAGGCAAAGTCTGTCCTAAAAGAGACATTTTTTAAAGTTTGGGACCCTTTTTTTTTCATAAAACCTCTTTTTAAAACAGAAGCATTGTTGGGGGACTTTCAAGATGTGTAAACTGCCTGTGAAGGGGCCCATTTAACACAACACCATCCCTTCGAAAAATGCGGGGCTTTTGAACTGTAGGCTGATAACAAGCTGAATGGTCCCTTTCATGTTAAGTCTGCAGGTCACAACATTTGTGGTTTCTATAAATAATTTCACATTTTGACTCCTCTGATCACATAACAGTTTTCCATTTCTCCTCAGTCCATTTTAAATGAGCTTTCGGCCCAAGAATGCACCCGGGCGATTGTGGTTGATATTTTAGTTTTTCTTCTCTACATGTTTAAATTTTTAAACCAAAAAAATTTGTGGATTGCATTGTGTTCACGGACACTGATCTCTGGAAGTATCTCTATGCCAAGATAGTAATTTGTATGATCAAATCATGCCTGTTTTCAATGTAGTGCTACCTGAAGACCTGTAGCTCATGAACATCCAATTTTGACAAGCAGCCTTATCGTTGTGCACAAGTTCCGAAAAATCTACGCATAAAGTTTGGCTCACCCGTCTCTGATGTTATCACAGCTGTGCCCAGGTTTTCTAACCTGGAAAAAAGCTCCGGAAATGGGGACTTGTAAAAAATAGATTTGTATAAAAAAAATAAAAAAGCTTTATTCATCCAGTGGTTTTTGTTTCCCCAACGAAGACATGTTTTAAAATTGCTAAATCGCCCAAAATCCCATCAGTAAGAAGACAATCAAATCAAACAACCTCATTATATAGTTTCTGCATTAAATTTGTGCTAAAGCATAGCTACAGATAGATTATAGAGTGTTATTAATATATGAATAGCAAATCATTTTTGTTGTTTAAACCATAAGGTATTCTTGTATTTAGGTTAAAGATCCAGTATGCTTCAAGTAAACGCTCCCCCCCCACTGGGGTTTATTAACCCCCTCTATACAAAAGTAAGAAAAAGTTTTTTGGGATCGCCACATGTTTTTCCCACAAAAATCCCTACACAGTTTGGATTTTCAAATTGTGGAATTTCAAAACTGTCAGCTTATTGAACATGTTTTATAATCTACCGTGTTATGGCGGATTCTAGTATGCTTCAATTTGAATGGGCCGGCCGCAAAATCAGCTCCAAAAACTGCGGTACCGCAATTGTAAAATAACACCAGATTTCCAATGGCATTTTTTCAATTGCCCTTAACCCCTTTTAGTCCAAACCCCCCAATTCATTTTTTCACAAGAGTTGCAAAGGCTGATATAAACCGTGTGGTGTGTAATGCAATAAAAAAAAGTTCTTACTTTCCCCTTTTTTTTTCCACATTTTGTTGTTTAAAACGATGTTTAAATGGGAAAACTGGGAAAAAAGTTTCAAAAGTTTTTAAGGGCCAAGAAAACAAACACCATCCAGTTCAGCCTTTTGGCTTTTAGTGGGATCCAAAGGAAAGCAAAAAACCCCCCGATTTAGAAGCCCCCTTTTCCTATTTTTTGGAAGAAAAAAATTTTCCCTTCCCCACTCCAATTTTGGCAATGAGAATTTAAATTCCCCGGAAACAAGTACCCTTTCCGGGGTCCCAGTAATATAACTTGTTTTTTTATTACACTATAAGAAATTTTCATCCAGACCCTTCTTTAACTCTGGGTTTGTGGAAATTTACCATGAGAAGTTTTTTTTGGCCCGAGAGCTCCACAGTCTCACCAATCTAACAGTAGGGAAACCCTTTCCCATGTTAATGAGAAATTTCTTTCCTCAAGAATAGAGTTTTTCTTTCTTGTTTTTGGATAAAAGTCCTGGGGATCAATAGATCTTGGGGGAATCTCTATATTTTACCCTTGCTATACATGGGGACGGGGAAAAAATTCGGACCCTATAAATTTTTTAAATCTTTCTTTCATTGAAACCCTTTTGGTAAGATCCCCAAAAAATTAATTTTTTGGCTGACTATTGTCACTTGCCCCCCCATCTTGAAAGAAAAAAAAAAAAGGGAAAAAAAGAAAAATTTTTGAAATTTATTAAACAAGAAAAAAAATTTTTCCCCTCTCCCTTTCTGCATCAGCCCCCCAGTGTCTTGGGGTTTTCTTTTCCCTCTTTACCCAAAGGGTCTTTTCCCCGATTGCTTAGTTTTGGGGTTGGGGCGGCCGGTTGAGGAAGGGGCTTTTTGGTTTGCCCCCAAAATTCTTTCCCCTTAAGGATTATGGGAAGGGCCCCCGTGCTCTTAGGAAACCTTTAGTGCGCAGAAATTCTATTTTAAAACCTTTTTGGGAAGAGTGTGCCTTTACACAATTCATGTCTTTGGGAAAAGCCCCTTTTTGAGCTTTTGAGGTCCTATTTAGGGAGGTGTGGGGCCTTTCCTTTAAACAAAATCCAATTTTAATTTTTTTTTTAAACCAGCTTTGGGCTCCCAAAGAAGGAGTAGAAAACCCTCTCAAGGGGGATCAGAAGGAAAATGGACAGCATGTGCTTTAAAAAAATAGTGTCAAAAGCAAAGGGGCTGAAAAAAATTTTTGAAACCCTGTGATAATTTTAGTTTTTCTTATTTAATAAAAATTTTCAAAAATATCCCACATTTCTGTTTTTTTTTTTTTTAAGATGAGGGGCAGAGTGTACAATAATGACAAAGAAATGAAATTTTTGGGATCTTACCAACTGGCTGCAATGAAACCCAAAGAGTGAAAAAAATTTTAAAAGGGGGCTGAAACTTTTCCCTACCCCCTGAAATTTAAAAAATATTTATTTTTGTCTCCCTGAAGCCGGGCTTTTCTCTAAACCCTTTCCCCCAAAATTTTCTAATCTTTTCGGTATTTCAGTCCCCCCAGTCCCTTTTTTTTTCTTTTGTTTTTACATTTTGAACCCGTTAGCTACAATGTTTTTCCTGTGGAAAAAGGGGGCCCAAAAAAAGACAAAATTTTTCCAAAGTGTTGGGCTGGAATTTTCAAAACTGTTTTTGTGAATTAAAGATGCTAAAGGGGGGATCACTTTTCCTTTGGGTAACCCCCATACTTTGGGGAAACACTTTTCCTCCCCAAAGGGAATGGTTTTTTTTGAAATCCCGGGGGGGAGTACCCCAAGGGCCAGAAGAGCATGGGTTTAAAAGGGGGATTGTAGGTGCCGCATAAATCAAAGACTCACCGATACCGGATAACTGAGATGGATGCTGGACATGGCCTATAACAAAGTTAAACTAAAGATTCAGCGGGTGTTGTTGGACAGTCATTCTAATACAGATAAAACTCCAGTTGCGGTGTTTTCCATGGATTACAACCGTAATTTTCATATGGTCAAGGAAATTTTCTTCAAGCACCCGACGATTTTGCGATAAGACACAATTTAGTCACAAATATTAGATAGGGGTATTAAATGTGTCCCAAAATGCAACACAACCATAGCTAATCTTATATCACCCAGTGAATTTCACAGCACTTTGCCTAGTAATATTAATTTCCCCCCAAAAGGCCCTTTTTCGGGGGGCCCGGGGGGCCCGATGTAATATGTTTCCCGTATGCCCCCCAAAACACTCAGCTTTCACAACACATGTGAAGCTAAAACATACCAAACTAGAACATTTTCTAATTACGATACACGGCACGCAGTTTATATCATCCTTTGCAACTCTTGTGAAAAAATGTACATGGGTTGCACTATAAGGGCACGTCCCCACGGCAGAGGACAAATATCGGTCGGGTCATCCGACCGGTATTTGTTCTGTTTTGCGGCCGTCCCCAAGGCCGCGGAGGGGACGGCTTTTCTCCACGATGAGCAGAGAAAAGCCCTCCCCCTTCACATTCACAAGCACAGATTCTGTCTGAAAACCGGACGGAAGACTGTGCTTGCAGAATGTTTTGTGGGCAGACCGCGGGCAGAAAAACCGCAGGACGGAAGACCCGTGCAGTGGGGACTGCTGCACGGGTTTTTCATAGGAGCCCATTGTGCTAATTTTCTGCCGGTTTTTCAGGCGGTCTGCAAAACCGCAAACCACCTGAAAAACCAGCCGAAAACCAGTGCCGTGGGGACATGCCCTAAGAAAAATTAAAACACACATAGCATAACATATATTAGGCATAAGGAATAAACAAACACAAATGCAGTGAGACATTTTGTGGAAGAGCATGCTAGCAATCTAAAATCTTTTACTTACTTACTTACAGAGCAGGTTAAAAAAAAAACATGCTACTCATCTATTAGTAACACACTAGGACCTATCTGTAGCTATTCTTTAGCACGAGTTTCATGAAGAAGCTATATAATAAGGTTGGGTGATTTGATTGTTTTTAGCAATTCACCACGATTGGTTCTTTTTAATTTTAAATGAAATTATGTGAACGATGTCCACTGCTGTGATCAAGAACCATTTCTGTTTTGAAATGCGTAAGAGTGATTGTTATTTTACCTCCTGTCTTTATATGGACGAATAAAGCTATTTTTATTTTATCATACACTCTGGATCTTGCCCAAAATGTATACTTGTGCATATGGATTTCTCTAGATTCTCTAAATCTTTTGGTGGTATTATACCCTGTAAATAGTGAGATATTCAAAATCTCTGCAGTTTTATGTGGAGGAACATTTTTCTGAAATTGTTTCATAATTTTTACAGATTGGTGAACCTCTGGTCATCTTTGCTTCAGAGAGACTTTGCCTTTCTAACCTATTCTTTTCAGTGAGTTGGATGTGAATTGAGGAACACTACAGTCAATAGGTGACACTACAAGAGTCTTCGCTCATTTCCTATGAGCTCTTCAGAAAATATTTAAATTTCAGTAAAGCATCTAATGGTGATAAGTCTCCACACACCTACATGGTACATCTCGCTAATGAGGACTGTTACCTCTTTTGAGCTATCCCTAGAACCTCTCACCTAGCTAACCAGTATTTTCTTCTGCACTGATGAGGGGACACACCTCAAAGTAGCTGTATACAGATGAATATCTGATTTACTCTATTCCCATTTACATTGCAAGGCTTAGTGAGTCGGATGTGAATTGAGGAACTCTACACTGAATAGGTGACGCTACAAGAGTCCTAGCTCATTTCCTATGACCTTTTTAGGATACTTTTAATACACAGTCATGTCAGTTGAAAATGGACACTCCAGTTGTATTCTATTAGTGCCACTTACTTTTTCAGCCTTTGGTTAACCCTGTTCCAAATTTTTAGATGTGCTGCTTCCATCTATTTCTGAGTTAATAACTTTCAACTTCTGTTATGTGTTCTACGGCTATAAGAGATTTCCTAATCATGGTATTCTCGTTTTCTTTACACTTTAAAGTGTCTATAAAGGAAATAATAATAATGATATATATATATTATAATATATATATCATATATATATATATATATATATATATATATATTCATATAATATATTCATATATATATATATATATATATATACATATATATATATTATATATATATATATATATATATATATATATATATATATATATATAAAAAAAACAAGAAAAGGCAGCACACCTAATAAAAATCTAGAAAGGCGGGGTGCCAGCAGAAAAAAAAGCCAGGTGAAGGCTTCCAAACGAATAAAAAACTAGAAAAATTCCGCAGCACTCATCAGGTAAGGTGAAAAAAATAAAACAATTTATTCCCACATGTCACAAGGCGACGTTTCGGTTCCCTCTCAGAACCGTTTTCAAGTGCATGAATAACAAAGTGTCAAGCTTTAAATATACAAATCAATCAACCATATCAATTACAATAATTAGTGATAAAAGTGAATCTCAACACATAAATACATCATAATAAAGTGTAATAATAAGAGGCAACATTGTGAACATCGCAACGATGCCAAGAAACAATAGTGTACATTACAGTGAAGTTAAAACATGGGAAAATACGGAGCTTACCTATAATCAAAGAAAATAACAACAGCTGTAACAATGCATGTCAAACTACAGCGTTCCTAACTCCCAAGTACGCAATACCGGAACTGGACTCGCTCTGATAACAACCAGGCGTCCGTAGCAACCTGCATCAAACGAGCAGGAACCCACGACACTGGTTACTTCCGGCTAGCGCTGGAGACGCGTCCTTGGAGACAAAAAGCTCACTATAACAGAACCGTCATCCGCGCATGACAATAAAGCACATAAAGTACAAAGTGGCCATTTTTGTCAAGGGAAAACAACTCTAATGCAAGCTATACTTAGAAAGGTAATGTATGGCGAGGATGGTACCACTCACTGCCCGTGAACCACCAGCAGTAAAGTAGTCCTAACCGATATCAGGCACTGCCAACACCAAAGGTGAAAGCGCACCTGGCATCAAACCCACCAATACACAGACCAATCAAACGGTGACTCCACACCTTTATTCAACAATGCATAGAGTAAGTATTAGCAAATTAAATGTACCACTATAATGTAGAAGTAACACATTGCGACTGGAGTTAAGGAACATAATAATTCAAAAATTCAATACAAATTTTTAGATCTAGGTAAGCGACGTAGATCCCATCAAAATTATTCTTAAGAAGATTGTGAAGACGTGATGAATCTAAAAAATAATGGAAAAAAGTTAGAAACATGCTTCACGAACATCAGATAGAGCGCATCAAAGAGCAACAAGGAGCTTAATCTACTTGAACATACCAGATGATATCTTATAATCGACATTTAATCCAAACGGTTTAAGAGCTTTGGTCTTATAAATCCACTCCAATTCCCTTTTCTTAAGTAGAATTTTGGCGATCTCCCCCTCGTTTTAAAGGTGGGATATAATCCACCGCCATACATTTAAGTTCCCATTCATTATGGTTAACCTCTGCAAAATGCTTAGATACAGGTAGATCTAATCTATTTTTACGAATAGAAATATCTGTGATTGTTTAACCTCGTTTCAAGTCACAATTGGTACCACCACATAATCAGGTGGCAAGGACACCAGAGGATAAAAACTACCCAATCGGAAGAACAGTAAATGGAATCTAATCTTAAAGGATTGTCCGTACCAGGGTGTGTAAACTGATCCCCTCTAAACCAGGGATTTTACAATTAACACAGCACAAACCCACGGAAAGAGCCAAAACGAGGGACTCCTAAGAATTCTGTCTAGTTCTCGAAGTCGGAAAAAATGTTTTGACTAATCTATCCTTTAAATTAGATGATCTTCTAAAAGACATCAGGGGCATAATTGAAAATCCAAAATATCTTTAAAACTATTACGCAAAATGACCAATGTTTCCCTTAAGGATAGCAGAATTTTAGGACTCAATTGTTAAATGTAGATACAAAAGGAACTCTAGGGACTGAAGCTTTAACTCTAGTTTGACTACGGGCTTCATCAGGGGTCATATTATTAACACGGGTAACATGTTTATAAATAACATTAGACGGATATCCTCGTTCCAAAAAACGTTTAGACATGTTTTCCACCGTATGAGGCCAAAGATCCTCAATTTAACAAAGCGCCGGCTCGTAGTAATTGAACTCAAATGGCAACGATCTACGCATATTAATGGGAAATGGCTACTAGAAAAATGCAGTAATGTGTTTTTATCAGTATCTTTTGTGTATAATCCAGTATTCAACTTATTCCCACGTACATGTACCATGGTATCTAAAAAAGTCAAACTATACACCTCTATTGATCATGAGGCAGGTATCTCTGCAGTAAAACATATCTTGGAGAAGGCTAGATTTTCAGATGCGGGTAAGGATTTTCTCTTAACCTTGTTGCATCTAGTTTTGACATGCAACTATTTTCAATTTGCAGAGGATTTTTAAATTTACAGGTGCGGGAACGGCCATGGGCACTAATGTCGCCCCAACTTATGCAAATATATATAGGGCAGAGTTGGAGGAACAACATATCTATGTATCTCCCCACTTTGAGAAGGTTCTCAAGTGGTGGAGATACATAGATGACATTTTTGTCATCTGGTCGGGCACTGAATCAGAGTTATTGGATTTTCATTTTTTTCTTAATAACATTAATTCCAGTATCAATTACTTTTACTTTTTCATCAACTAGTTTGACTTTTTTAGATACCATGGTACAGAAACGTGGGAATAAGTTGAATACTGGATTATACACCAAAGACACTGATAAAAATACATTACTGCATTTTCAAAGTACCATCCTATTAAAAAGCGTAATCGTTGCCATTGAGTCAATTACTACGAGCCAGGCGCATTGTTAATATTGAGGATCTTTGGCCTCATACGGTGGAAAACATGCCCTAAACGTTTTTTGGAACGAGGATATCCGTCTAATGTTATTTATAAACATGTTACCCGTGTTAAATAAATAAGACCCCTGATGAAGCCCGTATCAAACTAGAGTTTAAAAGCTTCAGTCCCAAAGAGTTCCTTTGAAATCTTACATTTAACAATTTGAAGTCCTAAAATTTCTCTATCCTTAGGAACATTGGTTATTTTTGCGTAATAGTTTTAAAGATATTGTGGATTTCAATCTATGCCCCTGATGTCTTTTAGAAGATCATCAAATTTTAAAAGGGATAGATTAGCCCAAAAACATTGTTCCGACTTCGAGAACTAGAAAAGACATTCTTAGGCAGTCCTCGTTTTGGCTCTTTCCCGTGTTTGTGCTGTGTTAATTGTAAAATCATGGTTAGAGGGGATCAGTTTACACACCCTGGTACGGGACAATCCTTTAAGATTAGATTTAATTTAACTTGTTCTTCCGATTGGGTAGTTTATATCCTCTGGTGTCCTTGCCACCTGATTTTGGTGAGACCATTTGTGACTTTGAAAACGAGGTAAACAATCACAGATATTCTATTCGAAAAAAGAGATTAATTTACCTGTATCTAAGCTTTTTGCAGAGGTTAACCATAATGAATGGGAACTTAAATGAAAGGCGGTGGATTAATCCCACCTTTAAAACGAGGGGAGATCGCCATATTCTACTTAAGAAAAGGGAATTGGAGTTTGGGTTTATAAAGACCAAAGCTCTTAAACCGTTTGGATTTAAATGTCGATTATAAGATAATCATCTGGTATGTTCAAGTAGTTTAAGCTCCTTTTTGCTCTTTGATGCGCTCTATCTTTATGTTCGTGAAGCATGTTTCTAACTTTTTTTCCATTAAATTTTTTAGATTCATCACGTCTTCACAATCTTTTTAAGAATAATTTTGATGGGATCTACGTCGCTTACCTAGATCTAAAAATTTGTATTGAACTATTATGTTCCTTAACTCCAGTCGCAATGTGTTACTTCTACATTAAGTGGTACAATTAATTTGCTAATATTTTCTCTATGCATTTTTTAATAAAGGTGTGGATCACCGTTTGATTGGTCTGTGTATTGGTGGGTTTGATGCCCCGGTGCGCTTTTTACCTTTGGTGTTGGCAGCGCCCGAAAAATCGGTTTTGGACTACTTTAAATGCTGGTGGTTCACGGCAGTGAGTGGTACCATCCCGCCATACAAATTACCTTTCAAAATATAGCTTGCATTAGAGTTGTTTGCCTTGACAAAAATGGCCACTTTGTACTTTATGTGCTTTATTTCATGCGCGGATGACGGTTCTGTTATAGTGAGCTTTTTGTCTCCAAGGACGCGTCTCCAGCGCTAGCCGAAGTAACCAGTGTCGTGGGTTCCTGCTCGTTTGATGCAGGTGCTACGGACGCCTGGTTTGGTTATCAGAGCGAGTTTTGTTCCGGTATTGCGTACTTGGGAGTTAGGAACGCTGTAGTTTGACATGCATTGTTACAGCTGTTGTTATTTTTTTTGATTATAGGTAAGCTCCGTATTTTCCCATGTTTTAACTTCACTGTAATGTACACTATTTTTTCTTGGCATCGTTGCGATGTTCACAATGTTGCCTCTTTTATTACACTTTATTACGATGTATTTAAATTTTTGAGATTCACTTTTTTCACTAATTATTGTAATTGATATGGTTGATTGATTTGTATATTAAAGCTTTACACTTTGTTATTCATGCACTTGAAAAAAGGTCTGAGAGGGAACCGAAACGTCGCCTTGTGACATGTGGGAATAAATTGTTTTAATTTTTTCACCTTACCTGATGAGTGCTGCGGAATTTTTCTAGTTTATATATATATATATATATATACATATATATATATATATATAAATATATATTCATATTCAAATTCACCATGTCCCTCCCTATATGTCTTTTGTCAAAAGTAGACACATTTAAGGATTTCTTTATTTTAAGATTTTCTATGCATCCTACCAATTTTATTGCTCTTCTTTGCTCTTTTTCCAGATCCAGTTAATCCTGTGAATTGGCAGCAAAATGGCAATAATATCCATGTCTCCTGAGTACATGACCCTTTAAAACACAACAGTATTGCTTTGCATTTAGCAGATTTACATTACATGGTTTTAGTGAATGGTCTACGAGTATACCCGAATTGTTCTCTTCAAGTGGCCTTCCCAGTATTATACTCATCATCAGAATATTTGCTGCACATAATCAGTACTTAGAAGCACCCAAACGCTCAATGTTTAAACTGTTACACTCCATAGCTTGGTGGCATCTACATAGACTTTACCATTGATATTAATAATATTTTCTATAAAGGAAATAATAACAGCGCCAGGACTGAAGATTGGGGCACTGTTCTATAACTGTAGATCACTGACCTCAATCATCTGCACATAACCCTTCAGTCTTTTTTATTCAATGCAAACTATACTTTCCAAACCAATGGACCTTTATTTATGCAGTTTATTTTTATGAGCGAAAATACTTTGACCCAGATGTATGAAAAGTGTCCAAGTAGAAAGTGTCTTAGGTACTGCTGCACCAAATTTGAGTTCATGCTTATGTTTAAAAGTAAGGCACTTTGTAAATGTCATGTCAAATGTGCCTCTAAGGCATGCAAGATATTGGTGTGTATTAAAAGAGGCATCGACTCACGGGACAAGGATGTAATATTACCGCTGTTTAAAGCATTGGTACAGCCTCACTTGGAATAAGCTTTTCAGTTCTGGGCTCCAGTTTATAGAAAAGAAGTAATGAAGCTAGAGAGAGTGCAAAGACGAGCAACCAAACTTACAAGGAGAATGAAGCATCTTAGTTATGAAGAGAGGTTAGAAGAATTGAACTTATTTAGTCTTGAGAAAATACGGCTCTGGGATGACATGATTAATTTATATAAGTATTATAATTATTTCATGTACAGCCCTCTCAAAAGACAAGGGGACATTCCCTTCGGCTAGAGAAAAAAGGATTCAATCTCCAGAGGAGAAAAGCGTTCTTTACTGTAAGAACTGTAAATCTGTGGAATAACCTGCCTGAGGAGCTCGTCACAGCAGGAACAGTTGCAAGATTCAAGAAAGGATTAAATAACTACCTGAAACTAAAGAATATTAATACGCATGTAGCCATATAAAATTCTAGGCCCAGTCTGATGGTAACACTGGGATCAAAAAATGTAATCTTCCTTAGAGGAGATTGATTCTTGCCTTATGGGTTTCAAAGCATTCATCAGCTAGGCTTAAACTCCTTATTTCCCTCCATTCATTGACATTTTCCCCGCCCTTGGTTGAACTTGATGGACATATTTCTTTTTTCGACCGTACTATGTAACTATAAGACAAACTGCCATGCACCAAAAAAATGTCTTAACCTCGCCACTTTGAAAATGGCATGAAAAGCAACACATGAACTGAGACACTTTTTGGCATGAGAGCTACATAAATGTGTCGTATTGTACGAATTGGCATAACTCCCTCACCCCCCGAAGAGTTGCGTAGACAAAAGTGTCAGTCTTGTTGGACAGACTCCTTCTTTTTGGCGCAAATGCTTTAAGAATATGTAGGATGCGGTGCACTTCATAATTTGTCTGCCAGAAAACTGTTGCAGCAACATTCATGCATTTGGGCCTTTGTGTCCATGTTACTTACCTCATCATAAACCTTCTAATATGTTCAATGTGTTCTTCGGCCATTAGTCCCTTAATGAATAATTTCTACATGAGACATTAAAAGGATGTTTACATCTTAATATATTTCCTACATATACAGTAGGTGCGGATCCCACCTTTGGGGGCTTGCATGTATCTTGAGAACAGGACCCCAAAAGTCTCTATGCAGAACAGAGAGAAAGTTGAATTTGGGTGGCACACTCTGTTCATTTCATTAAGAGTTCCGCATACAGGTGAGCAATAGAACACCCATAGAACAGAATGCAGTGTCTGACAGATGCAGGTTCTATGATGAGATGACCACTGTGCAACACCATGACTCCTATATGCTTCTGTGGAATTTCTGGAAACAAGGGAAGCCCCTCTTCATTTGTCTTGCTCTGCATGCATTCATATTTTATTTGATTGTGATATTCTGCAGCATCGTGCATTTTTCTCATACTTTGGATTCTGGAGTTTACTGTTCCATTGGATTTATAAAATACACATATATTTGTCTGCTACATGTGATAATAATTTTATTTGCTTCACTTGGACTTGCTATATTCATATTTGAGAGTGCTACTAGAGGATAATGCATTTGCACGATGCTTATTAGGGGGCCTTCCTTTTCTGGATTTTTTAATAGTTTCTTTTGTCTCGTTCTGTATATTAATAAAACATGTTATGAGCTTCATTCACGCTTTTCTGCAGCAAGTTGTTTCTTGATGGTATCTGTATTTTTCAGTGACTTGTTGTGTATTATGGCTGTGCCTGGTCCTTTTTGTGGTGATTGTTTTAACAGACTACAGTCACCTGTTTATTCCCAGCTTTATAGGGGTTGCCTCACTTCAGACATTGATGGCATATCACTAGGAATATGTCATCAATGTCAGATAGATGTGGGTCCCATTTCTGCACCTTTATTGCGAACGATCCTGAAACCTCTCTGTTTCGAACAGAGAGGTGGTTGGAATTGAAATCAATGAGAGTTCCAAATTCAGCTGAGCGGACAATCCCTTTAATACTGTGGCTAGCAGCCATCTCACCAGGTAGGTCAGAGAAAATATCAGAAAACTCTATCAGACATTTATGCCATATCCTGTGGACTTAGATCCTCTTTTAAACATTGGCACTATATTTGATTTGCTCTAGTCCATTAGCAAAGATTTAGGTAAAATCCAGGGCTGGAGGCACCTGCAAAACTTAGATATGTACTACTCTGTCATTTGTAAATTGTGTAATGTTTTATTTTAGATTTGTTTTTCCTGCAAGTTAAAGGTGTTGTCCAGTTTTTTAATTTTGCATTAATTAGGTTTACTATGAATAATGGTATATATATGCTTTATTGATGTAATGTATTTAGTATTTTTGTGTTTTTATTCCTATAAGTTTATATAGGGCAGTAAGTGATGACTTACTGTTTGGAACATGATCCCTTACTACTGCATACACTACAGCAGAGTTGGCTGACTTGCTGAATAGTGCATATGCACGCTAGTTAGGAGTAAGGTGATGCTATACTGTAGCCACGGCCGCAGCCTTCTCTGAATAAAAGTAAACAGGTAAAATGGGTAAAGAAGTAACTAAACTTTACTCTCTGAGGACTCCTGGGTGTCAACTATCAAATTCCATTGTTTTGCTTATGTGTACTATAGTTATCTTGCTTAAACCACATCTGTCCGTTTCCTAACAATTTCAGTTTTTAAATGCCCCTTTCCTCTTATTTATTGCCTTTTTTTCTTCCTAGAAGCAGGCCCGGACTGACCATAGGGCATACCAGGCATTTGCCCGGCGGGCCGCTAGGGTCCGGGCCGCAGGGCCGGCCCGGAGCGCCCGCCGAGGAGGACGGGGTTCCCCCCCGGCGGGCCCCGAGTGCCGTTCTGTGGCGCGCTACAGGGGCCGCAATGGTCGCATCAGCGACCGGACCCCTGTGGCAGGGGGCCGACAGGCCCCCCCCTTGCGACAAGGCTGCATGGCCGGGTCACCGACCCAGCCATGCAGCCATCACGGCCGCCGCCTGCACCGCGCGGTGCAAGCAGCGGCCGAGGCTGAACATCTGGGATCTACTGATCCCGCCTGTCAGCTCCCTTGAGGCCGCGGGGCAGGCGCGCGATGTAGTGACGTCATCGCGCGCCTGCTCCGCGGCCCCGCACTCTGCAGTGAGCGGCCACCGGCTCCAGAGTGAAGAGGACGGGACAGCAGGTGTCCGGGTGAGTATTACGTTTTTATTTTTTTTTAAACTACTTTCTGTCCCTGGCTGCCTATACTGCCCCTGCCCTGGCTGCCTATACTGCTCCTGCCCTGGCTGCCTATACTGCCCCTGCCCTGGCTGCCTATACTGCCCCTGCCCTGGCTGCCTATACTGCCCCTGCCCTGGCTGCCTATACTGCCCCTGCCCTGGCTGCCTATACTGCCCCTGCCCTGGCTATATACTGCCCCTGCCCTGGCTGCCTATACTGCCCCTGCCCTGGCTATATACTGCCCCTGCCCTGGCTGCCTATACTGCCCCTGCCCTGGCTGCCTATACTGCCCCTGCCCTGGCTATATACTGCCCCTGCCCTGGCTATATACTGCCCCTGCCCTGGCTGCCTATACTGCCCCTGCCCTGGCTATATACTGCCCCTGCCCTGGCTATATACTGCCCCTGCTCTGGCTGCCTATACTGCTCCTGCCCTGGCTGCCTATACTGCCCCTGCCCTAGCTGCCTATACTGCCCCTGCCCTAGCTGCCTATACTGCCCCTGCCCTGGCTATATACTGCCCCTGCCCTAGCTGCCTATACTGCCCCTGCCCTGGCTATATACTGACCCTGCCCTGGCTATATACTGCCCCTGCCCTAGCTGCCTATACTGCCCCTGCCCTGGCTATATACTGCCCCTGCCCTGGCTGCCTATACTGCTCCTGCCCTGGCTGCCTATACTGCCCCTGCCCTGGCTGCCTATACTGCCCCTGCCCTGGCTATATACTGCCCTGCCCTGGCTGCCTATACTGCCCCTGCCCTGGCTAAAAACTGCCCCTGCCCTGCTTGCCTATACTGCCCACTGCCGCTGGCTATATAACTGCCCCTGCCCTGGCTATATACTGCCCCTGCTCTGCCTGCCTATACTGCTCCTGCCCTGGCTGCCTATACTGCCCCTGCCCTAGCTGCCTATACTGCCCCTGCCCTAGCTGCCTATACTGCCCCTGCCCTGGCTATCTACTGCCCCTGCCCTAGCTGCCTATACTGCCCCTGCCCTGGCTATATATTGACCCTGCCCTGGCTATATACTGCCTCTGCCCTAGCTGTCTATACTGCCCCTGCCCTGGCTATATACTGCCCCTGCCCTAGCTGCCTATACTGCCCCTGCCCTGGTTATATACTGACCCTGCCTATACTGCCCCTGCCCTGGCTATATACTGCCCCTGCCCATATACTGCCCCTGCTCTGCCCTGGCTATATACTGCCCCTGCCCTGGCTATATACTGCCCCTGCCCTGGCTATATACTGCCCCTGCCCTGCCCTGGCTATATACTGCCCCTGCCCTGGCTGCCTATACTGCCCCTGCCCTGGCTATATACTGCCCCTGCCCTAGCTGCCTATACTGCCCCTGCCCTGGCTATATACTGCCCCTGCCCTAGCTGCCTATACTGCCCCTGCCCTGGCTATATACTGCCCCTGCCCTGGCTGCCTATACTGCCCCTGCCCTGGCTATATACTGCCCCTGCCCTGCCCTGGCTATATACTGCCCCTGCCCTGGCTATATACTGCCCCTGCCCTGGCTGCCTATAATAGCCCTGCCCTGGCTATATACTGCCCCTGCCCTGGCTGCCTATAATAGCCCTACCCTGGCTATATACTGCCCCTGCCGTGGCTGCCTATACTGCCCCTGCCCTGGCTATATACTGCCCCTGCCCTGGCTGCCTATAATAGCCCTGTCCTGGCTATATACTGCCCCTGCCCTGGCTGCCTATAATAGCCCTGCCCTGGCTATATACTGCCCCTGCCCTGGCTGCCTATAATAGCCCTGCCCTGGCTATATACTGCCCCTGCCCTGGCTATATGATGCCCTGCCCTGGCTGCCTATATCCTGCCCTGGCTGCCTATAATAGCACTGCCTACCTATACACTGCCTTGGCTGCCTATAATAGCCCTGCCTACCTATACACTGCCCTGGCTGCCTATACACTGTCCTGCCTGCCTATATACTGTCCCTGTCTGCCTATAAGTGGCTCTGTCTGCCTGTCTGCCTATAAGTGGCTCTGTCTGCCTGTATACTGGCCCTGTCTGCCTGTATACTGTCCCTGCCTGTATACTGTCCCTGCCTGCCTGCATACTGGCCCTGCCTGCCTGCATACTGGCCCTGCCTGCCTACATACTGGCCCTGCCTGCCTAATGGGGGTCTACCTATTTACATGCCACTTATCTGACATTTTTTAATTTCTAATTTTTAGGGTCTAACAGACGCTGTTTGGGGAATTGATAGGAAAGTGCTGGAAGAGAGAGGAGTCTAAGATGTATTTGTTGTAAATTCTACAGGGACGAGTAGTGACCACTAGAAGAGGACACTGCATGCTGTACCGAACAGAGAGAGAAATGGAAGGGAACAACAAGGGAAGGCGTCATGGAGGTTTGTGCCAGAAGGAGAAGAAAAGGAGAAGAGAACAACTCCCATCAGAGATGACGTCTCCTGTGAGTCTCTGCTGTCAGGGGTAAGTTTACTTCTGTGTTGAGTCAGTGCTGTGTTCATGTGATGGTGACCTGACTACTGGGGATGTGATTGGTGGGGTTGTAGGTTATGCTGGTGCTTATGTAGTGTCAGTGTGGACTTGTCCCTGATTGTAAAGCAAGTGCACACCTGACCTGTGATGAGGGGTTTCTCTGCACCACTGTTTCTTTCTTGCTTGTGTGTAGGGGGCTCTCACACAGAGCGGTTTTGGTGCATTTTTTGATGCATTTTTTGTGGAGAAATGTTCAGCATTAACTGCTCTGCCTTTCTGCACAAAACCGCACCGAAAACCCATCAAAAATGCACCAAAAACGCTCCGTGTGAAAGCAGCTTTATAGTGTAGTTTATTTTAGACAGTGGCGAGGTGCGAGAACAAGGGACATTTTTTAAGCGGATATTGTATGTGGGCTGCTGGGGGCTTAGTGCCAGGGCTGATTTTTATTCCCAGTCCGGCCCTGCCTAGAAGTATATTGACTCTTACTATTTATTTTTGTCATAAGTAACCTATAGGAAGACATTTTGCAATACAATTAAACAAAGTATGTTCTTTATACTTGTTAAATACTTGTCTATGTGCTGGAGTGCAATCACCAAACTGGGAAAATGGCCCTTTTAAAATTAAATGGTTTTGGTCTTCCACTAATTATTTGCTTATGATCATTTCTGGAAAAAAAGCTCATATTATGATTACTATTACTAAGTTTTTCCCTAGTTTTGACATATACAAGGATTTGTAAGAAATAGTATTTTGAATATAAATCATGATGAAATAATTTCCATCCACATCCTATTAAATTGTGATAAAGCTATCATCTTGGGAGATGCAGCCGGTATTTTGATACATATTATTAGTAATGCTTGTCTCAGTGCTGCATTGCAAAAAATGTGTGCCCTGACAATGGATTAGCTAATGATTTTGCCCCACAAATCTACAACTGAAGTACAGTACAGTGTGTGACTAAGGATTAAGTAAAAACATACGCTGAACAAAACTTTGATCGGTCACACATTTTTTAGGATCTGTTGGATTGTTGATATCTAGTTAGTTTGCGGTGTATTTGAGGTCATTTCACAGCACTGAAGAAACACCACAGCATGGGCATATGAACTCAACATATGGATGTTTTACACAAATAGAAAGCAACTGGAAGAAAAATATATAGATCATATTTTGGCACAACATTACAGGTATCCATTGCGATACCTAGAAACTGGTGCATTAAAGGGGTTCTCTGGGAAAAGAAGAAAACGAAATAGATAAACTACATGTCATAATTAAAAAATTTCTAAATAACTTTAATTAGAAAACTCTGCTTGTTTTGTCAAGGGGATAATCAATATAGAAGAACAAAATGACTCCTTCCTGTGCAAAAACCTGTCCTACAGGAGGTAGAAAAGGCTCTGAGAGTTACTTCCTGGCTAGGCTGAGTAACATATCACAAGTCTATATACACACACACACACATATATATCTATACTATCTATATATATATATATATAATATATATATATATATATATATAATATTAATATAATATATATGTATATTGTGTGTATGGTGTGGATATATTATGTATAATATATAGATCATTTGGGAATGAGCGGCTGTTGTGGGACATGTAGTTTTCAGAGAGTGCGCCAAGCAACTGTAGCTCTGCCCACTAGCCCATTGAGGAGAAAGATCCAACAATGATATGTGATATAACCTTGTTTGTAAGTAGTTCACACACTGCATTGTGACAGATAGTTACTGCTTATCTTTAGTATTACTGCACTAAAATTTTTTTTTTTGGTTTCTCACACAACCCCTTTAAGTGCATACCAATGTAAAATAGAGCAACTGTAGTCTAAAAGAGACTATTCTCCTATGCTCCTCTGGTACAATATATGTCCAGGTACCTTTAAGCTATCTTAACAGGGCCAAAATGTGAACAAAAATCTGAAAAGAGAAACCTGAAGGCATGTTTATTATTCCGTATTACTGTAATGCTTTTCATGGTTTGTTATGGCAGGACTGGAGTCACCTGCAAACCTTACATATATGATCCACTCTATATCATTTGTAAGTTGTGTTATGTTTTATTTTAGTTTTTCCTGTTACTTAAGGGGTTGTCCGGTTCTTTTGTTTTGGTATTAATTAGGTTTACTATGGATAATAGTCAATACTTAAACTTTATTGATGTAATGTGTGTAGTGTTTTTGAGTTTTATACTTTTATTTTTAGAGCTTTGTGTATGGCAGTAAGTGATGACGTTCGGAAAATCATTCCTTACTGCATACAATGCAGCAGAACTGCCTGGCCTGCTGTATATTGCGCATGCGTGCTAGTCAGGAGGACGTCGCTGCTATAGTATAGCTGCCTGCAACCCTCCCCTAGCGAAACATCATACTACTCCGTAAAGTGTGATGTTTTGTTCGGGCAGGGCTGCAGGCAGCTATATTATAGAAGCACCAGCCTGCTGCCTGATTAGCGAGCATTTCCAGTAGATGATAATACTCAGAATACGCGCTAGTCATGCAGCAGGCCAGCACTTCTATAGTGTAGCTGCCCGCAGCCCTCCGTGAATCAAACGTCACATTATATAGAGTATACAGTGTGATGTTTCGTTAAGGGAGGGCTGCAGGCAGCTACAGTATAGCAGCAATGGCCTCCTGAGTAGCATGCATGCTCACAATTTAGCAGACCACGTTATCACTTACTGCTATACCCATGGCAATAAAAATAAAAGTAAAAAAACCCACAAAAACAACACATCACATCAATATAGTTTAAATATACACTATTATCCATAGTAAGCCTAATTAATACAAAAAAAGAACGGACAAACCCCTTTAACCAATTAATCATTAGAGCACATTGCAGTTTAATCTTAATTTTTGTAAGCTGGTTCCCCCAGTTCTCTTCTGACCTGAAATGCATTGAAAATGTTGCAATAATTACCAATGTCATATTTCACTACTTATAAAAATTTTCTTGTTCAACCAAGCCACTGTGGCTTTAATTCTTTTACTATCTTTCTATATTACTACAGACTATATTTTATACAGTTCAAAAATATTTTATTTTTTATTCTGATCTATTTGAGGACTTACCTAATCATGATTTCCAAAGATACAATGTACTTTCTAAAGTAAATAAAATAACCCAAAGAAATGAAAAGCATTTGGCTATATTAATGCACTTTATTGTACAAAACAAAGTCTATAAAAATGAAGGAGGTGGTGCTAGGGTGTATGAAATTTACAATAACAAGTACTAAAACATATTATAGAGTAACACCATTTATACACAACACGAGGAGCTTGAAAACCATGTTGTTTCTTTCTACAAATAGAAAGCCAGCCATTCACAATCTTTATTGTGTTGCCATAAAGTTTCAAAACTGAGACTGAACAAGTAAAGACAAAAAAACAAAGATTAATTAAAAATAAAGTATAGCAAATAGAACCGGTAGTATATGAAACAGAACAAAAGCAAATTCACTGTACTTGTGATTAGTAACTGATATAACAATGGATTATAGTTACTGCTGACTGGGTGCTTCAAGTTCATCCATATTTTATATTTGCAACTCTAACTTGAAATCTATAATATGCACTGCATTGTTTATGATGGATCAGTCTAATATAGCATGACCTGCCCTAACAGCTTATTTACCAAGAGAAGTTTATATATGCTGTGATTAAATGGTCATTTAGCTAAATGTTCAGTTCCTTTAAGTTTAGAAACTGGAGAAAAGTGTTCAATAAATGTTTTATAACATGTTATTAAACAATACTAAATAATCCTGGATACTTCTATTTAAAAGCAGAAGTCCTCCCTCACCTCTGCTGATATTCATGCTCATTCACAATACTGATCTCATACACCATAGATAAACCTTTTGGGCCCCCACAAGCTCCAGGACCTGGATGTAAGGTAACTTCTGAATGCCCTATAACTACACCCTTGACCACGTGTTTTTCTAAAACCTGTACAGTGCAACTTGTGCTTCGTGGCATTAATAGGACTACAGCTTACATACCAAATGTAGCACAATTACCTTAGCTTAGACCAGTAAGGTACTAAAGTATATCATAGAAGAACTATCCAAACTTATCAGTGCTAAAAGAAACCATATCTAAGGTGGCTGCTGTACTTTCATTCTTTACTTTAAGCCTGTAAGAAGCTCATTTTTAAGATCGTTTTTAAGCCCAGACCAGCCCATGAAGACTCCTAGACCCACCATGTCTTTGGAAAAGTGACAAAATTGCTACATATCCAGCCCAGACCTGGAAGTCATTTAGATAACTAATTCTTAGAACTACTGTATTATAGCAATGTGGAATGAGAAATGTGAAATATGTAAAGAAATACAAGTAAAAGTATAAATTCTTGCAATACTAGTGTAATCGTATTTGCAATATACTTATGGAATAAAGGTAAAGTGCAGTAAAACCTATCCAGACGAGTGCCTCTTCGAGAAAAACACTCAATTCTACCTAGACTAGGTTTTCTGTGACATATTTTCTATGCATACCAGCCATTGGCAGGAAGACCACCCCTCTAGAAGATTGCTTTAATGCAATTTCAGGTATTCATCTTAAGAAATGTTTTACTGTATTGTCTCTATGACTTACAACCATATTTGTAACCAATGCATGTTTCCATTGCCATATGCAAAAGTAAGCTGTCCTAATTGGATTGGATTGCTACATTAAAATAAACAGTAATAATGGGAGATCCCACAGCTCATCCTTGTCATAACTTATATTAGTTAAACATTGTATTAAATTATACACAGAATTGAAAACAGTGTTTGTGTCGAAAAAGAGGCATGTTTAAAGGAATATGTCACAGCACCACTTTTCCTCCATTTTATGGATGAGCTCCAGAACAAAGGAGTAAAAACAGACAAAAACATTTCTTCCCAATATAGAGAAGCCATTAGCCTTGTAGAGGAATACATCTGCTCAGCTTTCAGACAATTTTGTATGGGAAAAATGTCATCAAATCATACAGAAATTTACACACATTAATAAGGCAAAAGATTTAATGTCCCACTGGTAAGCACAGGTTCCTTCATCAGAGTATCTGTCATTGATAAATGACAGTCATATTGGGCAGTGTCATTTTGGCAGGTCAACACAGAAAAGAAAATCCTCCTTGCATCTTCTTTTCAAAGAGCTGACAGAAAATCCATCTGTTAGAGTATCCAGCCGCCAAATGCGAGTGCAGTAAATGGTGTGTGCTTTTGCATGTAGTTAAGAGAACATCAGGTAATGATAGCAATAATGGTTATATTGTAGCTCAAAGCGCTTGAAGCTGCAAACAACTGTTCAGTGATTAGAAACAGTCAAGTCAAGTTTGTGGCAGATATAGTCCATTAAAGTTTGTGGAGGCTTGCACAGCAACACAGGGCTTAATTAGCATTTGGCATAAGGATATTGTAACCCCTAAAGTAGGCATTAGTTTGTTTTCTTGCTGTTGGCCGGCAATCAACTTCTAGCAGAAAACAACCTTCCTTTTCAACTCTATACATACCTGCTACAAACTGTTCCCACTCACACAGGTAAACATACACATATAAATGATGGACAGTGCCAGCTTGGAAGGGACTACCTCTAGTAGTCCTGGATGTACAATTCTGATGCATGGTGGTGCTTACAGTGCAATGCCTCCTATAAAGAATTTACAGCATCTGGACAACCTGTCCCTTCAAGTCTGGAGCCTGTTGGAGACTAAACAGGAACAAAAAAATGGCATCTCTTCTTCCACTGGTCCAAAGACCTTCTATAGTGCAAATGGTGCCACTGACCCCCCACCCAAAGTAAAAAAAAAAAAAAAAAAGAGAGAGATCCTTTGGACCCCGATGCTAAAGAAATATGTCTCAAAACATAAACTGAACCTATAGTCCGTGATTTTCTTCTCTACATTTCTGAAGTATGAAATACAATGAAGAACAAGCCATCATTTCAAAATAGCTACTGTTATTGCTGTTATTAGATTTGCAGTGAATTTTGTTCCTCTAAATCTAAAATTTTCTAATAAAGAAACAAATGGCTGAAAAAGCTTAATAGTAAAGCCATTTAAGTTTAAACTTGTTTTAAAAAACTGCAAATGTACCAAAAGCAGTGTAAAAATTTGTATATTGATTCATCTCTTCCTATAAGTAAAAATTCGAAATGTCACCATCATTTAAAGCTATTACATTTTAAATCCAGAAACTGGGACAGAATGTTGCAGCATCTATATATCATAGATTTTTGACAAAAAGTCTATTCAAAGGGGATTTAAAGATTGAGGCACTGAAGTCAAAATGACAAGATACTCTCATTGTAGTTGCAGGGGTTGATATGTGAACATCTCCCATTTACACCCAGGTCGGTATCATTTATTGCCACATATCATACACAAGGAATGATTGTTTCCCCACAATGTCCTAAAATACCCATATTAGAAGTGCAAGTATAAATGGGTACCGAGAACATTTTGTATTAATACAACTTAAAAATATGAAGTGACTTAAGATAATATGGATGCCCTGGTTGATCATGTTTTTAGGAGCCATATTTGATAAAGTTGGATATAAAACAAAACCCACCAAGAATTTCAACTATTGATGAGTGCAAGTGGATTGAAATAACAGAGTGGGCAAGTTTCCATTTTAAGACAGACCGAAAACAGAACTGAGATGAAATTAGCTGGTCTGCATATCACATACTCATAACACAAATCAGTAAAAACCATAAAAAATAGGAACTTCACTCAAATCTGATGTTAGCCCAATCCCTGAGAAGGATTAACACTGTGATTCCTTATGACTTCATACTCACTGGACTGCTGCAAGAAGAAAATCCAGGCTAAGCACTAAGAAATTTGGGCAAAGTATCTTTCTAGTGTCATATATTTTCAAGTTTAAGTTTACCCTATTGATTGTGGATCCAGACCTTTGCCACCAATTTTCAGACACGATTCCTTGTACATATGCTATTTATGGCATATGACTGAGGAAAGGACAAAGACGTTACATGATTAGCCAAAAGTGGAAACTTACAAGGAATTCTTTATTTAACTTATGCTTTGCATTTTGTATTGCACAGAGCAGTAGATACAGGCAACATCCAGAGGATATTCTTCTGGAGTCTCCCTTTAAGGGAATAGTTGCAAAAGATTAAAGGTTGGAGGGAATATCCAGTGATTTTAGGGCAGCAATGTATGAGTGAATAGAATGTAAAGCACAAAGCAATCCATGCAATGCACTTCCAAGAATACCAATTTAAGAAAACATGTATAATGCAATAAGCAGTTGTCAAGTGCAAAACAGATCTTTTTGGCCCCAGTTTGCAGCTAACAACCTGCATGAAACAATAAAAGAAATGTTAGAAGTGAACATACAGTATCCTCTTCAAACCCATTGAAATTTGCAGCTTTGAACAGTGAAAAAGATTAGATTTCACTGTAAGCTGCCTAAGTGATAGCATGTCTCTGATCTAGTAAAATATAACACATCATAATTTTGAGCTGCCATTAGCTTTTGTTATAATAATCACATAGAAATGGGCCCAACCACTGAGGTGCCATATTGACCAGATGCAAGAAAATGGCAGTCATTGCAAGAGCTTAACTAAATGCAGAAATAAGACATAAAAGTGTCAAATCTCTAGCGTTTTAACTAGGTTTGGATAAAGGAAGTGGTAGCATAAATACTGCACTATCCCCAACACCAAATTTTGGTCTGCTTGTACCCTTGAGAGAAAGAAAATAGTTGAATATGAGTAGTTAAATGATAGAGAGCCAAAGTCTTAAGAGCATCCACAACGATCTACGACCATTCCAGGGATTTTGCCATAAATAATTTGTTGTTTGTCATTAAAATATAGCATATTAATGGGTGACATTTGGTAGGGGTACAGCAAGGACCTGCAGACCCCCGTGGATTTGCTTGTTGGACCAGATGAGTGTGGGGGTACTTTTGCATGAACATGTACTCGCACTGGCCAGAGCAGTAGTTGGCTTTGTAGCGCTTGGGAGCAATAATCCAGTCCCAGCCAAAGGCCTCAAAGTCCACAGTAAGCGGGTAGCGACAGCAACGTGACTCAGTAGAGTGCTCATCACAGTCAAGGCCCAAGTTCCGCCTCGATCGTTTGTTGTTCTCCATAACACGCAATTCCATAAAGGGGTGCTGTATAGGAAAAAAACATGCTTGAAAATAAAGCAGAGTGGAAAAAAAAGAGAAGAATGAAAGTAACATTTCTTATCATGTATTTTTATGAACACTTTCTCAAAAGGGATAAGATTCCTCATTAGTGAAAGGTACAAGATATGTGGAGACTTACAAGCCATGAATGCGCTACTAAAATTTAAATGCACTACTCACGGAAAATTTAAAAGCACTACTCATTTCAGGATGAAAGTCAAATTTCTTGACAATTTTTTTTTAAATGAACTAAATGAGACCATCTCTTATCCTTAGAATGTCCAACTGTTCAGTGTTTCAGTACTTTTTGCACAACTTGCTGATCTCTAACAAGAAGCTTAATGGCAAAATTCACAACTGTTGTTTGAACCCTAAATTGACCAATAAATTTAGGGGATCAATTTAAATTGGAATTTAAACAGCCCTCTTCAGTATGTTGTTGCCATTGCCAGACTTCAAGCAGGATGCTCTCAGACAGAAGTGTCCACCACGCTTAGAGTTTCACAGAGTGTCATCAGCAGATTGCAACAGAAATACAGAGAGAATGGAAGAGCCACATATAGGCAAAGAAGTGGACGTCCTTTAGCTCCATCACACACTGATAACTGCATCATTGTAAACAATGCCCTGCAAAACCAGATGATGAATGACATACCACTGCAAGCACATTTAAGCGAGGTGAGGGGCACCTAAGTGTCACATCAGACCACTGTTGGAGATCAGCAAGTTGTGCAAAATGAACTGAAACATTGAACCGTTGGACATGCACATTCTTAAGTTAAGAGATGGTCTCATTTAGTTAATTTAAAAAAAAAAATTTAAGAAATTTTATGTTCATCCTCAAATTTCAACCAAAAGCCAAATATCTAACTTTTTATTAGTAGTTTATATTCAAATAAGCTCAAGGGAAGAAAAGCTATGACTCAAGAGCCATTTTTGAGATGTAGGGATTGTCTCACCATGCATCCTGTCTATTCCTGGTCAGGCTGTGCGAGGTTTTATAGCAGTGATTAGAATACCAGTTCGGCATTCACAGCTCTTCTAATAGCACTGACATGAGAGCAGGAGATGTTATCTATAAGTGCTACAGAGCTCAAAGTAAACAAAAAAAGGAGACTACTTGTTTGAGATAACACACCATTCTCAATCTGCTGACAGTCCGACCTGTGGTGACAGTACTCCCTACTATCAGATAAGAAAGAGCAGAGAGAGAACGGGGAGCTGGTCTGTAACCTAGAACAACCTGAGTGCACTCAGAGCCGATGGCATCTATCTTATCTATATTTGGAAAAACTCTTCAATTACCAGTCCCTACATGTTTAAAGCTAATCTTTGTAGTGAGACAACCACTTTAAGTCACATCCAACTCACTGAGTCTTGAAAGATGACTTGGAGATTAAAGCCAAGACAATTACCCATTTACAGAGACTAGGGGTGTCAATGTATAGAAGGGTCTGGGTGGCTGGCTGATAGAATTTACCTCCTTTTGAGCTATGTCTAAAGTCTAAATGAGAATGCTACATTAAACAGTTGAGCTAAAGTCTAGTCTATTTTCCCCTGGGCTTATTTGAATATATTTAAATTTTAGAGGAGCATCAATGGCTTAAAAGTCTCTATATACCTACAAAGTGCCTCTCCCTAATGAGAAACATTACCCCTTTTCAGATATGTCTAAAGTCACTAGTCCACTCTGTCAATAGCCTGTTCTGCATGGAGGAAAACCTAACACCACGAAACAGTTGAATGTAAATCACCTGGCTTGACTTTAATCTCCTAGTTAAATTTCAAGGCTCAGTGAGTTAGATATGATTTTGAAGAATGCTACCAATAGGAAGCTGGAGTCCTATTGCTTTTCCTTAAGCTTATTTGAATATATTATGGACATCTTGAAATCCTTGCACTAATATGTTGCACATATATTGTGTTTGCACATATAAACATACATTGGGGAAAATTAATATTTGATATACTGGCAATTTTGCAAGTTTTCCCACTTACAAAGAATGGAATTCTGTAATTTTTATAATAGGTACACATCAATGTGAGAGAATATAAAAAATTAAATCAGAAAATCACATTGTATGATTTTTAAATAATTAATCTGCATTTTATTGTATGAAATAAGTATTTGATACAAAAGAAAGACAGAACTTAATATTTTGTACAGAAACCTTTGTTTTCAATTACAGGGGTCAAACATTTCCTGTAGTTCTTGACCAAGTTTGCACACTGTAATAGGGATTTTGGCCACTCCTCCATACAGATCTTCTCCAGATCTTTCAGTTATCGGGGATGTCTTCTGGGCTAAATTGAGTTTCAGCTCCCTCCAAAGACGGTCGATTGGGTTCCGGTCTGAAGATTGACTAGGCCACTCCAAGACCTTGAAATGCTTCTTAAGGACTCTGTCCTTAGTTGCCCTGGCTTTCGGGTCATTGTCCTACTGGACGACCCCGCCACAACCCATCTTCAATGCTCTTACAGATGGAAGGAGGTTGTTGGCCAAAATGTCATCCTGTCTTCTTTGCAGAAAAGCACACCCAAAGTATGATGTTTCCACCCCCATGCTTCACGGTTGGCATGGTGTTATTGGGGTTGTACTCATCCTTCTTCTATCTCCAAAAATGGTGAGCGGATTTGATACCAATGAGTTCTATTTTGGTCTCATCGAACCACATGACCTTCTCCCATGCCATGATCATCCAGATGGTCATTGGCACACTTCAAGCAGGCCTGGATATGTGCTGGTGTGAGCAGGGGGACTTTGCGTGACCTGCAGGATTTTAATCAATGACAGCGTAGTGTGTTACTAACGGTAATCTTTGAGACTGTGGTCTCAGCTCTATTCAGGACATTGACCAGGTCCTCCCGTGTAGTTCTGGGCTGATAACTGACCTTTCTCAAAATCATCCTTAACCAATTGTAACGGGTACGGTGGATTCGCTGGACCCCCGCAAGCGATGATACCTAAGCCACGCCAGGGAACGGAATCTAAGTAGCCCCCGGTTTTCACCAGAGCCCGCCGCAAAGCGGGATGGACTTGCTGCGGCGTGAGACTACCAGGTCGTTACCCCTGACGTGACTTGCTTGCGGAGGCAGCCGGTGTACTGCGTGGTACAAAATCGTAATCCAGAGGCGAAGTCGGGGACAGGCAGAAGGTCAGGGCAGGCAGCAGAGGTTCGTGGTCAGAGGCGGGCAGAAGGTCAGGGCAGGCAGCAAGTAGGCACGGTCTGGAAACGTACGGACGGACTGGTACACGGGTAAGCAATACGGACACTAAGGCACACCAAACTCTCTCTAAGCACACCAATGGACTGGCAGGAAGTGCAGGGGGCGTACCGCTAAAATAGAACCAGCGCCTGATAATTGACCAATTATCAGGCGCTGGCCCTTTAAATCTAGAGAAGCCGGCGCGCGCGCGCCTAAAGCACAGGGCACGCGCCCGGCGGCTGGGACAGGCGGGGACAGCTTTCACCGGAGCGCGGACGGGTAAGGGACGCGGCGCTGGGGCCGGGTCTAGAGCGGGGTGGTCGCGGGCAGCTGCAGCCGCCGGACCGGAGCCCGTGCGGCCGCGGGGGGCAGCGGAGCCCGCGACCCCCGTGACTCCAATGCGCCCCAGACCGAGGAGGATTGACAGTCATCTTGTGTTTCTTCTATTTCATCTTGTGCCTTCTCACTAAGCTGCTTGCATATTGTCCTGTAGCCTATCTCAGCCTTGTGCAGATCTACAATTTTGTCCCTGGTGACCTTAGACAGCTCTTCGGTCTTGGTCAAGGATGAAGAGGTTGGAGTGTGTTCGATTGAGTGTGTGGACAGGTGTCTTTTACATAGATAATGAGTTCGAACAGGTGCAATTAATACAGGTAATTGTCATGGTTCACTCCGCGGTCTCTGCCTGTGACCGTCGCTATGCCTGCCATGTCTCCGCTGTGTCCTAGTTCTTGTTCCTGTTGCTGCGAGTGTTGTACTTGTACTCTCCAACCCGCACTCCTGCTTCCTGGGGTCCTGTGCACACCCTGCACCTCCTGGGGCACGTGCACAGCAGCTTCCTGCCCTTTAGTGGGTCATTGTCCTGATTGCCTTCCTCTTGACCTGTGAACCCTGGCTATAAGAGGAACTTCCTGTCTCTGATCCAGTGTCAGTTCAATGTTGTGCATTGTGTTAGTCCATCAGAGCTCTTGACCAGCTCCTGGCTTCTGCGATTCAGGACTTAACCCCTGAAATGCCTGGTTCAGTTCCTGCAGGCCATCAGAGCTCCTGACCATCCTGTCTGTCATTTCTGCTGTCCTTGAACTTGTCCAGTACCTGCTGTATTTCTGCTGTTGGACCTGTCCTGTTACCTACTGTATTCCTGCCGTTGCACGTGTCCAGTTACCTGCTGCAGTCCTGCCGCTGCACTTGTCCAGTTACCTGCTGTAGTCATGCCGCTGCAAGTGTCCAGTTACCTGCTGTAGTCATGCCGCTGCAAGTGTCCAGTTACCTGCTGTATTCCTGCCATTGCATCTGTCCAGCTACCTGCTGTTACCTGTCGTTGTACCTGTCTGCCACCATCTGGGACCTGAAGTCTTCCTGCAGCTATGTATTTGCCTCCATCTGCTCCCAGTGTCTGGTGTTCCTGTCCTGCGCCTTGCGGCGGGCTTCAGTGAAGGCCGGGGGCCCCTTAGACTCCGTTCCCTGGCGTGAGCCTCCATCTATACCATCTTCGCCCGGGGTGATCACAGTGGATCCACACCCGTTTACCTACCATCGATGTATCAGTGCCTACCGACATTGCCAGATCGTTACGAAATGAACTGACGTCGTTCTTTTTCGTTAAAGAATGAACTGACCATGGATCCCGTCATGGAGACCCTGTCTGGCTCACGGTTCCTACCCGAGCATCTGTAGCCATTTGACTCATGTTTCACCCAGAGCATCTATGCCGCTGGCTCATGGTTCACTCAGAGTGTCAGTACCTGTCTGTGCCCGCTGACTTATGGTTTGCCCAGAGTGTCAGTACCCATCTGTGCCCACTGGCTCATGGTTCGCCCAGAGCATCTATGCCCCTGGCTCATGGTTCGCCCAGAGTGTCAGTACCCATCTTTGTCTGCTGGCTCATGGTTCGCCCAGAGTGTCAGTACCCGTCTGTGCCCACTGGCTCATGGTTTGCCCAGAGCCTCTATGCCCGCTGGCTCTAGCTTCCGCCCAGAGCTTCTGTAACCCGCTGGCTCATGGTCCTGCCCAGAGCTTCTGTACCCCACTGGCTCATGGTCCCACCCAAAGCTCTGTACTCCACTGGCTTATGGTCCCTCCCAGAGCTTCTGTACCCCACTGGCTTATGGTCCCGTCCAGAGCTTCTGTACCCGTTTTACTTGTTTCCCGCCCTGAGTTCCCTCCCATTTTTTGTCTCGTGCCCCATTTGTTCCTCCCATGTATCTCCTTATTTAGGTTTTCCCAATACTGGCTATCATTCAGCCTGTATCTGGTTTTGGGGTTGCCCCCCGTAGATGTTGCGGGCCCCTGACCTATGTGGATTTCCGTTCTGGGATTTGGAGGGGGAGGAAGGGGTACCGTTATGGTTCACGCCGTGGTCTCTGCCTATGACCGTCGCTGTGTCCGTGCCTGCCATGTCTCCGCTGTGTCTTAGTTCTTGTCCCTGTTGCTGCGAGTGTTGTACTTGTACTCACCAATCCGCACTGTATTCCTGCCGCTGCACTTGTCCAGTTACCTGCTGTTACCTATCGTTGTACCTGTCTGCCACCACCTGGGACCTGAAGTCTTCCTGCAGCTATGTATTTGCCTCCATCTGCTCCCAGTGTCTTGTGTTCCTGTCCTGCACCTCGGCTGTCACCGTGAGTAGCCACATCAGGGGTAGCGACCTGTGGATTCCCCGCAGCAAAGTCCGTCTGGCTCCGGTGAAGACCGGGGGCCTCTTAGACTCCGCTCCCTGGCGTGGGCCTCCATCTATACCATCTTCGCCCGCGGTGATCACAGTGGATCCACACCCATTTACCTGCCCTCAACATACCAGTGCCTACTGACATTGCCGCATCGTTACGAAATTAACTTACCTCATTCATTTTCGTTACAGTAATGAGCGCAGAGTAGGAGGCCTTCTTAAAGAAAAGCTAACAGGTCTGTAAGAGCCAGAATTTTTGCTGGTTGGTAGATGATCAAATACTTATTGCATGCAATAAAATGCTAATTAATTGCTTAAAAATCATACAATGTGATATTTTTCACATTCTCTCTTACAGTTGAAGTGTACCTACGATAAAAATTACAGACCTATCCATTCTTTGTAGGTGGGAAAACTTGCAAAATTGCCAGTGTATCAAATACTTATTTTTCCCATTGTATATGTATATTATCTTAGTTCCATGGTAGCTGATAGCTGTTGCTGCTACTGTCCACATGGATGATCATTTGGCTAAGTTATAATTTAAAATGAAAGCAATATGTGCCAACTTGGTATATTTGCAGTTTCTAGATAAGCAAAATAGAAAAGGTAGTATACACATGCTCAAAATGTTTGCAGCTATAGTATAAAGTAAACAATTAAAGCACACAATAGGGAAATTATATCAAAACTGGTGCAAAAGAGACTCAGGGAAGTTGCCCATGGCAGCCAATCAGATTCCACCTCCTGTTTTAGAGGCTCTTTGGAAAATAAAGGCAGCAAGCTGATGAGAGGAAAGACAAATATCTTCCAACTGCCTTAATGTTTAATTTCAAAATATCATGATCTACAAGAATCAGGGATTTTTACAAATATGTTTCAATGCTCTATATCAATATATTCTTATCATCTTACATAACCATACTACTTTATAAACTAATCAGCCATAATTAAATTATTAATATGAAATAATACGCTTAGATATATTTGCTTTTCGTGTGTAAATTAACAGACAATATACCCACCAGGCCTTCTGCTCCAGGTCCAAGTGAAGTGACAGCAAGATCATTTCCATTAGGATCAAAGGCATTAATCTCTATACCCCAGTTGTTGTGAGGCTGCTTGAACCAATTTTGTAACACATGTTTAAAATCAATACTTTGCCAATGGCCTGTACGTGAATGTAAGTCAATCTTCAAAGATCTAATACGAATGTGCTTGCTTCCTTCTTCTGTTACAGGTTTCAGGCGCAGGATCTGCAGGTAGACTGTGGATGTGTGCTGCACAGGTCGCAGGTAGACCCATAATTGGGCTTTTACTACCTTGGTGAACATAATTTTTGGACTAAAGTTAAAATAGCAGCAGTGAGGGTTCCCATCCAATCTCACTACTGGGTCTGCTGTAGAAAGAAGAGAAAGAATTGCAATGAGAAAGTGAGCAAACCTGCTATTTCAGAAACCTTAGCAAAACTACTGATTTTGATCTATAACTTTCAACTCCTTTTTCTGTAAAGGAGTCCTACCCAGAAACTTTAATTGGTATTTCATGTGATCTCCAACAATCTAATTTACTGTTGCTTCTACTATATTTCAGTTCTGACTTTCTTCTTTATACAATATGAAGAAATTAAGTTGTTTTATTAGTTTAGACCTAAAGTAATACTTACAGTTATCAAATAACGACCTATCCAACAATATTCAGTAAAATATACAGCACGTTTGTCATAGAAACATAGAGTGGTGCTGAGGTCCCCATATGCAAAAATTGCCCTCCTCAAAGAAGCAGGGTCTTCAGGAACTGCTCACTGGAAACTCCACCAATGGTCACTTTGGAGCTTCTGGCTAGGGTTCCCATAGAAAAAAAGAAATTTGCAAAAAAAGCACTAAAAATTTAAACCCTGTGTTTTACCAATAAAGTTCTCGGGTCCCAAAAATAAGAAATTCCAGCGGGGAAAAGTACACTCAACTCCAGTCCTAAAACGCCCTTTCAACGGGCCCATGTTTTGGATTTCCTTCTGATTTTTAAACCGGTGATATAATTTTTGTCAGTGCATTCTATAGAAAAACCCGGGAAAACATGCCCTTTGTTTTGGGTCTTGCGGACGGGGAAATTGAGGAACACTGCTTTTGAAATTTTGGTTTTTTATTCTTTTACAAGTAATATTTTTTGTATTTTTCCCATTTTTTCCCCGTACAAAAAATTGTTTTTTTCCCCTTTAAGGGTATTGATAGAGAAAACAAAATACAGTAAAAACAGGAAAAAATTGGTTTTAACGGGCCTGGCAAAAAAAGATTTTTAATTCTTTTTAAATAAGTTTTAAAATATTTTAAAAATGCTACAAAAATTGCATCTAAGAGACAAAGAAAAACATGCATTGTAATGACTTTTTTTTTTATTTAGACCCCCGGGGGAATGGGGAAAAAATGTTATTTTTTGTCTTTAGAGCAGTTCTTTTACTGTTTTGGGAAATTAAAAAGGGTGAAAAAAGGGTTTCATTGGGAAAAAAAGGTTTTAATTTTGGGAGTATTAAAGGGTAGTTTTAAATCCTAACATTATGGGTAAAAAGGGTTTTTTTGTTTTGGGGTTTTTTAAAAAAGAAATTCAATAAATTTTTAACAGTTTTATTTTGGGGGGTTTTTTTTTTTGTTTACTTTTAATTGGCAAGTGCATACAGTCCCAGATAGCCGAACTTATATGGAATAATAAAGACTATTGCTAGATTAAAAAAATCTTATTATATCACAAGTAGTGTTGAGCGATTACGTTGGCCATGGGACATCGGTCAAATGGTCGAAGCCAACCATCATCGACAAATATTCGAGGGTTTCGAGGGTTTAAGATTATGATCGAGGCCCATTAAAGTTTTTATGGGGGGAAAAAAAAACCCCAACACCTTCATTTTTACCCCCAAAAAACGGGGCTGGAGAACCCGGGGGAAAATTTAAACCCCTTCCCAAAACAGTAAAATGGATAGTGCTACACTTAGGAAAAACCCCCTTGGGGTTATAAAAGCCACAAAAAAAAAATAAACAGACCATTCACTATCCCGCCCCTTGCCCCAAACACCTGACCCTTAAACCTGCATAAACCCAGCCAAAAATTTTTAAAAAGGGTGCAGAAGGCTTTATGATTTAACCCATCATTTTTTTTAAAAACGGGAAACATTGAAATCCCTGTCCTGGAACGCAGCATGAGCCCAAACCTTTCGGGACCCCAGTTTTAAAAAAGTGCCAAAAAAAGGAGTCTTTAAACCACCATTTTAGTTTCTGGACATGGGAAAACCCCTGTCCGGGGCCCAACAGCATGAGCCCCAAAAATTGCATGCCCCCCAGTTTAAAAAAATGCTTTAAAAAGGATTTTTTTAAACCCCCAATTTTAGTTTCACTTGCATTGACTAAAACCTGTCCTGGGCCACAGCATGACCCCCCAAACCTGCTGACCCCAGTTTAAAAAAAAGTGGGGAAAAAAAGAGTCTTTAAAAACCACCTTTTTTAGTTTCCCCTGCACATATTACGGGCCCTGTCCTGGGTCCCGCTTTTCCCCTTCGTTTTTGGTGGGGGCCAAATTGGTTTCATTTTGGAAAAATACTGGGGGTTTAAACGCCCCTGTTACCCCAGGTGCCCTTTTCTTGCCATTCTTTTTCTCATTTTACTAAAACGTTGGGGAGGGGAAATTGTCCCCTGTACTTTGTTCCTGTCCGTGTTTCCTTTAACCCCATGCCCTCTGAATAACCTACATCTGGTCAAGTTTTCCTTTTACCTCCCTTGTAAAATTTTCAGGGAAAATTTATTTTCCCGGTTTATTTTGTTACATGCAATTTTTTTGTAGTTTAATTCTAGAAAACACTTTTTAAAAAAATAGGATGGGGAAAACCCCCATGTCTTTGTTTTCTCTTTTTAAATTTTGGTTTTTAAATGGGTTGTCTCAATTAAAGGGGTTTATAGCTATGTTAAAAATCTTGCACCAAAAAACAAACCTTTGCAAAAATGTGTTTCCCTTTAAACCGTGGTTTTACCTTTTTTCCTTTTTTCTGACAGCACCCCTCACCCTTTAGCCACTTGAACCAATTTTGAAGAACAAAAGTTGTTTTGAAAAAACCCCAAAAATTTTTTACCAAAAAGGAAAAAAATGTTTGGGTTTGCGGGATTTTTACAGCAAAAAGCCCCCAAAAATTTTAAAAAAATGACAATTGTGCTGGAAAGCAGGTTTGGGATTAACCCCCTGAAGGGAAAGGGTTGGGGGGCCCATTTTTCGTTATGGATTTAAAAAGGGGCCCTTTCCCCGCGAGGACAGGGGCCCGACGGGCCTGCAAAATGACGAAAAAAACTGGGGCATGCGTTTTTGTCGAGCCTGGAAGGAGCACCTTCTCTGTACCTCTACCTCCATGTCCCACCCTCCTTTTTGCTCGCTTACCCACCTGAATTTGCTCCATGTTCAGAAATATAAAAAAATTTGGGGAAGGTATGGAAGTGTTTTGGAAAGTTTTTTATTAAAAAAACGGCCCAAAACACAGCTATTTCAAACCCTCTCAAAAAAACAAAATTGCTGGATTCAAAATTTTAAATGCCCAAAGGGAGATCTATCAACAAAGCTGGCCCGCGCCAAATGAAAAAAAACGGGATCTGTAATGTATTCGGGATAATAAAAAGGGATTTTTTGGAACCCATCAATTCCCCTTTTGGTAACTACCAAATTGCTGGATTTAAATTTTTTAAATGCAAGGTGGGCTCTATAACCCAAACGGGGATGGGCAAAAGTTTCAAAAAAACGTATCTGTAAAGTTTTCGGAAAAATAAAAAAGGGATTTTTTGGCACCTTATCAATTTTCCCCGTGGTGTTAACCAAAAAGCTGTATTCCATTTAAGTGCCCAAAGGGGCCTTTAATGAACAAAGTGTAGTTCGCCAAAAATGAAAAAGAACACTTATCTGAAATGGAAAACTGATAAAAAAAGTGGGGTTTTGCACCAAAAAAGAGCCCCGCAGTTACTAGAAAAAAATGTTTTAAACCTAATATAAGTTCAGGTGCCCTTAAAACCAGGGGAAAAATTTCAATAGAAAAATGGGTTTAATTTTAATTTAAAACTATTGCGTGCAATGTCACACTTTAAATCCTTGGGGAATTTTTTCAGTATTCTTTTTAGACTTGTCTGTGTTCGCCCCCGCGGGGCCCCCCCCCCCTACCCCTGTGATTTACAGGGGAGATCCCCTTTAAAAATTCTCTCCCTAACTACTAAAATCTTAAAAACTCTGATCTAAAACTAAGTTGTAAGGTACAGCTAAAGTAAAAGCTTTCTCTTGAAGAAATAAAATCTTTTGCGGGGGGTTTTGGACACAAGTAAAAAGCGCACGTCCTACTGCTATGAGAGCTGAGAGACACTGATCAGAAAAAGGGGGGGCTGTTTAGTAAAACGAGGTCATGTGATTTTTCACCAATCGCAACCTACACATCCCCCTCATGACGTCGCACACACATCCCACCCTTTTTATTCTTTAAGCTGATTTGTCCGCCAAAATGACAGGGGAACGCCGAAAATGGCGCGATCTTAATGATGGCACAGATTTTAACCTAAATTATTCGCATGATCAAAAATTTCCCCATAACATAAAAATGTGCTGATTTCAACTTTGTCGAAATAATCGCTAAAACTTAATCACAAGACAAAAGACAGTGTAATTACCCCAATTTTTTAAAGCGCCCAAACTGCACAACTTCCTACATCTAATGATACTCTCAGGGCCCCCCATTGGACTTCCTTGGCATCAACATTAATTGATCCTTGCACTTTCAATGGTCTTTTATGGGCATACAGAACCCGCCCCCAACACATTATAAGGCACTTTCCCTTAAATTTCCCCTCAAGAAATCTTTAGAGTATTTTTTACTTCCAATACGGGGTTTAAAAAATTTACATTGCCTCTTCTAAATGTATTTAATAATCCAATGTTCCCCACTGGTTCAGATACTAGGTCTTTCCAATGGTGGAAATCCACCTGTCCCCTTCCAAGTTACATTATTTATGTTCTGCCTGTAATACAACAAACATCTAAGGAACACTTTTTCTACTCTACCTCAAAAGATATTTTGCATCTCCTAAATATTTCACCTTGTTCAACCGATCAGATTTAACCTTAATTTGAACAGATTTGCAGGGACAACCCATATTCTAAATCCATTATTTCTAAGCTGTACTTAATATTTAAAGGGCTTTTCTCATGACGTGAAATCAGCTTCGCTGGCCGCTCGCCATTAGCTGCGATATGCCACTGCATGTGAATGAGGAGCATGTAAGCATGTCAGAATGTGGAGTCTGTAAGCCAAAGCTCCGACTCTGACTCCTCAATTTCCCTAACTCCGACTCCCACTCCCTCACACATGGCGCCTGTTTAAGTGATAACTTTACAGTAGTAAAACGGTAACATCAGGCTTTTTATCACCTTGTGATACAATAATCAAGCTATTTAAGTAGAACATAAATATATTTATTGGATACAACTTTAGAACACAAAAAATAAATTGTAAATATGCAAAACGCTCTGTAGTAAGTGGGAAAAAACTGTATTCAACAAAAACAAACTGAATAACATTTGTTGAGTAAGTCTATGAATTTGTTCTGAGAAATAGTATCACCTCCATCAGATCCTGCATAGATTACATCAATTCTGATCTAATTATGTTAAAGGGGTTTTGCCACAATCTCATCTCATACCTCCTGCATCCAGCTCTTCAGCTCTGTGTGCTCAGAAGGGGGCGTGTGTGATTTGTTTGAATTGCATATCATGTGACCCAGCAGGATGACCTTCCTATGCCTTTCATCTCTCTAGTAAAAGAAAGGTCTGTTTATTTACAGAGGTACAAGTAGCTACACTGTAGCCTAGAGGTAATGCTTTTTACCTCCCGACACAAGGGTCCTGGGTTCAAATCCCTGCAGGACCAAACCCGTGGATTTTTTTTTCTTTATCAATACACTATAGCTCATTGAGGTTTCTTTTTTTAATTTATTTGCAATATTTGACTTATTAATAAGGAGTATAGAGGACAGGAGTAGAATGACAGCACCTGGGGGTTGAACACTCAGTAGCTGTCTGAGAGGAGAGGTTATGTCTGGGCATGTGCGACCAGGCCTGAGGAGCTTGCAGTCCTGGTCGTATCCCCTGGACACGAGCTGTAAACAATGGATCACTAAAGGAGCAGCTAAAGCAAAAACGGTGCAGAATTTTTAATAATGATGAATGGTGAAAATGTTTATTATTTAATTTGCAAGCTTCCCACGTCAATTTTACTTAGTGGCAAAACCCATTTAAGGCTAGATAATGGGCTCTCTACACTAACTTGGGTTTGGGGACAAAGCGGTGACCACACGGACAACAGCTCTAACAATTTCAGGGTACAAAGGAATTGCATCATGCACAGTCAATTTTGATGAATGGTTGAACTCTTCTACTTCTTCTACTTCTTTGAGAGCAAGTGAAAAATTTTGCTGAAATATGATCAATCTGTTTACTATGGGAGTAGAATCTTTTCCCCTGCAGTAACGCTTTACCTGCTCCATGTCATCCAAATACTTCTCAAAATTAAACTCCTTATGTGATGAGGCTGAAGGTATGGGAGCAATAGCACTGGCAAGACCAAATTCCTCTTGCTCTTGGCACTACATTGAAATAGCCAAAATGGACACCAACTTTGGCTCCATGACTCTGAATCAACAACCCTGATGAGGATGGTGGCGCTAGCGGCCATCCTTCTTACTCACTTCTATGGGAGTTTCGAGTATAGCCACGTGTGTGAGCTTGGCTATGTTCAGAAGCTCCCATAGAAGTGAATGAGGAGGATGGCTGCTAGCGGAGCCCTCCTCATTCATATACATGGCCAGATCGCAGCTAGCTGCGAGCGGCCAGCAAAGGTGATTGTGTCATGAGAAAACCCCTTTGATGCTCTCCTACTCAAAGTTAAAAACATCAGTTCAGTTGGAAACTGACTTTAGGTATGGAATGACATATGAATGCTGTCAACACTGCTATTTTACCCTAACCAGGGGTAGC
The DNA here is from genome assembly GCA_025379985.1 of Phyllomedusa bahiana. Taxonomy (NCBI): domain Eukaryota; kingdom Metazoa; phylum Chordata; class Amphibia; order Anura; family Hylidae; genus Phyllomedusa; species Phyllomedusa bahiana. The sequence continues at coordinate 207,170 of JAODAL010001769.1, forward strand.
TGTCAAGTTTCTCTTACGAAAACTTCTATTCAGTTATTTAATAGAACTAATACATACCCACTTATGCCACAAAACTGCCAAAATGTCTTTAACAGACGTTTCAGAAAATTTACCTCTCCAGGAGATATTTAGCACGTGATTCTATGATTAAAAACATTTTCAACAAGTACTTCCCCTTGTCACCTAGTGCATTTTTGTTGGATGACACACTTCCTGGCACAAATAACAAGTTAAACTCAAACTGCTACAAAGTGGAAATCACCAACTCCTATTCTGGTTATCCAATCAATATCCAATCATAAAATCAATATTATTATGATTTATAAACAGATGAAACCCAATCCACATGACTTCAATGGGTCATTTTGGATCTATTTGGAAACTCCGGCCCTCCTTTGTAACACAACCTATACTATGTTGAGCCCTCAGTTTGTCTCTATGATGCCTTAGAGGGATATTCCCATTACGAACATTTATGGCATATCAACAAAGTTCCCTCCTCTCACTTCAATGAGAGTTGCAAGTACAGCAGAACATTCTTACTTGGTTGTATTTGAAACTTCCACAGAAGTGAACTTATAGAACCACATATGCATTCTCACCTCCCTGTTCAATACAGCCATGCCAAGAACAAGGACAGAAGGTAAAGGGCTTGTTTTCGAGGTAGGTGTAGGTCTCAGAGGTGAGCTAAGCAATAAGTTTCCAAGAAGGGAATAATCTTTTAATAAAAAACAAAAAACTACTAACTGATAAGGTTTGTATGCATAGATCTAAATGTTTTAAGCTGGTCATAATCACTATTGTGAACTCAGCAATTAGCATAATATTGCTATATGACTGGGGACAACTCTGGGGTTCAATTGCCAAGAGAAATGGAAATCCCAAAAAGTACATTTAATATTTGCATCTATAAATAGGTCTTTCCAAGCTTTAATAAAGACCTATCACCACCACCTCGCTATGTGGGAAAAACACAAAAGTTGACAGTAGATTAAATTATATAAGACTTTCCTCAATACATATCATTAGCATGTCAGATGATTTTCCCCCAATAGTAGAGGGTCAAAGCTTTTACTTTCATTTGAACAGAGAGAGGTCACAATCTGGTGAGATTTCTTCTTATGTGGGAAATACCAACTGTGCAGGTGTAGAGGGGGGACTGGTATTCAAAAAAAGTGAGAAAAAGGTGAATTGATTTACCATTGCACTCCAATTGACAGCGAACCAGCAAAACACAAATTCTTGCCTGTTATGCAGTCCAGCTAAAGGAGGAGTATACAGCTGCTTGTAAAGGGTTAGTCTGCTAGAGGACAAATATGCTTGTAAAGAGTTAATCTGAGTCTCTCACTACATACAGGTAGGAGGCACACTGTGGACATAGATATGGCAGAGTTTACCTTTGTTGCTCCTCTATAACCACTAAGGAATCCATATTATATTGTTGCTAACATAACATCCAGCATGAAGATAACAGCACTGATCTCCCATGTGTTCACATTCTCCCCTTCACAGTGGATTCTCGTAGCACAGAAGCAGGAGGCCTCAGAGAGCTTCAACCAAGTGATCCATTATGTTGTGAGGAACTTGATTTCCCCTGACCTCAGTTTCCCTATCCCTGGCTAGATTCTTATTTTTACTAAATTACAGGTAAAATATTTTTTTTCCCTCCCACTTAAACATATTTTAGAAAGTATTTAGATTTTAATTATTCTATTACATCATAAGGTTATTTTTTTAAGTTGTCTTGAATGTGACATCTTTTCTTAGTGTTTGCTAACAACTGTTTTCTCAGAACCCAGTTAGGGCTTTCCAAGAACACACAGAATGCTTTCAAAGCCTTTAAAGAATGGCTAACAAGTCCCTATGCCAAGTGATAGAATGCTTTATTAGATGCTACATACAAAGCTCATAATATGCTATAGAGTGCTTTATTGGCTGTAACATAGAATGCTTTACACACTAAGCTTTCACTGAGGTAAAAACTGGAACCAAAATTAAATGCTCAGGGTTTTCTCTGTATACTTAGGTTTAGGATAACTTCTCTAAACTTTAATCACTTTAATCCCAAAGTCTAACATACAATAACCAGAGATATGGTTCAGGTGGAAGGTAAAGAAAATTTAAAGTTTCTGCCCAGTCCTAAATTGACAGAACCTAAAATGAAACAAAGAAAATACTCAGCAAAACCAATTTAAGAAATATACTCACTATTGAACCTGTAAATACTAGATGGCACAAAATATATTTATATGAAGAGTGCTAGCAGTACTAGATTGAAAGTCTGTTAGTTACAGTGTGCACAATTTAAACAAAGTAATGTAGCCAAAAAATATGATGTAGGGCAAATAATAATTTCCTAACATAGGTTACAGCTATTGTAAAACTGTACATACAACCAGTCTTCCAAAGCGCTTCAACAATGGACTGGCTTGGAATGTATTGATGGAGCTGGCTTTAAGCCTTTTCCTCTAACAAGGTTTCTGCATCCTGAAGCCATGGCAGTGATTTAGAAAACAGTTTGTGTCTATAACGGTTAAACAGAGCATGACATGCCTGGACAAATTGTTAATCAAACATGAGAAAAACGCATCCTGCACTCTTGTCCATGAAATAAAATGACCCGGATAAAAATGCTAGTATGGAGGTATATGGCTGGCTTTTTCTTCTTAGAATTCTTACATTACGTAAGTGATCCTTCCCTATTTCACCTATTTAATAATCCTCACTTTTTCTTATTCATCCAGCTTTTGCAATCACTCTTCCCCCTTCAAACTTGTTTCTCCCCCTCTACCACCTCCTTTTTCTATGGCAGGGATCTTAGTGGCACCAGTTCTTCAAGAGACGGAGCCCCGAGGGACAGACGGAGGGACATCTGTTTCTAATAAAGTTTCTGGTGCAGCAGGCCGTTTCAGAGCTCCCTGAGGAGTAATGAACACTGGGGAACAGAGCCAGAATTCCTCCAGTATGGAGCCAAGCCAAACAATCAACTCATCAAAGCCCAGAGAACCAAAGACAAGAGGAGAGGGCAAGTGAGGGAGGGGAAGAACAGAAATAGAAATGTAGAGTGTACAGTATAAAATTGTAAAAAAAAAAAAATGAAATCGTAATAAAAGAGAGAGGACAGAAAGAAGGAACAGTATACGCAAAACTCAAAGAGCTTCTAAATTAGAAGAGGTACTAAAGAGAGCATGACAGCTACAAAATGAGAGGTAACGAAATATAGAGCAGAGGACAGAAAAGAACAAATCCTAAGGAAAGAAAGAAAGAAAGAAAGTTCAGACAACCAATGCTAGCTTCTTAACAGCACACTGTACACTGCAGTTGGATTATTACTGTGTATGTAAATTGCAATGCATTCTAATGAATGGCCAGAAGCAGATGGATGCATTAAAATGCACTCGTGCATTGAAGAATCATACTATAAGCTAAAGCAAGTGGTTGCCAACAAGTTACCATATTTTCTTAAAAAGGACCCGTGACATCTCCTTAAATGTCTATTTTAATAAATCCTTGTGTTCCCTGTGAAATAACAATCCCAGAGCATCTTCTCTTTATAAAGCTGTGTTGCACTGTTCCTTTTTATTCCTTCATTAGAAATGAATCAGTCAGCTGGGTGTTACCATTCCAATTTTCAAAGGGGTGTGTCTCTGCACATACTGACTCTAACAACACTGATTGGACAATGTTGGACTATGCAAGGACAAGCCCTCCATTGATAACACACTTCTGACATTGTGGTCATAAATTTCGAGGAGGACCAACAAAGGAACACCACCACGCAGAGTTACCAGAGAAGATGCTCTAGAATTGTTATTTCAGAGAAAACCAGAATTCATTATAACAAACATGTTAGGAGTGGCCACGAGTTCTCTTTAAATCTCCATGACAAAAGTTTGCCAGATACAGACAACTCAGTTAAATTCGATAACCCAATCAAGGTGCAGGTGGATCACAAGCATCACTAAACTTCATGTAGTTTGTAGATCATCTGTTGGAGGATATCTTAAAGTCAATGGAGTTCTAGCTGAGGAATTGTGCTTTAGCACTCCAGTCCAGTGTTAGTGTGCTCTTTAAATCACCACTATTCATAATGATTTTATTATTATTATTTATTTTTGAGCGCCCTTGGTTCCAGGGCGCTGTACATTCAGGTTTCATACATAACATAGGTCAAACAAGTACAAAGGTGACAAATTAATAACTAACAACTGGTACAGAAGGAGAGAGGTCCCTGCCCGTGAGGGCTTACACTCTAAAAGGAAGGTGGGAAGAGACAGAAGGTGAGGGGCAGACATGTTTGTGGGCCGGTGTACCGGTGGTGGGGTTATTGTTGGTTATAGGCAATCCTGAAGAGATGGGTTTTCAGGTTGCTTTTGAGGCTGGTGAGAGTGGGGGAGAGTCTGAGGTGTTGGGGTAGTGAGTTCCAGAGTATGGGGGAAGCACGGGAGAAGTCTTGGAGACGGTTGTGTGAGGAGCTGATAAGGGGAGAGCAGAGGAGAAGGTCCTGTGAGGAGCGGAGATTGCGTGAGGGGAGATATCTGGAGATTAGAGCAGAGATGTATGGAGGGGAGAGGTTATGTAGAGCCTTGTAGGTCAAGGTTACTAACTTGAACTGGATTCGCTGGGCAATGGGAAGCCAGTGAAGTGATTGGCAGAAGGGAGAGGCAGGGGAGTAGTGAGGAGAGAGGTGAATCAGACGGGCAGCAGAGTTAAGGATGGATTGGAGGGGAGCGAGGGTGCTAGCTGGGAGGCCACAGAGAATGATGTTGCAATAGTCTAGGCGTGAGATGACAAGGGCATGGACAAGCATTTTTGTGCTTTCAAAGTTAACGAATGAGCCCATACCCGAGATATTTTTCAGGTGGAGGCGACAGGCAGAAGTGAGGGTTTGGATGTGTGGTTTGAAGGACAGATTGGAGTCAAGGGTTATCCCAAGGCAGCGGACTTGTGGAGCTGGTGAGAGAGTGTAGCCATTGACTGTGATAGAGAGATCAGGTGGAGGGATGGAGTGGGACGGTGGAAAGATAATGATCTATATTTATATAGCGTCAACACATTCCACAGCACTTTACAATTTAGAGGGTATAAGTGCAGACAAATCCAAACAATACACAGTAAAAAGCTACAGATCAGACACAAGATTTGAGGGTCCTGCTCCCAAGAGCTTACAATCTATTAGGGTGTATGGGTATGTCAAAGGGTGAGAAGTGCTTTGTTTACACTATGGTCCAGCTATATTACATAAATATGGGGTGGTTTACATAAAAAAGGGATGAATCTGCCACCAAGACTGTACATCTATATACAGATAAGTGCCTGTGAGTGCCTAAATGCATGGAGTGACAGAAGTGTGTGATTGAAAGGGGGAAGGAGTAGCAATTAGGGATCTTGGTTGGCCAGCCTAAAAAGATGTATTCTCAGTGAGGTGTTTGAATGTTATGAGTTTGCCATTGATTTGTGGAATTGTCAAGATCCAGGCTCACGGCAACTAATAATATCTTCTGACATGTAATGTCACAAGTCAAAAGTGAATCTACTGAATTTTTCAGTATTTTATGTAACATACCTATACACTTCAGGTCTCAAATTGTGCTGTAGCCCTCAACTGCATTCAGGCAGAAATTCATGCATGATCTTACACCAATTAAAACTTCAATTGGTTTATTGGTTGCACATTAAAATGCCATGGATAGCCTGTACCGCAATTGCTTACGCGTTTCAGGCATGACAGCTCTTAACCATAGCACACAAACATATGGAAGAAACCATATTAAAAACGCATAACCAACTAATGGACTATCATGACTAAGTCACATGATGTAACGTGTTACAAAAAAATCATACATTGTTTTCAGAAAACTAATAATGATACAATAAATCATTTTTGAGGTTTAATCCTGAGTGGAAATGTGCGCCAAGAAGCCTGATGCAAAAAGACTTCTCTACCTAGAAGATGTGTCTGTCTATCCCCACCCCTTTCAGGTTTCTTTTTTCTTTCAATGCCATGAAACGTAAATCGCAAGATTGCCCTAATGTACAGTGGAAAAATGTGTAGAGGCTCCCAATGCATTTATATTAGAAGAGTTACTGGATTCAACAATGTTCTCATGTCTTAAAGGGTCGAATCGTACGTCCAACAGCGTTTAATCTAAAAGCGGTGGAGTCAATAATATAGACAATATAATCCTGATTACTGACAGAATCTTTAATGTGGTATGTACAAGAGTTATGTAAGGAACAAACTGTGTCCGTATGGTTTGGTCTGAACAGAGAGCTTTTAAATCCCCGTTATTTGCAGCATGAGATAGATTACGTGATAGGAGAAAAAGCAAGTGGACGTTAGACAGAGCCACCAATATTGTCAGAAGAAGAACAGATGAGCTGTACTTGAACCAAAAGCATGAACACTAGAGGATAATAATGAGTCTTATAATATCACTTTCAGCACTATTGGATTAACCTGACTTAAAACACAAGTAGTGCTCTGAGAAAATGAAAGGAGTGCTCTGGTTGCTATGGGCAAAAAAGAAAGTCTTAGACCTAGACAGTTTTCATATATGTCCCCCAAAGTTACAAATAAGTTACAAATATGGCAGAACTTGGAGTTCAGTCTGTGACTATATGAGCATCATGGACACAATTTGTCAATGCTGATTACAATAATTCTCCTAATATAATTGCATTGGGAGCTTCTAAACATTTTATATTGTACATTAGGGTAATCATACTACCATTCCCATGAAGTAAAGTCCAATGCACAGGATTATCATCTATACATAATTGTTTGTGACACGTTATATCATGTGACATTGGTTTGTCACACTTGTCATTGATTTGTTATGTGTTTTTAACATGGTTCCTTTCATATATTTGTATGCTACGATTAAGCGTGGTCATGCTCAAAACGCGTAAGTGATTGTAGTACAGGCGATCTATGGCTTTTTAATTTTTAATGTATAACCAATAAAACATTGATGCTTTGGTGCAGGATCATACTACTGCTCTGTTGAATTTATCTACGACTATCAGTATCCTCCTGAGTCGATCTGTGCAGATACAAGATTTACCTGATTAAAGAGATTTTTCAAGGTGAGCTGGCTTCAATACATCTTTTGCGTGTGTGTTCAGGCATACCAGTCCAGGGTCAGGGACAGTTTATGCTTACCTTTTATATTATAAAAATAAAATTTCAATTAAAAAAATTTAAGAGCAAAATCATATAAGCCCCTCTAAAAAGGGTTTCTTTTTCTTTTGTCACATTACGCAACGTGGAAAAATATTTGGTTTTGAAAAAGAAAGCCCTTGGAAAGCTATTATTATTATTATTTATTTTTAGCGCCCTTGGTTCCAGAGCCTGTACTTCGGTTTCTACATAACATAGGTAAAAAAAGACAAGGTGAAAAATTAATAACTAAAAACTGGTACAGAAGGGAAAAAGGGGCCCTGCCCGTGGGGGCTTACACTCAAAAGGGAAGGGTGGGAGACGAAGTTGGGGAAAGATATGGTTGTGGATAGTGTAGTGACAGCAAATTTTATTGTTGGTTATAGGCAACCTGAAAGATGGGGTTTTCAGGTTGTTTTGAGGCTGGTGAGATGGGGGAGAGTTGAGGTGTTGGGGCAGTGAGTTCCAGGTAGGGGGGAAAACGGTAGAAGTTTGGAGATGGTTTTGTGAGGATTTTCACGGGAGAGCAGAGAAGAAGGTCCCCGTGAGGAGCGGAGATGCGTGAGGGGAGATTCTGGGGATTAGGGAGATTGTATGGAGGGGAAAGGTTATGAGAGCCTTGTAGGTCAAGGTTTCTGCTTGAACTGGATTCGCTGGGAACGGGAACCAGTGAAGGGATTGGGAAGGGGAGAGGCGGGAGTATCAAAAGAAGTTGAATTAGACGGGCAGCAGTGTTAAGTATGGGTTGGAGGGGGGAGGGTGCCGCTGGGAGGCCACAAGAAGGATTTGCAATAGTCAGGCTGAATAAGATGGCATGGGCCCGCATTTTTTTGCTTTCGAAATTTGGAATGAGCGATACGGGATTTTTTTCAGGTGAGGCGGCGGAGAGGTGAGGGTTTTTGGGTGTGTGGTTTTAAGGAAATTGGAGTCAAGGTTATCCCCAAGGGGGCGGACTTTTGGAGCTGGGGGAGAAAGGGGAGCCATTGACTGGATAGAGGATCAGGTGGAGGGATGGGTGGGACGGTGGAAAGAGATGAATTTGTTTTCTCCACGTTTAGCTTTAGAAGACGTGAGGAGAAGAAGGAGGAAGGCCAAAGACAGCGGGATCGGGAGAGAAGGGTAAATCTGGGCCGGGGATGTAGAGTTGGGTAAACTCAGCATACAGGGGTATTGAAGCCATGAAAGTATAGTTGACCCAGCCCAAGAGTGTAATAGAAAAAGTATGGGCCAGGACGACCCGGGGGAACCCCCAACAGAGAGGGGCGGGGAGGGGGTGGGCGGATGAAAAGACCGAATGTCAACAGGAGGTTAGGAACCCAAAAAGGGGCAAGTCGGTGTGCGAGGGAGGAGGGGTTTTAGGGGAGGGTGGTCCCATGTCAAAGGCGGAGGACAGGGTATGAGGAGAAGACGAGTAGGGGCGTGAGGCTTTGGGCAGTTGCGGGGTCGGGGGTGACTTGGTTTAGGGTGGTTTCGTAGAGGGGGGGGGGTCAGAAGCCAAATTGCGTGGGTAAAGGAGAAAGTTGGTGGATAGATAGAGAAAAGTTGAAGTAGACGTGCTGTTCGAGGAGTTTGGACGCGAATGGAAGCATGGAGGGGGCGATAGTTTGGACAGACAGGAGGGGTAAAGAGAGGGTTTCTTAAGGTGGGGTGTGCCGCTGTTTAAAGGTGGGGGAAAAGATGCCAGAGGTTAATGATGGTTGAAGAGATAGGCGAGGGTGGGTGATGACACACTAAGGTCAGGGAGGGGTGAGTGGCAGTGGGTAAAGTTTACATTTTAGTGAGGTTAGATTTGGCGAAAGGGGGAGACTTGTTATGAGTGACGTGAGAAGGAAGTTGGGGGGAAAATGATGAGCGGTGTAGGGTGGGATGTTAGGACACTGCAGGAATAAAGTAAAAGGGAAGGGGTGCAGGATGAAGCTTTTGTCTGATGAGATTGATCTATTAGGAAGTGAGTGGCAAGTTTATTGCTAGAGGAGATTGGGGGGGGGGGGGTCTGGTGGACAGAGGAGGCGTTTAAGGTTTTTTAACGTTGTTGGGGGTTTGAGACAGGGGGGATAAAGTGGTAAAATAATCCTGTTTGGCTGATTCGAGTGCAGATTTAAATGTATGATGTATTGATGCAATACCATAGATGCAATATCCATTAAGTGCAATTCCATAAGTGTGATTTCAGAATTATACCAGAATGTAGCATTATGGGTGAATGGATCTAAGCAAAATTTTGTCACCCGACCTTCTTCTTCTGTCAATTAAGGGATGTTTTCCTGTGAACCACCACACCCATCCTCCATTTGCTGCGTGAATCTTTATGGGACTACCACACCCCACAGCTTTACCACCTAAAGTCCATATTGTACAGTCAATAGTCCCAATTTTAATCTCAACTCATTTTCAAAGAGTTCCAAATGTTCAGATGATGTTTTTAGAGATCAAGACCTGTTGCATTAAAAAAGACAAGAAATATTAAAAAAATTCAGAAATCCTTACGTTTTCTGCTATTTACTTTAACAACCTCTGTTTGTTTTATAGTTTACAGCATGCAATGACCTCTGCATTCGCCTCTCCTATTTATCCATCAACTCTTCATTCTGTCTTCCGTAATGTACCCCAAGGCTTCAGTAATATGCTCTACATACATCATAGCAAGAATTCTTAACACACGGAGCTTTGCATAATGGAAACTTGTCTTCACAATAGGTTTATGCCTTTAATTTCAAAGAAATTTACTAGAAGCAGATTGTAACCTTATGATAAAAATATTGAATGTTTTTTTTGTTGTTTTTGTATTGCATGTTAGTAACAAAGATGGTAAACAAGGCAATTTCTAAGAAATCCTATTAAAAATATGCATATGTTGCCATTACTGTTTTTATGTTCATAGTTAAAATATTTTATTTGCAAATGAAAAACATAAGGCAACAAGCAGCATTCTGTAAAAAGTTCCATGTAAACAGGAAAATACTTCTTATAATTCAATTTATTTTGGAAAAGTCTTGCATGATTTTAACAAAAAGTGTTATCCATTTGGATAAAATTAAATTTAATG
>JAODAL010001770.1:0-217328 GCA_025379985.1 Phyllomedusa bahiana
TTATTAGAATTTTCCCTGTTTTAGCAGAGACATTAAATAATGTTCTAAAAGGTTGTTACCTTGTATTCGATGTTGTACGTTTTCTAAATGTTCTCAAACACAAAATTCTTACAAAAACATATTAAAAAGACCTAGTACCAAAAATTTTTAAAAAATAAAAATTATTTTTTCTTTTAAAGGGTTTTAAAATTCTTTAAAAATACTTCATCTTATCTCAGTGGCTTCATTTAAAAAAAAAGGGAAAATATTTTCAACTTAAAAATCCTAAACTTTTCCCTTTTTTTTTTAAAATTTTCTATTCTTTTTGGAATTTTGGGAGTACAGTTCTTTTAAATTTTATTTTCATATTTATTCACCCGCTTATATATTGGGGCAAAATGTCGAGATCCACTATGGAGACTATGGAGCATTTTTTTTTGCATACCTTGTGCATTCATTCTTTATTCAACTTCTTGTGTTTTCGCCTATAAAGGGAGCCCCAAAGGGGCACTCGGTAATAGATCACTAAACTACTGTACATTAGTTTACCTTTTTATTTTAAAAATTGTTTCCCGTATTTTCACCCAAAAACTATCAGTGTCCAAAATTTGCCCGGACGTCGAGGGCCTAAATTTTTGACCACATTTACACCCTTCCCTCCTCAACATATTCCTTCAATATTTTTTGCTTTGAATAATTTCCTGCAAACGACTTGGTGCAATCTGCTCTTTCACTGTCAAGGCCCTACGAAAAGTGATATTGGGCTTTGTTGGCAGTTGGTCCATTAGGAAAGGGTCTTTACATCATACCGTATATGCCAATGTTTGTCTATAATATCCCTAATTCTGCTATGTGCATCCACTTAGCTCGTATCAAAATTATAATTGAAGGATTTTTTCAGATTTTCTTTATTTACCTGATTTTGTAGTTGTGTTTCTGGATTTTTAAAAAGACAGTCTGTGTTAATTTATTTACTTTCTTAAATGCTTGTGTAATAATTCCCTTAAAGGGGTTTTGCCACGATCTCATTTCATACCTCCTGTATCCAGCTCTGTGTGCTCAGAAGGGGGCGTGTGGTATTTGCTTGAATTGCATATCATGTGACCCAGGATGACATCACCATGCCTTTCCTCTCTCTAGTGAAAGAAAGGTCTGTTTATGTAAAGCATTGTGAGTAGCTGAGAGATAAAGTTTTTGCCTCCAGGCACAAGGGTCCTAGGTTCAAATCCCTGCAGGAACCAAAGCTGTGTTTTTTTTCTCTTTATCAATGCACAGATCTGATTGAGGTTTCTTTTTTATTTATTTGCACTGTTTGATTAATTACTAAGGAGTACAGAGGACGGGAGTAGAATGACAGCACCCGGGGTTTGAACACTCAGTAGCTGCCTGAGAGGAGAAGTGATGTCTGAGCATGTCAGGCCAGGACTGAGGAGTTCTCAGCCCTGGTCGTATCCCCTGGAGACAAGCTGTAAACAATGGATCACTAATGGAGCAGCTAAGACAAAAATGGTGCAGAATTTTTAATAATGATGAATGATGAAAATGTTTATTATTTAATTTCCAAACTTCCCACTTCAATTTTACTTCGTGGCAAAACCCCTTTAAGGTAACCTTTAGTTATAATTTGGGCTTGTTGTTGGAATATTTGATCATCAGAGCAATTCTTCCTCGTGCTTAATTGCCCGTAAGGCCGTGTTCACACGGCTTATTCAAGCCGTAATTGCGGGCCGGATTTCGCCCGCAATTACGGCTTGAATAAGGGGCGGGGGAGGGTCGGGAGAGCGGCGGGGGCGCTGCTCGCCGGCCCCATAGACAATGCATTATTTACGGCGCGTACGCGCCGTAAATAATGTGCATGTCACTTTCTCCCCCCGCGGCGGATTCGCCGAGCGGGGAGGAGCAACAGAATCCACAGTTCTCTATGAGAACTGTGAATTACCGTAATGACAGGGGCGGATTGGAGCCGTACTGCAGCGCAAATCCGGCACGGAGTACGGCTCCAATCCGCGGCGAAATAAGCCGTGTGAACAAGGCCTAAGGCATATTTGTCTTCCATTTTTTAAAATAGTAGCTCTGGAAGTCTAAATATCCATTAGTATCTACTGATTTAAAATGGGTTTTTGTAAAAAACTTTTTGTTTTCACTATCTTTTCTAATATTTATATCCAAAAACTGTATTTCATCGGTTTCAATCTTAGAAGTGAAGGTTATCCCCCACCAGTTATTATTCAGATGCATAATAAATTCATTAACTTCTTCCACTGTTCCATTCCATAAAATAAATAAATCTATAAATGTCCGATAAATAATAATTTTATGGTTGTATATCTTTTTATGAATATGCTCCTCCTCGAAGCATCCCATGAATAGATTTGCATAAGAAGGAGCGTCCCGTGTTCCCATTGCCATCCCCCTCCATTGCTTGTAGATGGTATTACCATAAACAAAATAATTATTTTCCATTCTAAAAGCTAACCCCATTAATAGAAAACATTTTTGTCCCACTATCAAACAAGAATCTTTTTCTAAAATGTTGACACACATTTTATCCCCAATTCATGTGTAATGTTACTATACAAGGAACTAACATCCATTGTAATGAATAAATAATTCTCTCCGTATGGGACATGCGTAAGAATTTTAATAAGTCCCTCAGAAAACTCGGAAGGGTTTTTACGTAGTCCTGTAGATATAGATCCACAAAATGGAAAAGATTACTTAAAGAGCTCCCTATATAGGAGATTATGGGTCTACCTGGGGGATTTTTTATATTTTTATGAATTTTTGGAGAGAAATAAAAATGTTTTTTTTTTTTGGCGCTAAATTAATTATAAAGTTTTTTTCTTTTTTAGCAAGTATCCCATCCCTGCTTTTTCTATAAATAGAATTATTTTTTGTTGAATTCCTGTAGAGGGCTCCTCAATGATCACCTCATAATATTCTTTGTCTGAAAGAATCCTATTCGCTTCTTTCAGAGAGTATGACAAATCCATAATAACAATACCACCTCCTTTGTAGGTGGCCCTACTGACAATGTTGTTATTATCCTTTAAGGCTTTAATAGCAGATTTTTCTTTCTGGGTTAAATTTTTCTTTCGTTTTGCAGTTGTGTCTTATGTTTATTTTTGGGAATACCATCAAGTTTTCGAAAATCATCATTAACCAACTCATAAAATGTCTGTATAAAATGCCCCTTGGATTGTGTGGGGTAAAATTTAGATTGTGTTTTTATGGGAATATACTTCCCTTCTCTCCTTTCTTGTAGATTTTCTTTTTCTACCCCAATTTTTTCTTTTTGGATTTTATTTTTATGCATATTGAAACGTCGAGTTAGCGTAAGTTTCCTAATAAAAGTATAAGATCCAAAAATAACTCAAATGTGTCTGATTCTTGTGAGGGACGAAAAAGAAAGTCCACTTGAAAGGACTTGTATCTCATATTTATCTAATTTATATTGGGACAAATATAGAGCTTTCCACCTTTACAACCACGTCACTGGCTTTTCTTTTTTTGTTTGGGGGAAGTACAAATTTATAGGATTTATCTTCAAGTTGGGAGTTTTCAATTGCAAGTGTGGGATTAGCTGCATGTCTAGAAAAGGAACAATAGCATCTGAATCCTTCTTACTATTATCTACAATACTTTTTTGGTAAAATATCTTTTAAAATGGCATTTTCCCCACCTTCTTTATCCAGAGTTTCCAGCCTATCCTTAATTTTGCTTTTATTTTTTATATTTCTTTTTATATTAGTTCAAACGAATTTGTGGGTCGTGGATATAAAACACTTTCTTTATTACAAAAAATTCATAAAACTATATACACATATTCTTCAATTACATAATACGAGGGGGATACTTATGATTTGTTGCGGAGTAACTCCGTTCAACCGTGAGTCCTATAACTCGCGGTTGAGAAAGGGGTGGAGTCTCCCTGAAAAGTCGCACACGCTGACAGCTACCGCTCGGTCTCCGGGTACTCCTCTGGAATCCCAGAACGCGGGCATTCAAATGGGTTCCTATACACCTTGGACGCTGGTGAATGGTAGACACCACACGGATAAAATGGATGGCATTATAGTCTAATGGACGTGGAATGTAGAGTGCCGTTCCTGATGTTATAGGACTCGCGGTTGAACGGAGTTACTCCGCAACAAATCATAAGTATCCCTCTCGTATTATGTAATTGAAGAATATTTGTATATGGTTTTATGAATTTTTTGTAATAAAGAAAGTGTTTTATATCCACGGCCCACAAATTCGTTTGGACTGATATACACTGGTTTTGGAGACCTGGATGTGGTGCTGGTGAGGGAGCATAACTGGCGCTAAAAAGTGGCAGAATTATATGTATAAAGTTTTTATATTAGTTGTCACTGGTATTGTGACTATAGTTGATACTTCATGTTCTCAGGTTCTATGCCTACTAAATTTTCTATTTTACCCGGAAATGAACAGTCAGGAGATGGACATTCCCAGATCAAGGACTGTTCTGTCCTAACACTTTGTATGATTTCATTATACTCCTTCCTTACCTTTTTGATCTCATCTCGCACTTGTTTTAGTCTAATTTTTTTTTCTGTTTCATACATAGATCTATTTTCAGTTTCAATTTTTTCTTATTCTAGGGATTTTGATAAATCCTCATGGTCGCAAATCTGTGCTGGTGAATAATTACGATCTCCTTTTTTCTCCTATATGAAGTTCTAAATTTTCCACCATTTATGTTGGCATGTGGCTTTTAATTTTCATCTTATACCTATAAGAAGAAAAATATAGTTTTTTAGTAAAATGTATGAGTACTATGGTCTTTTTAATATGGTCTCTGTAAGACATTTTGTGTTAGTTTGATGTAACATTTGAATTCAACAACTTCAATATCTCTGCTAGAACAGGGATAACTTCTAGTGACATCTAGTGGTGGAGCAGTGAAAATTACATACGATCGATTAGTAAAGAAAAGGTTTTATATAGAAAAGGGTTCATTTTTGTGGATGATGTTTTTTATGAATGTTTTAAAAAAAGAACATGAAATTTCTAATTATTATATTTTATTGTATAAACATTGATGATTGTAAGGTAAATTGTCTTTTACCTCCGGTATCATTTAGTATTTAACCTTACATTTGCACTTTGGGACTCATGAGCCTGACGAAGTGTTTTCTTTTAACACGAAACGATATGAAACGCGTTGTCCTGGAAATAAAACTATTTATTTTAATTCAGACCTGTGCTGAAAACTTAATACACGCTGATCTGACAAAAATTGTCAAAGTCGGACTTTTGGAAAACCGGTGGAATCCAGGATACTTTGTAATCTGCAAACTCAAAGGAATGGAACTGAGAGTTGTGCTCAATAGAGGATTCTTGAGACCTTCAGGAAGGCAGCACAGCTCCTGGTGCCCCCCTGATGATTTAGGTAGGTCGTCGCAGTGGTGCTGTGGAATTGAATATGAACTGGGTGACCCTGGAGGAGAGGGGACCAATGAGAGAGAGACAGAAAAATGGCCCTGAGATCCAGGACATTGATCTGCAGGAGAGATTCCTGCGGGGACCACAAGTCGTTCATGAGCCAAAAACAGCTCTCCACCCTGAGGTGCTGGCATCCATGGTGATCATCAGGCACTGTGGAGGAAGAAGTTACTTCCCCTGAAGTAGAGCAGGAGACACCAGCCACCAGTTAAGGTCGATAAGAACTCGGAATGGAAGCAGAATCTTTTTGTCTACAGACAACGGAGAGCCATCCCAGCGAGCAAGAATGGAACATTGGAGCAGGCGAGAGGGAAACTGGGCATTTAGCCGTCTGGTAGAAGGTAAGCGCGCGTCAGGATGGTTTTCTACCTGAAAACAAGTTCCGCAAAATGTGCAAAAAAAAGTGAAGTCCACAGAAAGTGGAAAGGAAATTCATGCAGGAGTTTCTAGTTCGTTAATGGGATTCTGGTACGGGGAGGGGTGTGCATTCTAACTGTATGGGCCACATGTAGGTCTAAAACTCACTTTGTTGCCCATAGCAACCAGAGCGCCCCTTTCATTTCTTATAGTGCTCTTGAAAACAGAGGGGTGCTGTGATTGGTTGCTATGGGCAACAAAGTGAGTTTTAGACCTAGACAGTTTTCATACATGTGGCCCTATGTATCAAAAGTGGGGGAATTCGAAGACATAGGCTGGGGTTTGAAGATACTGTCATGGAACGTGAAGGGGTTGCATTCTCCCCCAAAAAAGGATGCTAATCTTAAAACGCTTGAAGAGACTGAGGGTGGATGCTGCCAGGTATAATTATGATGATCCTCGCAGCTCCTTTGGTATGCTGGCACCCAAGATAAGAGGGATACAGAGCTAATCATCTCTGCTTCCCTTAAATACCTTCAATGACCCCTCAAGTGTATAACAATCAAGCCCCTAACACTTCCGCATTGGTATGTGTTAGTTTATACCTATTGCCGGGTTCCTGTATAGTGTGCGCGCATGTCCCGCTGCCATTGATTGCCCGGCGTTCCGGATGCTGTACTGAGCATATCCGGAAGGAAAATACATGTCATGTCCGGTGGGGGCCGCCGGGAACGACACTGCGCATGTCTGGAATCCGGCCCAGTCTATGCGCCGCCCGGCATTCTGAATGCTGCACTGTGCATGTCCGGAAAGAGAATACATGTCATTTCCGGTTAGTGCTGCCGGGAACGACACTGCGCATGAAAGGAATCCGATTCGGTCTCTGCGCTGAAGCTCGAATGTGCGCATGTCCATGTGTACTGCCCAACAGCAGCAGCAATTACCTATGGCGGGCGCACTCGCTCCCGACGCCACCCCATCCACTTTAATATATATAGATAACACACTGTTGTGGCGGGACGTCTCCGCTAACTTTGATTCTCTAAATTTCCCAGAGCAACTGCTATGTGACAGACGCACATAGTATAACATGGGCATAATTCAGGGCCAAAAATTTCGGGGTATAGACATTCACTGTCCTCAGCTGACAAATTATCAGACTGTAAGTAATCAATGAATATAATGAAAAATTAATAATATAGTACTGATGCATATCCAATGGTCAGATTTGAAGAGTCCATAGTGGTCCTCCATGGAGAGTGCGAACAAAGCAGAGCAGAGTGAACAGACCCAAGCCAGAGTCTATTCAATAAAACATCCAAATTGCAAAGTCTCATTAAGGCCCTTTGGATGAACCGATTCCATACGATAGATCCATTGGGCCTCTTTACATAGGATTCGTCTATCCCATTCCCCTCCTCTGGGGGATGGTCTCACAACCTCTAAGATCAAAAAGCGCAGAGATTCCCATTCACCATTATGATGTTCCCACACATGTCGGGCTACTGGCGTGTCTCTCCTATATCGTATATCCCCCAGATGTTCTCCCACCCTTCTTTTAAATATTCTCTTTGTTTTTCCAATATAATTCAGTGGGCAGGGGCATGTACACATATAAACTACTCCTTCTGTCCTACAGTTGGCAAAATCACGGATGAAAAATTGTTTTCCATTTGAGGCACTTGTGAAGGACTTCGTTTGTTGTATGTATGGACAGGCTACACATCTCTGCCCACATTTAAACATACCAATCGGTCTCCTTTCCAACCAAGTGCCTTGAGGGGGTATTGGTGTATAGTGGCTATGGATCAGTCTATCCTTAATAGATCTACCCCTTCGATAAGTTATCAAAGGGGTTGAAGGAAGGTATACCTATAATCAAAGTTAGCGGAGACGTCCCGCCATAACAGTGTGTTATCTATATGTATTAGAGTGGATGGGGTGGCGTCGGGAGCGAGTGCGCCCGCCATGGGTAATTGCTTGCTGCTGTTTGGCAGTACACATGGACAGGGCGCACATTCGAGCTTCAGCGCGAGAACCGAATCGGATTCCTTACATGCGCAGTGTCTTTCCCCGGCAGCACAACCGAAATACATGTATTCTCTTTCCGGACATGCACAGTGCAGCATTCAAATGCCGGCGGCGCATAGACTGGGCCGGATTCCAGACATGCGCAGTGTCGTTCCCGGGGCACCAACCGGAAATGAAAATGTATTTTCCCTTTCCCGGGACATGCGCATACAGCATCCGGAACGCCGGGCAGATCAATGGTAGGGGGAAACATGCGCACACACTAACGGGAACCCGGCAATAGGTTATAAACTAACACATACCAATGGGGGAAGTGTTAGGGCTTGATTGTTATACACTTGAGGGGTTCATTGAAGGAAATTTAAGGGAAGCAGAGATGATTAGCTCTGTATCCCTCTTATCCTGGGTGCCAGCATACCAAAGGAGCTGCAAGGATCATCATTATTATACCTGGCAGCATCCAAGCTGGATAGTGCACAGTATGCTGTATCATCTAGGTATGTAGTGGTAATATATAGGGGTTTAGGTAGTATAATTTTAGATAGTCTAGTAAAAGTTATTTTTTTAACGGGATTATAAATTTTGCAGTGATTTCTTGGTCCAAATCCTCTGTTGATATAATATTTGCAGTATTTTTAATATTAGAGACTGAGGGTGGACATTGCTTTATTACAGGAGACACATTTAGAAGAAAAAGATTTTCCACAGCTATAAAAAGCTCTTGCTAGGAGAGGTAAGGGGTTCGGTGACCATACAAGGTGAGGGAGGGTCTTAGTCCTGATTCATAAAAATACTCCCTGTAAAATGTTATCAATAGATACTGACACAGAAGGCAGATATATTAATCTACAGTCAGAGACACCGGCAGGGTTATTTAATCTGATTAACACATACGCCCCAAATAAACCGGATGAAAAAATTATTTCTGGATCTATAAGCAAAACTCATCCAAGAAGGGGAGGGAGGAATATTAATAAGGGGGGACTTCAATTGCATCATGAATACTCTGGAAGATAGGAAAAGATGGGAAGAACACACATCATCAGATGATAAGAGAAAAAGCCTATTACGTAGCATGTGCGATAATGTGGGCCTGGGAGATACTTGGACAGCATCGAATCCTGCAGAGAGGGACTATACCCATTTCTCCCATGCCCATGGGTCGTGGTCTAGATTGGACTATTTTCTGGCAATGGTAGAATCGGTTGAGACTGGAGAGATGGTGATCTCTGACCACTCTCCTGTGTCCATCTCATTACATGAGACATTTCCGAGAGGGACGGATATTATTTGGAGACTCCCCAGATCACAATTTAAAGATTTAATAATTCGATGGTGGAGAGAATATGAAAAAGATAATGCGATAGATAAAGACTCCCCTGGTCTATTTTGGGACACAGGAAAGGCGGTACTTTGAGGTAGAATAATGGCAATATGGCAGCCAAAAAAGAAAAAGGTGAATTTTAATAGGGCCACAGAGGCGTTGAGGCACGTGTATACGACATTCCTATCAGACCCTTCTGAAAAGAATTGGGTTTCATCCAAAGAGTTCTTTGAGCTCCGACAAAAGAGAATATAATCTCTACATCATGATTAGTTCAAAGTATCCCTATTCAAATTCGGGAACAAGGCAGGAAAGTTGATGGCAGGATTGGTTAAAGGAAGGAGAGGGGTCACAAATATCTTAGGCCTCAAAAATAGCTCATGGGAACTGAAAAGGGAACCCAAGGAAAATCAACAGTATTCTGCAGGATTATTATAATAACCTTTACACTCAAGCAGGTTACAATAGCTCAAAAGGACAAAGCCGTCTACAAAATATCTTTTTACCTACTTTGGCAGAACAGGATAGAGAAGAAGTCGAGATAGAAGAAGAATTGAAAGAGGTCATTCGTAAGCTCCCACCTAACAAGGCCCCAGGCCCAGATGGCCTGCCAGTAGAACTGAATAAAGTATTGCTGGGAGTGGACGTCTACCTTATGACAAGTGTTTGGAGATATTATCAAAACAAAGACAATGTTACCATCTAGGAACATAGCCGACATTAAAGTGCTACATATTAATCAGGATATTAAAATACTCTCTAAAATTATGGCTAATAGGCTAGCGGGGTGAATGCCGAAATTGGGGAACACCAAATGGGATTTATACAAGGTAGATCTGGGGTTAATAACATTAGAACTGTTAACAGTGGAAGCACTGGAAAGAAATCAGTTAGGTAGACACACACCAGCCCTGTTAGCAATCGACGCCGAGAAAGCATTCAATAACGTGAAATGGAACTGGCTTAATTTAGCTACCAGACTTATAAGGGGAATGGAGCATCTTAGTTATGAGGAGAGGTTCGTAGAATTGAACTTATTTAGTCTTGAGACAAGACGGTTTCGAGGAGACATGATTATTTTATATAAATCTAGAACTGATCCCTACAAAAAGTATGGGAGAAAGTATTTCAAGTGAAGCCCCCTCAACACACAAGGGGACATTCCCTTCGACTAGAGAAAAAAGGATTCAATCTCCAGAGGAGAAGAGCGTTCTTCACAGTAAGAAACTGTGGAATAGCCTCCTGAGGAGTTTGGTCACAGCAGGAACTGTAGAGAGTTTCAGAAAGCTTAGAAAACTACCGGGAAACTAAAGAATCTGAATGCGAATGTAGCCATGTAAAATTCTGGAGCCTGGCTGGTGGAGGCTCTGTGGTCAGAGATATGGACTACACAGGAGCAGATAGGTTCTAGCCTTTTGGGTCTCAGGGCATTCACCAGTGGGGAGGCTGGGCTTAACATCCTTGCCTCCCTCCCAGGGCTGCCAATAGAAATGTTGGGGCCCCATACAGCTACAGTGCCTGGGCCCCCTTTCCATGTCCCGCCCCAAACACGCCCATTCCCAGATACCACCCCAAACATGCCCCTCCCAGACACCACCCATTCAGTACCATAGCCCCGCCCCCTTTCAGGAGGGGACCCTCACACGGCCAGGGGCGAAGAGGGGGCCCTCTCACACCCACAGGGCCAGGGGCGATGAGGGGGCCCTCTCACACCCACAGGGCCAGGGGCGAGGAGGGGGCCCTCTCACACCCACAGGGCCAGGGGCGAGGAGGGGGCCCTCTCACACCCACACGCCAGGGCGAGAGGGGCCCTCCACCCCACAACGGCCAGGGCGAGAGGGGCCCTCTCCACCCACCGGCCAGGGCGAGAGGGGGCCCTCTCACAACCCAAAACGGCCAGGGCGAGGAGGGGCCCCTCCACACCCCACGGCCAGGGCAGAGGGGCCCTCTCACCCCACAAGGGCCAGGGCGAGGAGGGCCCTCTCAACCCACGGGCGAGGAGGGGCCCTCCCAAACCCAGGGGCGAGGAGGGGGCCCCTCACAACCCCAGGGCGAGGAGGGGCCCTCCACGGCCAGGGGCGAGGAGGGGGCCCTCTCACACCCACACGGCCAGGGCGAGGAAGGGGCCCTCTCACCCCCCCTCCGAGGGAGAGGGGGCCTCTCACCCCACACGGCCCAGGGCGAGGAGGGGGCCCTCTCACACCCACACGGCCAGGGCGAGAGGGCCCTTTAAGCGAGGCGGCGAGGGGGGCCCCTCACTCACAACCCAGCCAGGGGCGGAGGGGGGGGGGGGGGGGGGGGGGGGGGGGGGGGGGGGGGGGGGGGGGGCGGGGGGGGGGGGGGGGGGGGGGGGGGGGGGTGGGGGGGGGGGGGTGGGGGGGGGGGGTGGGGGGGGGGCGGGGGGGGGGGGGGGGGGGGGGGAGGGGGGGGGGGGGGGGGGGGGGGGGGGGGGGGGGGGGGGGGGGGGGGGGGGGGGGGGGGGGGGGGGGGGGGGGGGGGGGGGGGGGGGGGGGGGGGGGGGGGGGGGGCGGGGGGGGGGGGGGGGGGGGGGGGGGGGGGGGGGGGGGGGGGGGGGGGGGGGGGGGGGGGGGGGGGCGGGGGGGGGGGGGGGGGGGGGGCGGGGGGGGGGGGGGGGGGGGGGGGGGGTCGGGGGGGGGGGGGGGGGGGGGGGGGGGGTGGGCGGGGGGGGGGGGGGGGGGGGGGGGGGGGGGGGGGGGGGGGGGGGGGTGGGGGGGGGGGGGGGGGGGGGGGGGGGGGGGGGGGGGGGGGGGGGGGGGGGGGGGGGGGGGGGAGGGGGGCCCCCCCCAAACCCCCCCCCAGGGGGCGAGGAGGGGCCCCTAAAACCCCCCCCCAAAAGGCCCCCCAAAGGGGGGGGGGGGGGGGGGGGAAAAAACCAACGGGGGGGGGGGGGGCCCCCGGGGGGGGGGCCGGGGGGGGGGGGGGGGGGGGGGGGGGGTTTAAAGAGGGGGAAAGGCCCTGAGAGGGTCCTCCCGGCAGCTCCACATACTTTTTCTACTTACATTCCTTACATGTGAGCTGTAGCCGGAGCCGGGCCCTCCTCCTCTGTCCGCGCCGCACAGTGACGACCTAGCGGCGGGATGTGGAACAACTGGAATGCGGGAGGCCCTGCCCCGAGGGGCGTGGCCACACGGATACCGTTGTTCCACTTCCAGGGACAGAGAAGGAGGGCCCAGCTCCGGCTACAGCTCGCAGGAATGTAAGTAAGAAATACTATAATTAGCGGAGGTGGAGCGTAGCTGTGGCCAGGAGCACAGGCCCCCTTACTTCACCGGGCTCTGTACAGGTGTACCAGCTGTACCCCCTGTACGGCGGCCCTGCTCCCTCCCTTCACCCACATTTTATCACCTTTCGTTGAACATGATGGACACGTGTCTTTTTTCAATCGTATTAATTGTGTAACTATGTAACTAAGTATTAGACAAGATAGGGATTACAGGTCTTCCGAGATTATTTGGACACAATGTAAAAGATACCACAGGCGAGGGTGAATACTCCAGGCTTTGTGTCTTCTCCTATTTTTTTTACAGAAAGATACAAGACAGGATTGCCCTCTATCGCCCCTGCTGTTTAATTTGGCCTTGGAGCCTCGAGCGCTGCATTTAATCAATTCGGATTTGTACCAGGGGATAAAAGTGGGAGGAATTAAGTTCCTCCTTTTTCACTGGCCCGGTGCTGATCATTTGGACTTTCTTTCTATATGCTTGGTGCAACTTGGAGCATCGATCGTGCACGGGAACCTAAGGAGGACTAATAGTTGTGCTGTCGCTGAGGTGAGCTGGTTACTTTCTATTATCTTACAATAAAAGTGGGAGGAACAGAAATGAAGCTGGTAGGCTTTGCCAGGTGATATGTTGATGTTTTTAAACAACCCTAGGGATAATAATAATCTTTATTTATAAAGCGCCAACATATTCCGCAGCACTTTACAATATAGAGGGTAGAAGTACAGACAAGGAGAACAAACGTTACACAGTAAAAAGCTATTTACAGATCAGAAACAAGGTATGAGGGCCCTGCTCCCAAGAGCTTACAATCTATTAGGGTGTGTGAGTGAGACAAAGGGTGAGAAGTGCTCCGTTTACAATGGATCAAGTAGAGCGGGTCTTGAAGGCGTTGGAGGAATTTGGGACTTTTTCGGGTTTTAAGGTAAATCGGGAGAAACGCCAGTTGCTACAGCTAGGTACCAAAGGGCATATCGGGCGAAAGGAGGTAGAGATAGTCAAGTCTCATCTACCATATTTGGGAATCAGAATACTATATAGGTCGGCTATGACATATAGTCTTAATTATTCTCCATTAATTGCGAAGATAATTGCGAATTAGACAAATTGGAAGATCTCCCGTTATCGATAATAGGTCAGGTACAGCTTATTAAAATGATAAGTTTTGCACGACTGCTATATCCGCTACATTATATACCAGTCCTAATTAAACACAAGGACATTAATGCATTATGCGCGGCATTTATTAGATTCGAACGGCAAGGTAAACAGCCAAGGATAGATAGGGTATAGGAAATTAATGTCGGGAAGACAAGGGGGAGCCCAACTCCCTCACATTAGATTATACAATCTTGCTGCGATGTGGAGACACCTCAGGGATTGGATTAAGGGAAGAAACTTTCTCTAATTTGGAGCTGGAGAATCAGTTAGCGTTCCCAATCTCACTAGATGCCCTATAGGTTGTACCCTCCTGAGATAAACAAAGCATTATATTGAGGAATTCCCTAGCAACATGGAGACATATTAGGAAACTTTTCAAAAGACCCCTGCACATTTCACCATTTCTGCCCTTATGGGAAGCACCTATGTTTCGAGCAGGAATGGAGAATAAGTTATTTCAAAGTGGAAAAACAGGGGCATTTCAAAATTAAAGGATATTTTGACAGATTTAAAGGGGACGCTGATGTTGTGGGAACAAATTAATGAGAGGTTTGACCTAGGACAGCAGCAAATACTCCAATACATACAAATTAGAAATTTTTGCAAAGCCAATGTGTCCAACCTTCAGTCTCTGGGAGAAACAGAGGATTTTATGGAATTATGTAACATCAAGGGTTCCAGAGGGGTTTTCTCTCAGATCTACCATGTACTTAAAAGAAAGGATACGGAAGGGGTAGTGTTTTCTAGGTTCAAGAGCTGGGAGAGTCAGCTACAAGACAATGCTATAACTCAGAAGAGCCTGAGGGTATCAAGATGGTTAATGTGCAGTGGAGGGAGCTAGTGTTTAGAATAGCACACAAGGCTAATTATGCCTTCGATATTCCGTACAAAACCAACTCCCAATATTGGACCAAATGTCCGAGATGTCGTGTGGACAAAGTGGATATGCTTCACTGTCTTTGGTCATATCCAGAAATTGAAAACATATGGAGGAAGGTTCAGAGTTTAGTGAGGGATATATACGCCGCAAAGCCTCTTATTTCACTATATTGTCAAAGATTGTCAAAAGGAAGATGCAACTGAGGCATTGGAGTACAGGTCATGCTCCTAGTGGTAAAACAGTGTGTACGACGACACTGGATTAACAGTCCCAGAAATGGAGGAGGTGATAGACTGCCTCAGACACATGTTTTACATAAAAAAGGTGGACGCAGAGAGAGATAAGGACAAAAGTGCAAAAAATGGAAACCATTTATCTCCAAAGTGTTTACTGATGCTGAGATGATGGAGCTTAGGGATCCTATTAAGTACACGGAATACTACCTAACGGAAAAGCTGAAAGGCAATCTGGGAAGATTGATGTATAGGGTTATTAGAATGCACACACATTAGTATAGTGGGGAAGTTGGGGAAGTTTAAGGGGTGAAAATAGAAAATACAAGGAAGATACTATATGGTTCATTATCTTTACTGTATTCATAATACATTGGGTATAGACAGTTCAGGTATTTTTGTTATGTGAACCAATTCAAGTGTTGATAGTTTCAATATATTTTGTGCCATCTATGTACATTTTCTATAACCTTGCGCTTGTGTTAATAAAATATATTTAAAAAAAATTGTACTGTAAAAAAAATCTTTTATTGAGCTAGAGTGCGCCATCTTGTATCTCCCCCTACCTATTTTGTCTATCCTACAAACACTAGGCTGAAACTGGGTAGTTTGGCATCGTAGGGATACGGACCGCTTTGGCAGAGGCAACACTTTTGTTTACGCTTAGTGTCATCCTCCTAGGGCAAAAGCCTATACCCAAGGTGCTGTGTCCCCCAATGATATTGAGGGGAAATTATTTTTTAGCCCTTTTAAGCTATTTCAGTGATTTTTACACCTTCTCTTTAGTGACAGTCATTTTTTTTTATTTACACAAGCTTTTAAACAACTTCTATTACTACAATTTTTTTAATCATCTTAAACTGGTTGTCTAGTAAGTGACCACTGCAGGCAATCGATGACTTCAGCGTGCCATTCCTTTGACATCTCTGCTCAGGAAGTGAATGCTGCATGAATGGTGATCACCATTCAGACAACCACTTTATATCCCATTTAAAAACCCTAAAATAGAAGGTTTGCATTTGAAGATTTTTGGTTGTGAATATTTTAACGGTTGTCTAGTCTGCTAAATAAAATGGCCTTGTTGGAGAACTGAAATTGGTTTTGGGGAACATTTTTTTTTCCAAATGCATATTTCACAGCTCTGATAATGTGGTTTAAGTAATAGTAAATAAAGAAGCAGCTTCCTCATTCTCTGTTGGGTGCCTAGATGTCCATGGGTGTCCAGCCAGGAATCCAATCTATGGCTCTACCACATTGACCATATGTGCAGCTGCTATTCTGCTGTGAGGCTTCTCAAAGACCTATTCAATAGAAAAGAGGGAAAAAAAAATCTTCTAACAATCTTGGAAAATCCTTTTCGGAAACTCCACTTATAGTCAGAACCGAGGTCAAATAAAAAAAAAAAGGTACTCACCTCTCCCACCAGCGCCGAAACAGCAGCGATGGAAGAGGTGGCTCCAGCCCACATATATGGTGGTTCAACTTGCATGAGCTGATTGGCTCATGGTCAAATGAGTGATGAACATGATGTCACAGCTGGGGGACGCCAGAGCTCCAGCAGCACTGTTGGAAGGGGAATACCAATTCAATTTCTAATTTTCCCTTAGTCCCTGGTCAGCAGCAGTAAGAAAATATGAAAAACCTCTTTAAACTTTCACATGCTTACAATAAGCTTTCCATACATGTAATTGATGTACAAATAATACGCCATAATAAAATCTGATTTATATCAACCTACAAAATAATAAAAAAGGGAAAAAATGCAAACGTGGGATAAAAAAAATATAATTATTAACGTTAGGCTTTATTCACCTTAATTGAATTTTTGCAGGTCTCCAGCGTTTGATTCAATGGGGTCAAAATCTCCTTTACATCAACAGGAGCCTCTTCATCTGTTTGACTAGAACACTGCTTCGAGTTATGTATCCTAAGAGGTGAGCTCACTCCTAAAGGAGGAGGACCAGTATTACTGGTAGAAGGTGGTGGCGGCATCATTGGTGGGGTGGAAGATGAACAGGACTGCACAGGAGGAACTGAAACAAACAGAAGGGAGACTGATGAAAAGCATATTCTATGTGGACAATGGAATAAAATAATTTGCAACATTAAGGGCGACATGTCCCGACACCAGTTTTTTTGGTCTATTTTGCGCCAAAACCACTTTTGACACCATATTCTCAATGTAAATGAACGGTCACACACCAAAACTAGGCGCATTATACGCCGGGCACGGCACATTGTAATGCGCCTAAAAATGATACATTGTGCGTCTCCATAACGCAATGCGCCTATTGAGGTGCATTACATATACTAGTAATGATACGTTATGCGCCTTGAGAGGCGCATTCCATACACTACCAATGATACGTTATGCGTCGCGATTTGCGCAATGCGCCTTTTTAGGCGCATTAAGTTTACCTGACGGCAGATTTTTGAGAGCATCGGACTTTCTGGCGCACTTTACACTGATTTAATGCGGCTAAAAACTGCTGTGGCACCGCAACTTTTCTGACATGTCGCCCTAAGATTCCAAAAAACATAATATTCCCTAAAAAGATCATAAACACAGTCCAAAAAAGTCTCCAGCAGTAAACCGTCGTACCAGAATCAAATCCAATTCAAGGATTTTTCCAAGACTTTAAAAGTGTTCTCTGGCAAGAGAAATCTTTTCTCAACAGGACTGGGTGAAAAAATGTAAATATATTAATCACCAATTCCCAGTTTAGCGGCATTTTCAGTCAATGGTAATGATGGGGAACCAGTGAGGAAATTCTTAGTTCACAGTTTTTAACCAAGTTACTCGCCGTTTAGAAAATATTTCTCCAGCCCCTTTATTATCAATGCTCTATCCTATGGTAGCCCACGAATACCAGATCAGTGGGGGTATGACTCCCTGCACAACAATCAGCTGGTTGATGGTGCTCCAGTCTCTTTTGTTTACCAGGCATGACTCCATACATTTTGTAGCAGCTGTGCCAGGTATTGCAGCACTGTCATACTCACCTGAATGGACTTAGCCACTACCAAATGTATGGCACTATCCCTGGTACAGAAGAGGCCCCAGGGGCAGCCATATTAATGCAGGAAGTGGGGTACTTACTGATACAATATTGATGGGCGGGTCATCAATAATAGAATGTCAGAAAATCCATTTAACATGGAGTCCAATGTAGTTAACATGAAAAAAATCTAAAAGCTCCCGTGTAGAACAAGAATGTGAAGGGGCTGAAGTCCCAGAAGTCACACTCCCACCCATTACAAAGCACTAGCACATCACTTTCTATCATAAGAAAATTCCTTTAAGGACAAGGTTTGTTTATTAATTGGTTCCCACTATTCTGGGGATAAATAAGATGTCTGCCATCTTGTTTTATCTGCTTGCACTAGACAAATCCTGGGCATCCCAAGTACTTCTACAAAACCAGGTCAGTGTAAGGCCCCACATGAGGTTTTTTGGCCTCTGTCAGTGATATCCATCGGAAGAAGTTATCCTGATGTATACTGTAGCAAAGCCACAGGAATCTACTGAGCAAACAGTCTCTTTTGGATAATATTAGCTCTAATCCTGATCTGATACAATTGATGTGTTGCAGCCTATCACGCTTTTGCAGCTGGTACTAGTACCAGAATGAAAATAGTCCAAATATACTTGGTTTGCCCCGTAGACCTCTATGGCTTAGCCTCAGACCTGCCTTGATAAGTATTGGGATAACATTTTCAAGGTATACCAATGAATATCAAAAACATGAATGGAATTTTCCCTTGAGAAACATTCATCACTTACTTTTGAGACTCCTGATAAATTTTTGATTTGTGTGATCCGGGACCCCAAACCAATCACAAAAAATGGCGGCTATGGGGTCTGCCATTATCTGTAAGGGTAAGTCCACACGGCATGGTGTTTCTGTTGGTTTGTCAGACGGTTTTTTGGATTTTGAACCATCCGCATAGACGTCAATAGAAAATCCAAACTGTAGTCTACACAGCTCACATTTTCTGACGCTCGGATTTCAAATCCGAAAACCATCTAAAAACTTGGTACATGCACATTCTTCCGCCTGGTTATAGGGTGGATAATGTACTATTCATTGGTTAGGGGGACGGTTGAATCCGCAAACTGTGGCCAGAAACCATCCCCCTAAATGATAAAATACCGGTCGGAATCTTTAGTCAAAAAGCGAGCGGTATTTTACCTATTCCGTGTGGCCGTAGCCTAAGTGAGTCAGCGGAAGAGGAAAGGAGCAGGAATGCATTTGCAAGAACCCTTGATCTTATGGAGACGGAATAACTTAACATTTTAAGGACACTTCTCTACTATTACACACCAGTACTAGTAATGACACCAGCCTGGGGCACACAACTATATTTAATTTTTGGAGAAAGGAGATTCCGTCTCTTCCATCGTTCAATGAACCACCAGGGAAGTTCTTCCTGATCAAAGATTATTATAAGAAATTGCAGCAAAACAAAAACTAAATTATCACAAACTTAAAGGGATTGAACCTCATGAAGGTTACACAGAAAACATTACCTATCATTTAGTTAAATAATATATGTGTTAGAGTATGTCCACACAGCGTAATTGCGGGGCATATTTGGGTGTATAATTTTGCTGAAATGCGCCCAAAATGCATCCTGCAACTACGGTAATTTATAGCTCTCATGGGAAAGCTATGAATTAGGTATGTCTTGCAAGACTAGTGTTGAACGCTGGGTGACCTAGGTGACGTCACTATTTCAGGTCGTGTACTCGCCGGGGGTGTTAGAAGTCAATGGTGCCAAAGCGTGCTCCTAAAACACCAGTGGCGTGTACAACACATGCCGCAATACGCCGTGTGAACATAGCCTTAGAGAAAATCAACCCTCTTCTCCTTGCCCCTATGTCCGCTCCGCCACTCTCCATTTCATCAGCATTACTGGTAGTGGGCAGGACTATTTCTCAACTGACTGGAACTTCAGGTCCCACCACCACCTTACTTCTAACCTGTGCTCCCGTGGCAGTTAGCTGCGCGGAGGCTCTTAGTAGCACTAACTAGTCATGCTCAACCAGATAACAGTAAAAGCATCACGTGATACAAGTCAGGCTGTGTGGGTAGGAGTGTTGTATAAACTCCAGTCCTCGCGCCCCACCAACAGGTCATGTTTTCTGGCTTTCCTTAGCATTGTCAGCGCATTTTGTGGGATATCCTGAAAACACGACCTGTTGGTGGGGTGCGAGGACTGGAGTTGGGGAACACTGGTATAAACGACATTCGTTTTTTATCAGAACATATATTTGGAAAGTTTGCCATTTTGGCAATACCTCCTGGGATATCATTTACATTGTGGTACAACCCCTTTATTTAACATAAAAAAAATGGATCAGTCCATGAGAAGGAAGAGGACAACCTCGATCACGTCCCAGGTGCTGTTGTCATTCCTTTTTAATCTGTGGGACTGATATGAAGCACAGGTCAGGATCTCTGTACATGCAAGAACTGTATTTTACCAGTCATTTATGGTCAATCCTATACTGTAACAGCAGCATCCATGGCTCCTGTATTTACTGCAGTGCACAGCAGCGGATGAGTGGCGCGTACATTATATATGGTCACAGCGGCGGATGAGTGGCGTGTACATTATATATGGTCACAGCAGCGGATGAGTGGCGTGTACATTATATATGGTCACAGCAGCGGATGAGTGGCGCGTACATTATATATGGTCACAGCAGCGGATGAGTGGCGCGTACATTATATATGGTCACAGCAGCGGATGAGTGGCGCGTACATTATATATGGTCACAGCAGCGGATGAGTGGCGTGGACATTATATATGGTCACAGCAGCGGGTGAGTGGCGTGTACATTATATATGGTCACAGCAGCGGATGAGTGGCGTGTACATTATATATGGTCACAGCAGCGGATGAGTGGCGTGTACGTTATATATGGTCACAGCAGCGGATGAGTGGCGTGTACATTATATATGGTCACAGCCGCGGCCGAGTGGCGCGTACATTATACATGGTCACAGCCGCGGCCGAGTGGCGTGTACATTATATATGGTCACAGCAGCGGATGAGTGGCGTGTACATTATATATGGTCACAGCAGCGGATGAGTGGCGTGTACATTATATATGGTCACAGCGGCGGATGAGGGGCGTGTACATTATATATGGTCACAGCAGCGGGTGAGTGGCGTGTACATGATATATGGTCACAGCAGCGGATGAGTGGCGTGTACATTATATATGGTCACAGCAGCGGATGAGTGGCGTGTACATTATATATGGTCACAGCAGCGGATGAGTGGCGTGTACATTATATATGGTCACAGCAGCGGATGAGTGGCGCGTACATTATATATGGTCACAGCAGCGGATGAGTGGCGTGTACATTATATATGGTCACAGCAGCGGGTGAGTGTCGCGGACATTATATATGGTCACAGCAGCGGGTGAGTGGCGTGTACATGATATATGGTCACAGCAGCGGGTGAGTGGCGTGTACATGATATATGGTCACAGCAGCGGGTGAGTGGCGTGTACATGATATATGGTCACAGCAGCGGGTGAGTGGCGTGTAGGTTATGTGTGGTCACAGCAGCGGGTGAGTGGCGCGTACATTATATATGGTCACAGCAGCGGTTGAGTGGCGTGTACATTATATATGGTCACAGCAGCGGGTGAGTGGCGTGTACATGATATATGGTCACAGCAGCGGCTGAGTGGCGTGTACATTATATATGGTCACAGCAGCGGATGAGTGGCGTGTACATTATATATGGTCACAGCGGCGGATGAGGGGCGTGTACATTATATATGGTCACAGCAGCGGGTGAGTGGCGTGTACCTTATATATGGTCACAGCAGCGGGTGAGTGGCGTGTAGATTATATATGGTCACAGCAGCGGGTGAGTGGCGTGTAGATTATATATGGTCACAGCAGCGGATGGGTGGCGTGTACATTATATATGGTCACAGCAGCGGGTGAGTGGCGTGTAGATTATATATGGTCACAGCGGCGGATGAGTGGCGTGTACATTATATATGGTCACAGCAGGGGGGTCTGAAGGTGGAGTGGCGTGTACATTATATATGGTCACAGCAGCGGCGTGAGTGGCGTGACGTACATTATATATGGTACACAGCAGCGGGGGTGAGTGGCAGGTTGTACATTATATATGGTCACAGCAGCGGTGAGTGGCGTGTACATTATATATGGTCACAGCGGCGGGATGAGTGGCGTGTAGATTATATATGGTCACAGCAGCGGTGTGAGTGGCGTGTACATTATATATGGTACGACAGCAGCGGAGTGTAGTGGCGCGTACATTATATATGGTCACAGCGCGGATGAGTGGCGCGTACATTATATATGTCACAGCAGGGTTAGGGTGTGGCGCGTACATTATATATGGTCACAGCAGCGGGTGAGTGGCGTGTAGATTATATATGGTCACAGCAGCGGATGAGTGGCGTGTACATTATATATGGTCACAGCAGCGGATGTGTCACCATCACATCCCTGGAGTCTTGTCATCAGGATTTAGGCTTTGTCTACATGATGACTCATTCTGTATTGACAAAGCTTTGCTCCAGGATGCAGACGTGGCCGCCCCTTGCCTCCTACCTGTCGGACTGCCTTGTAAGGGTGCGGGCACTCTCTTGTTCAGAGGGGCACGTTTACCACCTCCCGCAGTCTGTAAGCCGTAGGAGAACTGGGGAGGGTCATTCCAGCCCCTCTCTTGGTTGCCTGTTAGAAAAGAAAAAAGGTATAAGTGTGAAATCTTCTGTTTTTGGCAAGTATACCAAGTGCAACCCAGCAGGCTCAGCCAAACACATGGGTTCTGCCATCTAGTTTTACTGATCCTAACACAACAATCTGCTTAGTATACAACACACTGACAAACCAGTTCTGGGGAACTTCTCAACTAATCCATCGTCAGGAGCAAATCAGAATTGTGTTTCCACAATAACTACTGGAGAAGTAGGGATCTACCAGACAGGAGGGAGAGGGAGGCCGCCTGCGCTGCTGTGGAGACAGCAGGGCGTTCTTACCATAGAAGTCTATGGGACATCTTTACCAGGGATGTGGAGTCGGAGTCGTGGAGTCGGAGTCGGTACCGATTTTGCAGGAGTCGGAGTCGTCATAAAAGGGACCGATTCCGACTCCTAAACTATATAATAAGTTGATCCAGTTAGTTTGATGCAAAGAGCAAGAGGAATTGGGTCCGGCCAGTGCTACTGCTCCCATATCTTCAGCCTCATCACATGAGGCGTGTAATTGATGACATGGAGCAGGCAAAGCCCAGGGGAAAAGATTCTGCCCCCAGGGCAAACGGATTTCAGCAAAATGTTTCACCTGTTTTCAAAGAAATAGAAGAGTTCAACCATTCATCAAAACTGACTGTGGCTGAGGCAATTCCTTTATACCCTGACATTGTTAGAGATGTTGCCCCTGTGGTCACCGCTTTGCCTCCAACCCAAGTTATTGTAGAGAGGCCGCTCTCTAGCCTGGAAATAATGAGATCAGATGTGAGGTCATGTATGCAGGATCTGATGGAGGCAATACTATTTCTCAGAACAAATTCAGAGACTCCACGAATGTTCCTGCAGTGTTTTGCTATATTTACAATTTTTTTGTGTTCTAATGTCACATCCAATAAATATATTTTACACTGACAAGCAAAATGGTAACATTGTTTTGAACTTGGGACTTTCAGGCTCCATATCTCTCCATCCACTACAGCTTTGTACATGAGGCTACTGTAATTTTATATACAGTCATCTTATCTATCTTATACAAAAATGTGACTTGCAAGTATTTAGCATCTGCTTAGTTCTGCAGATTCTTTCCTGTAACTGCAATGTTACTGTTTTGCTCCTAAAAATCAAAATATTAATTTGTATTATTTTGTTAGTGTTTGGGAAATTCACCTTTTGGTTTTCAATACTGCCTGAATCCTTCTGGGCTCTGGATTAGATTCAAGTATATCTTGACCAAAATCTGATCCCAGGTCTCTTCTACACGTTCCCAATGTTGGTGCAGACTGGACTTGGATACAAATACAGCTTTTTCTTCAACTCTACCCACAAGTGTTCAAAAAACATTGTTACCCTTTTGGTTGTCAGTGTCTGTTCTACCTACATCTAATACATAAATCAGTGGCACACTAAAGACTAAGTAAAACCTCAAGTTATATAGGAATATAGGAAATGACTCTTTCAGCTAAGCGATCACATCTGATATAACTGGGGATTTTTTGTTTACAGTTTTTGATCACAAAAAGATTGTATCTGAGACTCCACCTCCCCAACAACGTCAAGGGGATGCCCAGAGCAGGTGAGTCCCTCACTAAACTAGATTTACCTTGCTAGGGACCAGTCCATTAGACTGCACTTCCCAGGAGTGATAGGAACCTGCAATTGACTTAACCTGCACGGATTTAAAAGAGGTGGCTGAGTGCAGCAAGCCAATGAGATTGCCATCTCCCAAATAGACTACAAAATGTAGTCTATTTAACTTGAGGTTTTACTTAGTCTTTAGTGTGCCACTGATTTATGTATTAGATGTATGTCATTGCCTTTCAGTGTGCACCTATGCTTACGTTTTCAAAGTATATATTAGATGTGCACAGCCTTTTACATTTTGTGTTCTACCTACATAGCTTGATTATTGTATCATAAGGTGATAAACAGTCTGATGTTACCATTTTACTACAGTAAAGTTATCACTTAAACATGCGCCGTGTATGAGGGAGTCGGAGGTTTGGCAAATTGAGGAGTCGGGGCTTTGGCTTGCCGACTCCACAGTCCTGATCTTTACAGTCGTGTTTTATGGGTTTTTTTTTAACGAAAATCACTGAAAAAAAATCGGACATTTTTGTGTGCAGCGGAGACAGAGCCGCCTTAAAGGGCCCACTGGGAAGGCAAAGTAGGGGGCTTGAGAGGCACACTGAGAAAGAGGTCTGCACCCACTGAGATTCTGACCTGTGCAGTGTGGACCCAGCCTTCCTATTATTAGCAATGCTCTATCATCGCAGTTAGTGGTCAGGTATAATGTACGTCCCATCATTAGGAGTCAGCCCTCCGGGTGATCAGTGCACATCAGGACGGCTGCTGCTTCACTTACAGGTTGGTTTCACTTTATTATGTCAGTTTATTCGCTGCTTACACCCCAGTATAAGGTCAGCATGTCTGCCTCTGTGCCCCAGTGCAACCAGGGAGCGCCAGTGACAACGCTATACAGTGCACTGTACACACTGCCCCAGTATAACCAGAGCTCCAGTGACAGCCCCATACACTGCACTGTACACACTGCCCTCAGTATAACCAGGGAGCGCCAGTGACAGCCCCATACACTGCACTGTACACACTGCCCTCAGTACAACCAGGGAGCGCCAGTGACAGCCCCCTACACTGCACTGTACACACTGCCCAGTATAACCAGAGCTCCAGTGACAGCCCCATACACTCCCCTGTACCCACTGCCCCAGTATAACCAGGGAGCTCCAGTGACAGCCCCCTACACTGCACTGTACACACTGCCCTCAGTATAACCAGGGAGCTCCAGTGACAGCCCTCTACACTGCACTGTACACACTGCCCTCAGTATAACCATGGAGCTCCATTGACTTCCCCATACACTGCACTGTACACACTGCCCCAGTATAACCAGGGAGCCCCAGTGACAGCCCCCTACACTGCACTGTACACACTGCCCACAGTAAAACCAGAGCGCCAGTGACAGCCCACTACACTGCACTGTACACACTGCCCCAGTATAACCAGAGCTCCAGTGACAGCCCCATACACTGCACTGTACACACTGCCCTCAGTATAACCAGAGCTCCAGTGACAGCCCCCTACACTGCACTGTACACACTGCCCCAGTATAACCAGAGCTCCAGTGACAGCCCCATACACTGCACTGTACACACTGCCCCAGTATAACCAGGGAGCGCCAGTGACAGCCCCATACACTGCACTGTACACACTGCCCCAGTATAACCAGAGCTCCAGTGACAGCCCCCTACACTGCACTGTACACACTGCCCTCAGTATAACCAGGGAGCTCCAGAGACAGCCCACAACCCAGCACTGTACACACTGCCCCAGTATAACCAGTGATCTCCAGTGACAGCCCTATACACTGCATTGTACACACTACCCCAGTATAACCAGTGATCTCCAGTGGAGCTCCAGTGACAGCCCCCCTACACTGCACTGTACACACTGCCCCAGTATAACCAGAGCTCCAGTGACAGCCCTCTACACTGCACTGTACACACTGCCCCAGTATAACCAGAGCGCTCCAGTGACAGCCCTCTACACTGCATTGTACACACTGCCCTCAGTATAACCAGAGCTCCAGTGACCGCCCCCTACACTGCACTGTACACACTGCCCTCAGTATAACCAGGGAGCTCCAGTGACAGCCCCCTACACTGCACTGTACACACTGCCCTCAGTACAACCAGGGAGCTCCAGTGACAGCCCCATACACTGCACTGTACACACTGCCCTCAGTACAACCAGGGAGCGCCAGAGACAGCCCTCTACACTGCACTGTACACACTGCCCTCAGTATAACCAGGGCTCCAGTGACAGCCCATACACTGCACTGTACACACTGCCTCAGTATAACCAGGAGCTCCAGTGACAGCCCTCTACACTGCACTGTTCACACCCCCACAGTATAACCAGGGAGCTCCAGTGACAACCCTCTACACTGCACTGTACACACTGCCCTCAGTATAACCAGGGAGCTCCAGTGACAGCCCACTACACTGCACTGTACACACTGCCCCAGTAGAACCAGGGAGCTCCAGTGACAGCCCTCTACACTGCACTGTACACACTGCCCTCAGTATAACCAGGGAGCTCCAGTGACAGCCCCCAAACACTGCACTGTACACACTGCCCTCAGTATAACCAGGGAGCTCCAGTGACAGCCCCCTACACTGCACTGTACACACTGCCCTCAGTATAACCAGAGCTCCAGTGACAGCCCCCTACACTGCACTGTACACACTGCCCCAGTATAACCAGAGCTCCAGTGACAGCCCCCTACACTGCACTGTACACACTGCCCCAGTATAACCAGAGCTCCAGTGACAGCCCCATACACTGCACTGTACACACTGCCCTCAGTATAACCAGGGAGCTCCAGTGACAACCCCATACACTGCACTGTACACACTGACCCAGTAAACCAGGAGCTCCGTGACAGCCCCTACACTGCACTGTACACACTGCCCTCAGTACAACCAGGGAGCTCCAGGACAGCCCTCTACACTGCACTTTACACACTGCCCAGTATAACCAGAGCTCCAGTGACAGCCATCTACACTGCACTGTACACACTGCCCTCAGTATAACCAGGGAGCTCCAGTGACAGCCCCCTACACTGCACTGTACACACTGCCACAGTATAACCAGAGCTCCAGTGACAGCCCCCTACACTGCACTGTACACACTGCCCACAGTATAACAGGGAGCTCCAGTGACACCCCATACACTGCACTGTACACACTGCCCTCAGTATAACCAGGGAGCTCCAGTGACAGCCCCTACACTGCACTGTACACACTGCCCTCAGTATAACCAGATTTCCAGTGACCGCCCCCTACACTGCACTGTACACATTGCCACAAGTATAACCAGGGATCTCCAGTGACCGCCATCTACACTGCACTGTATATACTGCCCAGTATAACCAGAGCTCCAGTGACAGCCCTCTACACGCACTGTACACACTGCCCCAGTATAACAGGCTCCAGTGACAGCCCTCTACACTGCACTGTCCACACTGCCCAGTATAACCAGAGCTCCAGTGACGCCCATACATGCATTGTACACACTGCCCTGTATAACCAGGGAGCTCAGTGACAGCCCCTTACACTGCACTGTACACACTGCCCAGTATAACCAGGGAGCTCCTGTGACAGCCCATACACTGCACTGTACACACTGCCCCAGTATAACCAGAGCTCCTGTGACAGCCCCTACACTGCACTGTACACACTGCCCTCAGTATACCAGGAGCGCCAGTGACAGCCCCCTACACTGCACTGTACACACTGCCCAGTATAACCAGAGTCCAGTGACAGCCCCTACACTGCACTGTACACATCTGCCCCAGTATAAACCGGGAGCTCCTGTGACAGCCCCCATAACTGCACTGTACTCTTTCCTATGTATAAATAGTGACTCCATGACAGCCATCTACACTGCATTGTACACACTGCCCCAGTATAACCGAGCTCCCGTGACAGCCCCCTACACTGCACTGTTCACACTGACCCCGTTTAACCAGGGAGCTCCAGTGACAGCCCCATACACTGCACTGTACACTTCCCCCAGTATAACCAGAGCTCCAGTGGCAGCCATCTACACTGCACTGTACACACTGCCCCATATAACCAGTGAGCTCCAGTGCAGCCCTCTACACTGCACTGTACACACTGCCCTCAGTTAACCAGTGAGCTCCATGACAGCCCTTACACTGCACTGTACACCCTGCCCCAGTATAACCAGAGACTCCAGTGACAGCCCCCTACACTGCACTGTACACACTGCCCAGTATAACCAGGGAGCTCCAGGGTCAGCCCCCCACACCGCACTGTACACACGGCCGCAGTATAACCCGGGTGCTCCCGTGTCAGCCATCTACACCGCACTGGAAACCCTGCCCTCAGTATAACCAGAGCTCCAGTGACAGCCCCATACACTGCACTGTACACTTCCCCCAGTATAACCAGGGAGCTCCAGTGACAGCCCTCTACACTGCACTGTACACACTGCCCCAGTATAACCAGGGAGCTCCAGTGACAGCCCCATACACTGCACTGTACACACTGCCCCAGTATAACCAGGGAGCTCCAGTGACAGCCATCTACACTGCACTGTACACACTGCCCTCAGTATAACCAGAGCTCCAGTGACAGCCCCATACACTGCACTGTACACACTGCCACAGTATAACCAGGGAGCTCCAGTGACAGCCATCTACACTGCACTGTACACACTGCCCCAGTTATAACCAGAGCTCCAGTTGACAGCCTCTTACACTGCACTGTACCCCACTTTCCCCAGTATAACCAGAGCTCCAGTGACAGCCCTCTACACTGCACTGTACACACTGCCCTCAGTATAACCAGAGCTCCAGTGACAGCCCTCTACACTGCACTGTACACACTGCCCTCAGTATAACCAGAGCTCCAGTGACAGCCCTCTACACTGCACTGTACACACTGCCCCAGTATAACCAGGGAGCTCCAGTGACAGCCCTCTACACTGCACTGTACACACTGCCCCAGTATAACCAGGGCTCCAGTGGCAGCCTCCTACACTGCACTGTACACACTGCCCTCGATACAACCAGGGAGACTCCAGTGACAGCACCCTACACTGCACTGTACAATCTGCCCAGTATAACCAGAGCTCCAGTGACAGCCCCATCCACTGCACTGTACACACTGCCACAAGTATAACCAGAGCTCCAGTGACAGCCCCATACACTGCACTGTACACATTGCCTCCTCAAGTATAACCAGTGCATCCAGTGACAGCCATCTACACTGCATTGTACACACTGCCCCAGTTTAACCAGGAGCTCCAGTGACGCCCCATACACTGCAACTGTACACACTGCCCCAGAATAACCAGGGATCTCTCCAGTGACAGCCCACTACACAGCACTGTAACACACTGCCCCCAGTATAACCAGATCTTTCCACCAGTGACGCCCCCTAACTGCACTGGACAACACCCTCATTATAACCAGGGAGCTCCAGTGTCAGCCCCCAACACTGCACTGTACACACTCCCCAGTATAACCAGAGCTCCAGTTACAGCCCCCTACACGCAACTGTACACACTGCCCTCAGTATAACCAGGGACGCCAGTGGACCAGCCCTCTACAC
Source organism: Phyllomedusa bahiana (assembly GCA_025379985.1). Lineage (NCBI taxonomy): Eukaryota > Metazoa > Chordata > Amphibia > Anura > Hylidae > Phyllomedusa > Phyllomedusa bahiana. The sequence goes on from JAODAL010001770.1 coordinate 29,587, forward strand.
TGCACTGTACATACTGCCATCAGAATAATCCCTGGACTCCAGGACAGCCCCATACACTGCACTGTTACACACTAGCCCCATATAACCATGGAGCACCAGTGACTAGCCCTCTACAACCTGCACTGTACACACTGCCCTCAGTACAACCAGAGCTCCAGTGACAGCCCCATACACTGCACTGTACACTTCCCCCAGTATAACCAGAGCTCCGGTGGCCTCCCCTCTATACCGCAGTGTACGTCCCACCTCCCAGCTGTTCTCACCTGGCTTCACATAGAGTTCAGCCATGTCTCCCTCCCTCTCCTCAGCCAGACAGGAAATCCCACGCTGGCTCCGCCGCTTCGTGGCTGTTTTTTTTTTTTGTCAAAACTTTATTTGTTTATATCATTCCAGCAGGACAGCTGATTCTTCCTGGTGACGTCTGCTCGCTGAGCGCGCTATGGACTGCCGAGCCGGATATATGGCAGAGAAGCACAATGTACAGGTTACCATGGAGACCCCGACAGTTTACTAGATTGCCAGCTGTTCGCGAATTAGGAAGGGGAGGGGTTAATGCAAATATAGTCCGAGCGCATGGGAGGGGGCGTTCCCGAGGCGGGGCTGTGTGACAGGTTCATAGAATCGCTGTCACGACCATCGTCATCATAAAGGCCAACATCCCACATGTTCCCCCCTCCGGGGTTGGGCGAGTGACGGTGGGCAGACTCCCTAATTCTCTGTAATACTGGGGATAGACCAGATAGTGATAATCTAAAAAACAAAATAAAAAAAAACGGAAAAACAATACTTGGTCTGCACATCCCAACAGTTTTTTGAAAAAATTTAACATAGGTCATGGCAAGTTTTGAAAGTAAGAAACGAGGAGATTTTATGGGGCGGCGCTATGCGCGTCGTGCCAAAAAATGTGCGTGTCCACGCCCATCTTGCATGTGAGCCACGCCCCCTTCAAAAGCCACACCCTACTCCACCTAACCGTGTAATGGCTCTAGAAGAAAGGCAAAATTTGGGGTTTTGGCGTCACCCAGCTTCCCTGGACTGTTGGATGGTCTATTTCAGCATCCAGGAGAGCTGGGAGATACCGTCAAACTGTGCCCCAATAAGTAGGTATCTCGGTGCCCTATTTGAACCCTGTAGCCAGGTAGTAACCCCCTCTAGCCAGGTTAATGCCAGGGCTGTGGAGTCGGCAAGCCGAAGCCCCGACTCCTCAATTTCCCAAACCTCCGACTCCCTGGCACCCTCAATCACGGCGCATGTTTAAAGTTATAACTTTACTGTAAGTAAAAATGGTAACATCAGGCAGTTATTAATCACCAATATGATACAATAAACAAGCCATTTAGAAGAACAGACACTGACAAGCAAAAGGTCACAAGGTTTGATCTTTTAGACACTTGGGGAACAACTGAAGAAAAAAACACTATATAGTATCCAAGTCCAGTACCTGCACCAACATTGGGGAATGTGTATAAGAGACCTGTGGAACAGAAATTGGTCAAGATATGCCTTGAATCTGAATACAGAGCCCAAGAATGTATTCCAGGCAGAGCTGAAAGCCAAGGTTGTATTATTCCCAATTACTAACAAAAAAAACAAAAATTAACATCTAACTTTTATAGAGCAAAACAGTATCAATTGCAGTAACAGGAAAGAATCCCTGCAGAACTAAGCATAATGCTAAATACTTGCAAGTCACAATTATGTAAAAGATAGGTAAGAAGACGTGTATATAAAATTAATAGCCTCATGTACAAAGCTGAAGAGGATGGAGAGAGATGGAGCCAGAAATCAAAAGTTTAAAACCATAGATACCATTTTACATGTCAGTGTAAAATATATTTATTGGATATGACTTTTAGGACACAAAAAAATTTTAAAATATGCAAACCACTGCATGAACATTTGTGGATTCTCTGAATTTGTTCTGAGCAATAATTATTGCCTCCATCATATCCTGCATACATGACCTCACATCTGACCCTATATTATCCAGCTAAGAACGCCTCTCTATACAAACTAGGGGGCAAATCCCGCGTGACCACAGGGGCAACCTCTGCTAATGAATGTAGGGTATAAAGAATTGCCTCAGGCAAGTCCAGTTTTGATGAATGGGGTTGAAACCTCTTCAACTTCTTTGAAAACAGGTGGAAAAATTTTGCTGAAATCTGAATTGCCCTTGGAGCAGAATCTTTTCCCCTGTGGCAGCGCTATGCCTCTCCATGTCAACAATTACACTCCTCATTTTATGAGGCGAAGTATATGGAGCAGTATGCACTGGCCGGACCCAATTCCTCTTGCTCTTTGCATCGCATCGAACTAACTGGACCAACTTATTATATATTTTGGGAGTCGGAGTCGGTCCCTTTTATGACGACTCCGACTCAGACTCCTGCAAAATAGCCACCGACTCCGACTCCACAGTAATGCCCCCTTCTAGCCAGGTAGCTGTCCCCAATAGCCAGATAGTGCCCCCTACAGCCAGGTATTTCCCCCAATAGCCAGGTAGATGCTCCTTACAGCCAGGTAGTGCCCCCAATAGCCAGGTAGTGCCCCTTACAGCCAGGCAGTTCACCCAATAGCCAGGTAGTGCCCCCTATAGCCAGGCAGATGTCCCCATTAGCCAGGTAGATGCCCCCTATAGCCAGGTGGATGCCCCCAATAGCAAGGCAGATGCCCCCAATAGCAAGGCAGATGCCCCCTTTATCCAGGTAGATGCCCCCATTAGTCAGGCAGTGCCCCTATAGCTAATAACAATAAAATAATAAAATCTACTTCACACCCTTTCCCTCACAGGCACTCAAGTCACTGCACACACACCCCTCCCCTCATCAGCCACCCCCCTCCCCACACACACAGCCATCCCTGCACTCACTGTCCTGTTGGCATCCTAGTTTTTCACCTACTGCTCTGGAAAAGGGGGCGGAGCTTCGTGGCTACCGCTAAGCCCCGCCCCTTCCCCGCAGTGCTCTCACAGCTTCCTCTGAAGCTAGGAGAGCATTGCCGGACAGCGGCACAGGACAGAGGCTTTAGTGTAGATGCTCCTCTTTACACAGATAACCTCTTCAGATGCGGGAGGTTAAGCCACCCAAGGGGGAAACGGCCCCCATTAGCAGGAGTGACCCGGCAAAACTGGGAGGGTTGGCAAGTATGACATAGGTGCACACTGGTGGGGCAGCAAAACACAAGCACAATCCAATAGCAGCAGCACTCTACTAGCACTAAAAACAATAAAAAAATAGGAACTATTGGAAAAGCATTTCTGCTATTTTGAATACAGGAAAATTTGAGGTTCTCTGAAATGTTGAGGTCTGAACAGTCACCAAGAGAGGCAACATATAGAGTAGCTTCCCATATGTAAACAGTCATCCATAGTTGATTGTCAAGGGCTTATAACAGTTTTTGACCAAAATTGTGCACTAAAAACCTCAAATTTTTCATGTTTTCAAAATAGCAGAAATGCTTTTCCAATAGTTCCAATGTGCCTTTTGATTGTTTTTTTAGTGCTAGTAGAGTGCTGCTGATATTGGATTGTGCTTATCATAGTGATGATACTGTAGGAGGAAACCCGTTCATACGACTGACTTGGACATCCAGAAACCTCATCTGAAAAGCGCCTTAGGCTTCGTCTACACAGCACTTGGCAGATTCAATATTTAAAATCTGCCAAAAATCCAACTGTACCAGCGCTGTGTAGACTGCAATGAAAAATCCGTGCTGTAGTTTACATAGCACATGCTTTTTCCAGTCGGTTTAAAAATCCACCAGATTCTGGCGGATTTTCAAACCTGCTGATTCTTCTGCAGGATTCCCGTATATTCAATGTACGAGGCCGACGGCAGATCCGAAAAACCAACCACAGTTTTTACCGCAAATGTGCGCCAAAAATGTGGTCCTGCGATGTTAAAATACCGTTGGAGGGACTTCCGGTTCCGGCGCGTACATGTGAGGAAGCAGGGAACAGCAGCTTCGGCACCGACCCTCGCTAACGTTGCTCTCCCGCGTCCGCACCACCTACTGCAACAGCCGTGACAAGCGGCGAATACCTAAGAGAGGCGTGTGAACAGACCGGCTGAGCCCGCGATACGCTGGGGATCCCTCATCCACCCCAGCAGTGGCCGAGATATCAGCCGCGCCTGAATCAAGATTGAGCGCCCGATCCAACCCGTGCAACGAGGGAGCCAGCAGGTCGTGCCACGCAATCCGCAAGTATCCTCTGAGATAGCGATAGCAGTATGACCCATAGGCAGACCCTCATGACTGGCAGGCATAGTAAGACCCTGGCAAGAAAGGTGAGCAAAACTAATATCCCCAGACATCAAGGTAATACCCAACCGCGTTAATAACAGAGACCTTGAACAATTCCAACAGAATCAATGCCCAGGCAGCACATATCACTGAATTGGAACAAAGAACCCAGTAACCATAGAAGATGACAACTAGGGGTGAGAAGCACCCTGGCAAAAGAGGTGAGACAAATAAATAAATCCTTTTGCAAGACAAGGTAAGATGATCTGGAAGAATCGCTCGAGGCGTAAAAACTACCGCCATAATTGGACTGCCAGAATCCATCTCGCAGACCCAGCTAACCTAAAATATGTTCTGTTGACATCCCAAAAGCTCTGGGATTGCCCTCAGAATGTAAAGTCGAACGCGCACACCGCTTAGGTCCTGCCAGAGGTGCCAATAATACAGGGAACGAGAGAGCCAGACCAGTGATCGTACGCTACCTGGACTTCTCTGAAAAGTCTCTTATCCTGCAGTCCTTCAGAAAGAAAAGAGGGAAAGTCTCTATTAAGGACATAAATATTTCTCATGTTTGCAGCCTACTCCGCAGAGTTGACAAAAAAAAAGACATGCCTTTTCTCCCACGTGCAGTGATCTAGTACAAAGGCAAATCAGATTGTCTTTGCAGTTTCCGGCGACGTTACGAATCTTCTTACCTAACGGCAGGATTGAATCCTTTACCACGTCCACCTGAAGCTGACCTGAGGCATTCGTAGGAGGCTTTGACCCAGACAGGGAAGCACTGTGAACTCGGTGGAGAGATACACCTAGCCCTCGATGAGACGAAAGAACGCCATACTCTAATCTGGACACAACAACTCGCACTCACCACCGAGACAGGAGAACATGGACGCTCAGGCGCTACCTCCCGCTCGACGAAAAAGCGATGAGGGACTCTTACACATTACTCATGTTTTTCTTTTTTGATATGATCTCCTTGCATAATGGTTGGTGGGTGCTACATGAAATGATTACATCACAATGGAGGGACTTTATTGTTCTAGTATAAGAAATGTTTATATTGAAGATGCAACATACAGCAAACAATTATGACGAGGCTCGTATAGTACACCCCACTGAGGGGCAAAAGAGGGTGGGGAATGGATTTTATGGGAGGGTATGAGAATCCCTGTTGGTGCCTGGATAGTAAAAGAGGAGAAGGAAGACACATATATTAAAAAAGAGGAAGTCCGCAAGAAAGTATGATCTAATGCGAAAGTTATATATGCAAATTATGTTCTAAAGGTTCATATGTTTCGGAATATACTGTTTTTGTTATCCCCGCTGGCTGAGCGACCAAATGATCACAAGAATGTGCCACAACAGGATGGGAGAATAGGCAATTTTCAGTGATTAAACAGAATATACAGGATCATGGTCCTATAATACACATATAATATGCGACCCAATGACTAGAATAATTACTTGGAATGTTAAGGGGTCTTAATTCCCCCCAGAAACGGAGATGATGGAGCTCCGACATTTTAAGAAACTTAAAGGAGAAATAATAATACTACAGAAACACATCAAAAAAGGATGGATATTCAAAGGATGAATAAGATGTGGGTGGGGGAAGTGAATAGGAATTCCATCAATAGGGAAAAAAGCGGGAGTCAAACTGCTGATTTAAAAGACAAGCCCAGGCTCATTGGTATCCACTATGTCTATCAGGGAAGGCAGAATTCAACATGTTATACTAGAAACTCCGTCAGGAAGGCTGAGCATTTATAATACATACGCCCCAAACAACCCTGACAAAGAGTTTTTCAGAGAGTTAGAAACAAATATCCTACTAGATAGGGAACCCCAGATTTTAGTGGTCGGTGAGATTTTAACAATGTAAAAGGAGCCTACGAGAGGACAGTAATAGGACAACCAACAAAGAGGACAGAGAAAGAGACGAAACCAACTATCTAGACCATCGACACAGGGCCCCACTCTCTTAGCCCAGAATGGCAGGAAAAACAACTGTAAGAGATGGTGTGGAGGATTAGCCACCCAGAGGGAAGGATTTACTTTTTTTTTTTTACAAACTTCACTCTCATGGTCCAGATTAGACTATCTAATAACCCTCTGATGGGCGCTGAAAAAAGAAGTATAGGTCAAAAAACTTGATATGGTTATATCGGACCATGCTCCGGTGCAATCACACTACAGAAAACTTACCACATTGTTATGTCGTAATCCTTTTTGGAAATTCCCGACCATATAAAGCCCAGGGGTTGACTTTCAGGTCAACGCTTAGGGATGGTGGCTGGAATACACAATAGACAATCAGAAAGCACAGAGACACCCATTCATATTTGGGAGACAGCAAGGCGGTGATAAGGGGTAAGAATATTGGCATACACTACAGGCCCTCAAAAGACCTGGCGCTGTCAAAAGCATTCTGAGGCGACTTCTAAATTGAGAACCGCTACACAAAATTCTATAGAACACTCTCACAGAGGCAGACAGCAAGTGTTTGCGAAACAAGCCAAAGCTAGAATTTAGAAACTTGGCATGAGACAGTAGACAACATACATTATTACCGCAACAGGCTTGAGATATTTAGATTATATGGAAACAAGTCGGGAAACTAATTAGCTAACATGGCGAAAGGAAGGAGCAGACCCCATATAATACATTAGATAGGGACTCACGAGGCGCTAACATACAGAACCGAAAGCATTAAATAAATATTCCCAGAATTCTACAAGAAAATTGTATGCAGACGAAGCCACAGAACAGTACTTCACATCACTTTCTTGGATAAAATCTCGTTACAGTCCCTCTCAGAGGAAGATCAGGAGTCACTAAATGCGCCGATAACAGACTATGAGATCCACAACACAATTCGGACCTTACCAAACCATAAGGCGCCAGGCCCAGATGGTCTAAGTTTTCAGAAATTTTTATAAAATACTTGCCCCAGAGATAGATCAGATCTAGAACAGTATTTGAAAAAATTATCTAATACAAAAACAATGCCGAGAACTCATATCTATTCATATATCAAGGTGATCCATGAAACAGGGTAAAGACCCATGCCTCTCCAAGTTAATAGTAGGCCAAATTCGATAATGAAACCAAGAAAACAAAACTGTTTTCCAAAATTATGGCCAAAATCGATTGGCTGGGTTGTTGCCTTAGACCTATCAAACCCTAGTCAAAATGGGTTCGTAAGAGGATATCAAGGAGTTGTTAATATAAGGACCGGTTCAGACAGTACAAGACGCGTTGGTTTGGGAAAGACTTGGGGGATGGGGGACCACCACCCTTTTCGCTTAAGAGTGCCGAAACGGCAATCGATGACGTCAAGTGGCCTTGGTTGAATGTGGTTAGGATAAAATGAATATCCTGGGAGACTTTAGGAAACTTTTTAGAAGCTAACTACTCAAACCCCACAGGCTAAAGTCAATACTCCAGGTTTTCTATCGAGCAACCCATAAGATTACAGAAGGGTACGCGGCAGGGATGCCCTCTATCCCCAATATTGTGTCAATATAGCCCTGGAACCTCTTAACCACTCATTAAATCACTCGACATTAATAGAGGCATAATGTGTGGGGATGAGAGAGGTAAAATTAAGTGGTTTTGTGCGGATGACCTCTTGTTATTTGTCCGATCGCCTGACAACAACACCTAGAATGAATTGTGAAGGAGCTGTCGAATTGGGATCTCCTATGCTAACAGATAAATATAATAACAAAAAGCCAATTGCTATTCTTAGGAAAGAACCCGGACATCAGGGGGAAAGTAGAGATTACGTCAACTTATTTAACATGCCTGGATGTAAAGATTGGTAAGGACAACTCCTCCCTATATCAGTTGAATTACACACCTCTGATAGACAAAATTGTGAAGGAATTAGATAAATGGAAAAATCTACCTATATGCAGTTGGAAGAGCCCACTTAATAAAAATGATAGCTCTTTTTCAAAGCTCTGTACCCCACAAAATATTCCCCTCCTTTTAAAAAATAAAGACATAAAAAGTTACAATGGGCAATAGTGGGTTTTTGTGGTAAAAAAAGGGCCGAGGTTTGCCTATAAAAATTAAATACTCCCAAAAAAACAGGGGAGGCCTAAAGCCGGATTTTCGGTTATATAATCTAGCCTCATTAGTGGACATGCCAGGGAGGGTTTACCGACACGGGGCCCATTTTTCAAATTTACGGGGGAAAAAAGCTATCCGGCCATACCCATTTGAGCATTGTTACATACCCCTTATAGATATCTACCGCTTGGTAAAACGTAGGTGATTTGGGGACAAAAGCGGTATGGAAGATGTTGCAACTTTACAGTTTACCCATGATTTGTGAAATACGTCCTTTATGGGCCCTTCCCTAACTTTCCCAAGGCAGAGAAAATAAACTGTATAAAGAATGGAGGGGACAGGAAGCCTTGTAATGTGCTGCACTCTTATACTCGGGAATAGGTATTTGAGGGGGGAAAGAGATGCAGGCAAAATTTGGTTAAATCAAAATCGTTTTTTTCAAATTTGAAATGCACACTTTACTGTAAGATAAGTTGAAACCCTGCCAGGGGCGGAGTCCAAAGGAGCTTTTGTATTGATGGGCAGCAGCCCGGCCCGGGTTACATTGGCTTTCCCCTTTATAGCCTTTGAGGGGAAATCATTCAGAAATTTAATGATTGGGTTTTAGTTCATGGGATGGCGAACTAGGGGGGCCCAGAGGCTGGGGCAACAAATTAGAATAGGTCTCAGTAAAAAAAGGGAAAAGTCTAACTAATAAAAATTGGGGGAAATGGTTTTCAAATTGGGCACAAAAGCGACTAGCCTTTGTTTTCCCTATAGGATGCACCAGCAATTTTTTACGAAAATGCCCCGAAGTGAAAGTCCAAAGCAAATCTTTTACTGGCCTTGGGGCTTTGCCCAAAATGACAAAATATTAAAAAGAGGTTTTTACATTTAAAAAATCAGTCGGGGAATTTTAAGATGAAAGAAAACCCCCAATTTGGTGCAATATTTACTTCATTCACAGATAAGACGAGATCCTCACAAGGTACCATAAATTTTAAAAAGGTGTACATCTTACCACTTGGACTAAAAAAAAGCATCCTACAAAATTGGATAAAAAACAAAAAAAACCCCCACCTTAAGGAAGTTTTTGATATTTTTAAAAGAAAGTTGACATAGAAAAAATAGAGAAGGAAAACAAAGAACAAATAAAAACAAAATTCTTTACAAAAGGGATTTTTTGGCAAAGTTCTTACTGTGCAAAAGGGTCTCCGATTTGTGAATCCTTTCGATTCCACACATTTTACAAAAAAATTAGGGGGTCACTGGGGAGACTGGTTATGGGAGACCCCCCCCTGACCAAATTAGGGTGAAGGGAGAGAAAACCCGGATGATTCTTTCTCTTCATTTTATGGAAATGGGAGAAGTCTAGTGCAGATTGATCCCAAAGGAAGTTCTAAAAAATTGGCCTAGATCCCAACCATGTTTTACTAGACGACGGCGGAGATTTGTTTTTGTTTTTTGTTTTTTTTTTAATGTTTTTAATGTTTGTTTTCTTTTTTGAATTTTTAAAGTTATCAATTTTAGTGGGTAAAGTTGTAGGGGTTTTGAAAAAACCCAAACTCTTTCCTAAATCTAAAAGGGTTTTTTAACTTAAGGGGTAATCTTACTAGAGAGAATATTTAGGTCTATTGGACATCAGGAGACAACTTGTTGAGTAATAAAATAAGAAAATAGAGGATTCGCAGCGGTATACGTAATGGAGAGATCTCTTAATATCCATGTTTGGTTTTCAGTGTGTCCCACTCTCTATTTATTTGTACAGATATGTTAAGCTATGTTAATGTAGTATTTCTACTGTGATAATTTCCTCAATAAAATGTGGTTAAAAGAAAAAAAATATAAAAAAATACCGTTGGATTTTGGACGGTATTTTAACATTGCGGTGTAGACACAGTCTTAATGCAGCACTTTTCAGATGAGGTATTGATCAGACGAGATTCTCCCAACACTTTCAGAAAAACCCATACAAATTAATAGCCAGCCCAAAACAGCCCCAAAAAACGCGCTGAGGTTTTGGATGAGGTTTGGAAGCTTTCCATTGATTCCTTTGGAGATTTTCAACATTGAAAACGCTTCAAGAATTGTCATGACGCTAATTTTTCAGCGTCCAAAACAACTTCCAAAGCAGCGCCTAAAATGTCCGTAAAAACCTAGTCGTGTATGAACTACAATGCTGTTTTACCTAAAAGTCAATAAAAATGAACTGGGGGCGTTTTGGAGGCTTTCTTGATGCTGTGTTGGGTGAGGAAAACAGCAGCAAAAACAGCCGTGTGAACAGACCCTGAGTGTAAAGCTGTCTTTGTTGCCAATAGTAACCGATTGGAGCTCTGCTTTTATTTCTTAGCCTATGTTCACACAGCATAATTGCGGCGCGTACAGCAATACGCTGGATGTTTTGGGAGTCACGCTGATAATTGGATAATTGCCGGGTGCTGACCCTATATATTGGCACTAGAGATGGGCGAATCGATTCTAACGAAGTGGAATTCGTTTAGAATTTCAGGAAAACTTAGTTTCGGAACGAAGTCGAAAATTGGGGTACTTCGGGTGAACGAAGTGTGCTTTTGATTGATAAAATGGCTGCGAGCACATGGCGCTACATGGGACAAAGCACTCTGGGAGGAAGAAGGGCATAGCCTGCATGACATGTGCAGAGATGAAGCCCAAACAGAGACCGGCGGGATTCTGTGACGTCACCGCACTATATAAGTCCGGGCGCGACGCCGGGTGCTCACCCTGTGCTCATCAGGGAAGGTGCTGCAGCGGCTGATAGCTCTAACTGAAGAATTGATTTTTATATAGCGATTTCTGTGGGTTGTCTCAGCTTGTCTCAGAGACTGTTCTCTTAATGTTCTATTTCTAATTTTTGGGGGTATTGGATCTGAAATCCAGTGTGCGTCCACTGCAGCTGCATATTACATTAATATCCAAGTGGGATCTAAGCCAGTTCCTGTTGTATTCATTTAAAGAAACAGCGTTTTTTTTCAATACAAATACCACTTCATTATTGGCTGCTCAATTCTATTGCGCAATTTACATCCAGGGGTTAATTAAGCGTTTTTTTTGCTGGTGTGCTGACCCAAGAACCGTCTTTTTCAACGCCAAAATATGTAAATTTTTCCTGTAGCTAATTCACAAGCAAAGGTTAATTACAACTGTATCTCTTGTTGTGTGGCGTAGAAAAAAAACGAAATTGTAACACGCTACAAAGCTACTATTTTGTGCGGCTCAATTTTTTGGCGCAATTTACTTCCAGGTGTTTATTATGGTTTGTTTTGCTGGTGTGCTGACAAAAATAAACCGTTTTTTTTCAAACCAAAATATATTAATTTTTCTGTAGCCTAATTCACAAGCAAAGGTTTAATTTACAACTTTTATTTTGTTTGTGGCGTAAAAAACACGCATTGTAACCCGCTACAAGTATATTTTGTCCCGGCTCAATTCTTTGGCGAATTTAACCGGGGTTTTAATTTAAAGCGTTTTTATTGCTGGTGTGCTGAAAAAAATAAACCGTCTTTTTCAACGAAAAAATTAAAATTTTTTCGTGCCTAATTCATGTCCGAAGGTTAAATTAAGCCTGTTTGTGCTTTTACATTTAGAAAAACACACAGTGTTTTAAACGACACATACAAGTAAATTTTTCCTGGCCATTTGTGGAGCGCAATTTTATCCAAAGGGTTCCCCAAGCTTGTTATGGGTTCATTTGAGTCAAAAACAGGGTGTATATTTATCATTACGATATCATCATCAAACAGCGTCTGTCATTTTGAAAAAACAGTTGCAGCAGAGAGGTGGAGGCTCTGCATGCGAGTGGAGTGGCCCACAAACTTCCTGGAACAGGCCAGGTGCAGCACAGCAAGGGACGTGCAGCAGGGGTCACTCGGTGGGGCCACAACTCCCGCTGTCATCTAGGGGCCGTTGTTGTTAGCCCCCCAAGGGGTTTCCTTGTTTGGTTGACTGGTCTCCTTTTCCCCCCAGATGACATCTGAAACCCCCACCCAAGGTCGGTGGGAACCTCAGAAAAACATTAGTTGGCATGGCCCCGGGAGGGGTAGGGGCCCCTCATCTTCCTCACCCCCGCCTCTGTCCCATCCGGTTCCCTCACCCAGAGATTATATGTGGTTGGCTCGCGCCCTATTTAGCGAGGATGAAAAAATTTGAGGAGGGCAGTCAGCAGTACTTGGCAGGAAGAAATGGGGCCAATATCGCTGTTCTTCAGTAGGCGGCAAAGTATGATGTGGAGAGGGGCTGGGAGGTCATTTTTGGGGAGGGTCAGCCTTGGTTAAAAAGCCGGTGATGAGGAAGCAGTGCGATGAAACACAAATGAGATGATGTAGCAGCCCGACTTGGGAGCCGGGGGTGAGGCAAGGGGGCTTCATCATTCAGGAGAAGAGGGGCAGCTTGCGCGTCGGGCGCAGGGGCACCCAAAAAAGTGGGTCGTGTGGCCGTGAGTCAGCAGGATGCAGCGTTTTGAGGTGGGGAGCCAAGCAGCCAGGGGGGGTAAAAAACCGTTTCGCGGGTCCAAGTAAGTAGAGCACAGGGGCTCAGCGATTTGGGGGCGGCAGTGTCATAGTGCGGGAGCTTTTGGGGGTAAAATCCGATATCGGCGGTTGGGGCAGTTTTTGCAAGACACGGAGGAGCCGTATGGGTATATGTAGAACTGTGGGCAAAAAGTTGAAGCGGGGCCAGGGAGCAATTTTGGCACACGGCCCTGCGTCAACAATGCACGTCACCATCGGTGGTGGGAGAAACGTGGCTCAGATGTGGTGGTCCATCCTGCCGCCGCAGCAAAGCGCGAGCAGGCCCAGTGGCACCATGCCATTGCAGCCAGTAAAGGCCCCAACCCCCTTGGAAGGGGTTTTTTCTCTTTGACATCATTCCCCTCAGTTTGCCCCTGCCCCTCGTACTCATGGCCCCAGCAGTTTTTTCAGCGAGGCGATTCAAAGAGAAAACAGTATGGCCAAAACCTTCTAAGGTGCACGCTGCCCGTGCTCCTGCCCAAAGTTTTTGGGTACCCCAGTCCCCCCCTTTTCCCCAAATGGTGGACTCTGCACCTTTCAGAGAAACTAATGGCTTGTTCGAGCCGAGATGGGAGTTCCAAGCGTAATTTTTTTCCCAAAAAGGCAGTACAGCACTTATAAATATGTAGAACAGATGGGGGTCAGCCCTTTGAGCTTAGGGTTTTTTCCCAAGGTCCCGGGGCAGCGCGGACATCGGGGCTGTAACTCGGTCAGGGCCAGTCTGTCCTTTACGGCCCATGGGTAAATTTTGCTTGGGCCCCGGGCCCCCACAACTTGGAAGGAGACCCCGCTTTCCTCCCGTTGTAAACTGCGCACCTGCACCTGTCCTCCTCCCCCTTTCCAACACCACCACCATCTCCCCTCCACAAGTACTGTCCATCATCCACATGTGTAGGGCACAGCGGTGTCACGCAGTTCTACACCTGGCTTCCCTCGGGAACGAAGTCCCCAAGGGGGGAAAAAAACGCTCCGCGTCATGCAGCAAGAAATCGATGTGTGGCTTTCCCCCGCGCCAACTGCAAATCGGAACCAGGGTGAGGAAATGGGGGGAAAGGGGTGCCCGCGCTGCCCCCGAGGAGGGTGGCCCTGCCCCCGCTTGGCGCCGTGTTCAATCTGTTGTGAAAAGGTTCTGAAGTCTTTCCCCCCGATCTTAGAACTTTCTGAAAGGCCAGGAAACTGTACATGCACTTTATCATTCATAAAAAACCCAGGAAAACCTCCTGGGTTTTGCGCGGCAGAACGCCTCCCCCAATCACCGATTGCGATTTTTCCCCCCGCGGAAATTCCAGCCTGCACATTTTGGGGACCGACTGTTGAACAGAGAAAGGCCATTAACGATTTTTTGATGATCCAGGCAGAAGAAGTATGTGTAATTTTGTTGTCACCCAGTGGCGCTCATGGTGCACTCCCGTTTGTTGAGGCCCCATTGAGGAGGCGACTTTTTTGTCAGTCGCCAGGACTAGGGGGATGAAAAACATCATTCCATGCTTATGCCCTGGAACAGTGCTAAAAAAATTGTCTGGGCAGGGGACTGGAGACGTGGCGATACTTCCGGGGCCCACTGGTCCGGTGGGATGAAATGGAGGAGGAGGGGAGGGACATTGGGCAGAAGATTGTCTGGTGAAAGGGGATTTTTACCAGGTGACAGGAGGAGGAGCAGCTGGAGGAGGTGGTGGATGAGGAAGACGAGGCAGATGACCCCCAAGCACGTGGGTATACGTGGAAATGGGGCGGGACCCCCCGGGTCCCCTTTTGCAGATGGCCCGCAGCATGCTTTTTGCCTGGCTTGTGACGCCCAACGTCAGCATCCCGGCAGAGGGATGACTTCTGGCTCTACCCTATTGGGCCCCCGTACAGTCCCAAAAGGGAGCCTTTTTTCCCCCGCTTTTAGAGGGAAGATAATCAAATATATAGGGAAAACCTCGTAATCAGTTGGCCGCTGCCTTGTGCGGGGATCGCCCCCCTCTGACAGGTTGACGGGGGGTTCCCGCGCTCAGTATACTGCCCGGCTGTGGGGGAAAAGGGGGGGGGGTAGGAGCAGTACCGCCCTAGTAGTAACCTAAGTCTGGGTCACTGATGAGCGTTCTTCACCCCTAGTGGGAGGGCAGTCGCCAGCAGCAGCAGCGCAGGACCCGGGCAGTCCCTGAACCAAAGGTTTTGGCCCACTTGGACAGCACTCTGCCACCTCAGTTAGAAAAATCCGTGGATATGGGCAGCCAAAATTGTGTGGCGCAATTGCCGAGTTTGCAGTGGAGAAGCTGTCTGCCGGCAGTAGTGTGGATCAAAGGGGGGTTCAGTGCGGCGGGGGCCATCGTTTTCCCAAAGGGAACCCGCTTGTCCCGGGAAATGTGGAACGACTGACCTTTGTCCTGAATCAGGCGTGGATCGGCCCGGATTTCCCCAAAACCCAAAGCCTTTTGGGTCGTTGGGTTAAATACCTCCCCAGCCCCTTTCTGGCGCACCCCCCCTGATGCCCCAAAATCTGCTGCAGTTTCTCCACTGCCCACCACCATCTTTACAGGGGTGGTTTTTTCCACCCCTCAAAAATCTGTCATTGTGCCACTCTATGACCTATGCTGCTGCTGCTGTTGCCCTGCTCCCCCACTGTGTCATTGTGCCATGTCTGACCTGCTGCTGCTGTGGGACCTCCCCACTGTATCTTGTGCCACTCTGTGGCCCCCTTCTGTTTTGCCCCCTCCGAATGTCATGTGCCACTGCCTGACCTCATAAAGCTGCGCCGTGGGCCCCCACACTGTGTGATTGTGCCTTTGTGGCCTAATCTTTTTGCGCCCCCAGATTTTCATTGTGCCAATGCCCGATCTCATACTGCTGCCCCCGTGACCTCCCCACTGTGTGATTTTGCACTCTGTGCCTATACGTTTTGCCGCCTCCAGAATTTTCATTGTGCCATGCCTGACCTCATCTGCTGTGTCGTGCCTCCACTGGTGATTGTGCCATCTGGGCCTAAATGTTTTTCCCCCTCCAGAATGTCATTGTGCCCCTGCTGATCTTTATGCTGCTGCTTTTGTGACCCCCACACGTTTCATTGTGCCATTGTGGCCCAATCTGTTTGCGCCTCCGAATGTCATTGTGCATGCGACCTTTCTGTGCCCCCGTGACCTCCGGGGTCTCAGTCATTGTTCCACTCTGTGGCTTCCTCGTGTTTTGCCACCTCCAGAATTGTATTGTGCCCCTGCCTGACCTCATGTGCGTGGCTGCCCCCGTCACCTCCCCACTCTGTCACTAAAAGTTTCCACCCGGCTCTCAGCTTGTTTTTTCAGCTTTCGCTGGCAGATTTATCAGGCTACATTCCGTTGAGTTTTTGGGCGTTATGCCCCCTTAAGTGCCCAGGGAAAATTTTTTAGTGAAGCTTTTTAAAGGGCGGCAGTATTGCCGTGTCTTTTTAAAAAAAACATTGTATGTAGACCAAAAACCCAAACTCCCTTGCAATTTAAACATTTGGCACAACGGGTTTAAGACCTGCAGGGTCTGTGCAGCCTGGAAATGCTGCTTTTTTAAGCGGAAAAATCGTGCCCAAGTAATTCGGAACGAAACGAAATTTTTGTGGAAAATTTGGGAAGGGCCGATCGAATTTTTTTAGAAATTGCCATTCTAATTGGCAACTCCACATTCCTTCCCTGCTGGATCTAGGTTGCCTCGAGCCTTAGGCTGTTCACACGGGTTTAAAAAGGGGTATTTTTCGGTCCCTAATTACGCGCGTAGTGCACAAAATTTTTTTGGGTGAAAAGGCCCATCATTACGGTAATTCACAGTTTCAAGAGAACTATGGATTAGTTTTTCCCCCTTCCCGTCGGGAATCCGCCGGGCGGGGAGATAATGGGCATGTGAAAATTTTCGGGCGTTGCGTGCCACTGGTAATGCAAAATTATGGGCCCCGCGAGGTGCCCGCCCCCGCTCCCCCCCCGTCCCCCCCCGCACCCCGGCCCCACGGGTAATTGCGGGGCGTAAGAAAATAGCCTTAGAGAAAGCGTTACGAAGTGCGTTCTTGCCTTGTTTTTCCCACTACTGTAGGTTTTTTGACTCGAAACCCTTTGCTGCCCTGCCGTCTGCCTGTCCACGATAAGGTTTTGTTTTCGATTTGTACCCGTGCACCTCGGCCCCCAAACCCGAAGCAAGTGATCGGGGGGTACCCACCTGGTGGACTCCTTGGGAAAACCGGGACCCTTTTTGATCCCGCTCCCTGGCGGGCCGTTACCAGCTTGCGGTGGTCCCCGGATCCACTTCCTGGCCGTTACAAAATGATATGAATGGAAAGGGGATATGCCCAGTTGTCAATGCAAATTTTGGTTTATTCCAAAACAATACACGTGATTTATTCCCATATTTAGGGCGTGTTTATGTTAAATTTAAACAATACTCATTATGCTAATTAATCCCCATTGGTTTTTTCATATAATTTAATCCTTCCCCCAATTTCTTCCTTACCCTTTGTTTTTTTTTTTTGGTTGTCATTAATTACACCTACCCCCTTACTTTCTTCCCACATCTGTCCCACTTGTTGACCATTTGCTTTGGGGTACGGACTGCGGCAAACTTTCTGCTTCCTCAGGGGTTAAGAGGGAAAAAAACATATCCATGGATTGTGTTTAGGTGCTAAAACAGTTTGTCCACCTTTCTTTCTCGTTTGGTGTTCTCCTTTTGGGTTATAAAATTAATTCAATTATGTAGGTTATCCCTTTATGATATATTAGATTCATATTTGGATAGTCTAAGTCAATAGTATTATACTCGCATCTCGTAATGGCAAACTTTACCCCTCCTGCTGAGCATACAAACATACAAATACAAACAACATAATACTTTCTTACTCGGGACTGATGCAATCTCGTTATCAAAATGTTTTATGGAGCTTACTGTACCATCCACAACAGCTTCTATAGATTGTTGTTTGATATCCTCTATACTCTGAGACTCCACTTTTATCGATGTGTCCATGACATACTCAGTCTGTGTTTTGTTGGACCAATGAATATCAAGAGAGCTGGGAACAAAAACTTCTTGATTGTTAGGGTATGTTCACACGATGTACTGCGGTGTGTACAGTAAATCGTGTCTTTCGGGAGCTCGCGCAAATACACACATACTCCCGCGGGGGTGGGGGGGACACACGGCAGCCCGCCGGCCCCATTGACATTCGTATTTGCCACAAGTAATTGACATGTCACTTATCTCCCCGCGCATACAATACGATCATATTGTACGAGCGGGGAGAGGAGGTGTAATCCATAGTTCTCTTTGAGAACTGTGGATTACCATAATTTCGGCGCGCATCTCGCCCATATTACAGCGCAAATACGCCGCGAAATGCGCGCCAAAATAATGATAATGGAAAAACCTGCTCATATGTTTACCATAACTTTAATTTGCATATTTAATATTACCAATGGTAGGGAAAAGACCCATCTATTTGTCTTTTTGACTTTGATCTTCAGTACTCCATTATGTCACAAAAACATGGATCATTATTCCTATATCACTATGTGAGAACATCAGGGTTCCCTGCAGGAAACACCTCTAGCCACTTAGTAAATATATCTATTTTGAGCAATGGATCCGCTGCTCATAACTTAATAGCACACTTATATTATTACATGTCCAGTAATTTATGCTTTGCAAGGTCCATGGTTTATTATAAATTTAAACTTTTTGTGTCTGTATCGATTTCCAATACAGATCTTGTCATAAATCCTACAAGTTGATCTTAAATAAATATATATTTTCTTTTTAACAATGCATATATATTTGTTTTAAGATGTTATTGCTATCATTTAAATTTATATATGTATTATGTGTTAAAATTACAAACAATCATTTGTTTGTGATAAATTCTCTGTAGTGCATTAACGGCCGAGCCTCATTTTTAAATATATACACTCACCGGCCACTTTATTAGGTACACCTGTCCAACTGCTCGTTAACACTTAATTTCTAATCAGCCAATCACATGGCGGCAACTCAGTGCATTTAGGCATGTAGACATGGTCAAGACAATCTCCTGCAGTTCAAACCGAGCATCAGTATGGGGAAAGAAAGGTGATTTGAGTGCCTTTGAACGTGGCATGGTTGTTGGTGCCAGAAGGGCTGGTCTGAGTATTTCAGAAACTGCTGATCTCCTAGGATTTTCACGCACAACCATCTCTAGGGTTTACAGAGAATGGTACGAAAAAAGAAAAAAACATCCATGAGCGCGCAGTCCTGTGGGCGGAAATGCCTTGTTGATGCCAAGGTCAAAGGAGAATGGGCAGACTGGTTCGAGCTGATAGAAAGGCAACAGTGACTCAAATACCACCCGTTACAACCAAGGTAGGCAGAGAGCATCTCTGAACGCACAGTACGGCGAACTTTGAGGCAGATGGGCTACAGCAGCAGAAGACCACACCGGGTGCCACTCCTTTCAGCTAAGAACAGAAACTGAGGCTCCAATTTGCCCAAGCTCATCGAAATTGGACAGTAGAAGATTGGAAAAACGTTGCCTGGTCTGATGAGTCTCGATTTCTGCTGCGACATTCGGATGGTAGGGTCAGAATTTTGGCGTCAACAACATGAAAGCATGGATCCATCCTGCCTTGTATCAACGGTTCAGGCTGGTGGTGGTGGTGTCATGGTGTGGGGAATATTTTCTTGGCACTCTTTGGGCCCCTTGGTACCAATTGAGCATCGTTGCAACACCTTGTGGAATCTATGCCACGAAGATTGAGGCAGTTCTGAAGGCAAAAGGGGGTCCAACCCGTTACTAGCAATGGTGTACCTAATATAAGTGGCCGGTGAGTGTGTATATATATATATATATATATATATATATATATATATATATATATATATAAATAACTCCACATTGCTGGTAGCCTGTATCATTAGTCATTTGTTATTATATACAGTATAAATCTGACACAGTTTACTTTGGAACTAAATGCTTCTATTGTACCAGTTTATTATTATTATTTATTTAAAATAGCTTTTAAATATCACTATGTGCTATTTATTCATCTGCCACTCATTATCGCTAATAATACTTGTCCCCACTATTTAAAGCCATAAATAGGCTATTATTTTTCTTTTCCGACTATTATTTTTATTATTATGAGCAAGCAATAGTTCTTTTTGCAGATGTTCTCGATATCATCTCCACCATCCTCCCTGTTGAGACAATATAGAAGTATCTGAAAAAGTTATTAGCGTTGTATAATGAACATGTGTGGATATACAATATAGCTATTTTAAGTAGTACCTTTAAGGTAATGACAGTGATTACAAGAGTATCATATACAACGACATTAGTGAGATCTCATAAATCATGTATTACCCTACAAACAACTAATCCGCTATAGTATTTCTCTCTGATAAATACTTCAATGGACAGTGCTATATTATACTTCTGACATACCTCTACCTGCGTTTATAACTCTTAAAACTAGAACTCAATGGGTCACTATTTCAGTCAGGATGGACTGGCTGTAGTCACGGTTTATCCGACCGGTATTTGTCCTGTTTTCATGCCGTGCACACGGCTGCCGGGGGATGGCTCTTCTCCACGGTTTGCCGTGGGGAAATGGCCTTATATAAATTAATGTTACAAATTACCTACTTCTTCATCACATTCAAATCCACTTACATTAAGGGGCCGTTCACACGGCTTATTCTGTGACTGATTCCAGCTGGACTGCGCGCCGTATTTGCTCTGCAATACGGCTGAAATCCGTCTCTGTCATTACTGGAATCCATAGTTCTCTGAGAACTATGGATTCCGTCTCCTCTCCCCGCTCGGCGTGTACACGACGTGAATAATGAATGTCTATGGATGGCAGCCAGCGTAATTGCAGGGCGAAATCCGTCCCCGCAATTACGCCGGCAATAAGCCGTGTGAACTGGCCCTTACTGTTCTTTTTATTTATGTACCTAGTTTTACATTTGCCAGGGATCTTAACTTAGGTTAATTCTATATCTTTTACAACAACTATTGTCACACCACCTTGCAGCACGTTTCTCACCTACATTGGACACATCACACCCTAATATCTTGCCAAAATACTTGCACACGGGTAAGTGTATTCTGATTTTAGACCATCCCAAAGAAAGACAGCACCTGGGTCACAGCAGCCACCAAGCAGGAAGGCAAAGTAAGGGCATGTTCACACGGCGGGTTTGGCCACGGGTTACGGTGCGGTTGCCACAGCCAAAACCACATCCAAATCGCGCCCCAAACGCCCACAGTTCATTACATGGTTTCATATGGGAAACCACGTTGCTATTCACACGGCGCGGGTTTGAGAAGTCTCCTGTCAATTCTTGCAGCGAGTCTTCGGCGCGGTTGGGGCGCGGGTTTTGTCCTGCCTATTAATTTGTATGGGTGAAAACCTCGCCACAAACCGCGCCGATAAACCTCAACGGGAGACGCGAGTTTGAGGCGAGGTTTGGAGGAGGTTTTGGCCGTGGCAACCGCGCCAAAACCCGCGGCCAAACCCGCCGTGTGAACGTGCCATAAGTGAAACATTTCATCCAGTAGCGCTGGTTTTTACCCTCCCGGTTGATCGGCAGCCGCAGCCCATTTTTACTGTCCTACCTATTCCAAAACTAAACCTGTGCCTGCCCTCTGCTCCGTGTCAGGGTACAAAGGAAACAATCCTTGTGAAAGCTGTGTGATGCAGCGATAACCACCAAACGAGTATGGCATAAAACTCAATTCCTTTATTGATAAAGCAATTAAAATGCGAGCGTTCCCATAGGCATACTAAATCCTCAAAACATAAGAAACGGCTGACGCGTTTCGGGTGTCTATTCACCCTTAATCATAGCATACTGTGCTATGTACACAGGAAACAACCCTTCTGCCTTGCCTGCTCTTTTCCTGTATATGTCTGTATATCTTTACTTTTGTGCCAGGTACCCTCTACAAACTCAGGGTCTCATTGGTTTATCTACTGCCCTATAAACATATTTACCTATATGAAATTCTCATAATGTGCCTGAAGTTACTAACTTGGAATCCATGTGCTACTCACTTCTGTGTCTATGTTAACAACGCATTGTCCTGTAGCCATCCTCTCCTTTCCTCTAAAACTTTTTTTCCATATTTCTTCATTTAATCTGCCTTCTGGAATCATGTGTATCCAATTCATCAACTATTTAACTCACTCTTCTTTTTTTTTTTTTCCATTCACGCATCCTCACTATCTGTATCACAGTCAATCTCACTGTGGCCCTGTTCACACGGCTTATTTCGGCGCGGATTGGCGCTGTACTGCGTGCCGGATTTGCGCTGCAGTACGGCGCCAATCCGTCGCAGTAATTACGGTAATCCACTGCTCTCACAGAGAACAGTGGATTCCGTCGCTCCTCCCCGCTCGGCGAATCCGCCGGGCGGGGAGAAAGTGACATGCACATTATTTATGGCGCGGACGCATTGACTATGGGGCCGGCGGGCTGCTCCCCCGCTGCGCAATCCGGCTCGCAAATCCGGCGTGAATAAGCCGTGTGAACATGGCCTGTGTGTATCAGCTTTACTGATTGAATTCCCCAAGTCTTATCCTGCAAGACTACAACAAATCAATTAAAATAACAAAGAACCTCAATTCAATACGACCACATCCCCCGCAGACAAATCATGCCTTCCTGGTGCTGCTTCACTGCATCCTCCAGGTGAGCTTCAGATACTGACAATACGTATTGAAACAACAACGGGGGAATTCCTCACACAATCAAATTTATTACACAGATACTGCATAGATACTGCTCACAATAAAGAAATACCGTATATACTTGAGTATAAGCTGACACCTACTTTTGCCACAAAAAACTGGGAAAATGTATTGACTCAAGTATAAGCCTTGGGTTGAAAATGCAGCGACTACTTTATTTCAAAAATAAAAATGGATACCAATAAAATTACATAGGCAGTTTAATGTCCTCCATAGGCAGATATAGGCAGGCATATGTCCCTATAGGCAAGTTATAGGCAGGCAAATGTCTCTATAGGCAGGTTATAGACAGGTATACGTCTCTATAGGCAGGTTATAGGCAGGTATATGTTCCCATAGGCAGGTTAAAGGCAGGTATTTGTCCCTATAGGCATGTATAGGCAGGTAAATGTCCCCATAGGCAGGTTATAGCAGGTATATGTCCCTTTAGGCAGGTATAGGCAGGTATATGTCCCCATAGGCAGGTATAGTCAGGTATATGTCCCCATAGGCAGGTATGGGCTGGGTTTAAAAAAACAAAACAAAAAAAAACATTTGCCTCACTCCCCTGCTGCTCTGACTCCCGGGCGATCCGCTCCGTCTTCTGGCACAAGTGGCGTGATGACACTCACGCTGCCTGTGCTGGAAACTCCGGACAGCCGCAAGTCTGTGGCCGTCTGGAGTCCACTGCTGAGCAGGGAGCGCTCGCTCTCTTCTCTGCAGTGGTATCTTCACCTGCATGCGCTCCCAGAGGAATAGCATACAGGTGAAGAGATCGCGCCCGGACGCTGTCGGCTTACTCAGGATTCTGCTGTATGCGCTCCCTGAGGAAGTGTCCCTGCCAGCGCCTAGACCGTCGCAGCGCCTGAGTGCTGACAGTGACTCCAGAATAAGCCGAGGTCGGATTTTTTCAGCACATTTTTTGTCCTGAAAAACTCAGCTTATACGGTAAGTTCCTTCAGAAACCAACCTCACCTCACTGTTTCTCAACATAACAGACAATATGAGAAAAAAAGCGCATAAAATTTGACTGATTGCTTCTGTCTCTCATCACTTTAAGGCTATGTTCACACGGCTTATTTGCGGGGCGTGATTACGCCCCGCAATTACGCCATGTGGGCGAGGCGGGAGCGGGGGGCTGACACCTCACTGGCCCATAGACAATGGGTATACGACGCTAGTAATTCACACGTCACTTATCTCCCCCCGCGGCGTATTCGCCGAGCAGGGAGAGGAGACGCAATCCATAGTTCTCTATGAGACCTGTGGATTACCGTAATGACTTGGACGTATTCCAGCCATAATTTGTGCACTCCGGCGCGTAATTACGGACTGAAATACGGCCCATTTTAAGCCATGTGAACATAGCCTAATTCTTCACAAACATAACACAACAGACTTGTCCTCTGGTTCATGTGGAAAAAAGGCAGTCTTGAATCTTTTATCTGGATGATTAGCATTTACTCCTAACCACGGCAAAGTGCTATATGGACAGATTATAAGAGCCCTAAACCTAGGGTCTGTTCTTTTCTATAATGCAAGTTCACACTTCTAAAAACAAACTTTCACATTTTTCCAAAAATCTCTCTTCTATCAAAAACTATATGTGACATACACAACATAAATGGCTCGATTCTGCAATCACAGAAGGCTTTTCCTGTGTAGCTTTATCACACTTATCACAATAGGTTCTGTCATAGACACTACTGCATGTCATTCCACACTTCCCTATAAAATTTAAATCGTTATCAGCAAAGATAAGAACAGGAGTGAAATATATTCAAGGATAAATGGGCTCTCACATTACATCTACAATCCTGTAGGGAGCTACTAACTCAAGAAGTACTGACACTGTACAATGGTCACAATAATGTGGTGTTCTCTAACATTTCATAACTTCCTCAATTTATTGGGCTCTGTGAAACCTTTTGTTCTCATCACTTCAGCTTACAGCACATGGCACTAAACTCCATGGACTAATGAAGGGACCCTTAAAAATCAGGATTTTTTTTTTTACATTTTACTAGTAAATACAGCATCTTAAGCTCTGTACTATTTTTACCAACACAAGTAGGCATACTTTTAGGTTCTTTGTCTCAAAGGACACAGGCCATTTAATTGAACCTTATCTGGAGAGACTTACCCAAAACAGAGGGAACATACAGTGGGAGGAACAGATAGTTTAAGTAAGAACGAAGGTCTTACCTGGCTGCAGCTTGTGATCTGTTCATCCTGATCCATTTTGTTATGGGAGGCTTCTTAAGACCCTCCTTAAACTCATTGTGCGGTTTTCAAATTAATCAATAATCCATAATTAAGATATATGCCTATGAATGAAAAAAATGTGAGGACCCCCGGTTTCCGGCGTGGGGGGATGTAAGGTGAGAGTCCCCGCACCCCCGCCCCTTTCCCTGTCATTTCGCCCTCTGCGGCACCGATCCGTCCCCCCTCAGGAGGATCGCCAAAGCCTTCGCGCCTGGATGGATAGGTCCCCTGCTCCGAGCTCACAAAGGACGAAAATTCTGTCCTCAATCGCGCCCGGGGGCAGGCCCAAGATGGCGCCCACCCCCCGCAGTTCCAGGAGAGAGTGATCTTATGCAAAAGCTGGGACACTTCCCTCCCTCCCCGCTCCCAAAGGAGAAAACCCCAGCAATTGATTAAAAAAACCCGGTTTTGGAGGTGGGCCGGGACATCGCTTGACCCCCGGGGAAACCGGGAATCGACGCTGCAAGCACCCCTTTAAGCAAAATACATCAGGACCGGGGTATAATAGCCCCCGTTGAAAAACAAGAACACAAGTGCAGCACTAAATGTGAAAAGATTCCTCAGGCCCAAAACTCGCCCCTCAAAAAAGTCACAGATGTGTTATTGACCCCCTGGAAGACCGGGGAAAAACCGCTCCAGAAGGGAAACCTGGGGCTGGCTGGATTCCGGAGTCAGGAACCACGGCTCCAGTTTTTTTTTCAGACGGTTCCACTGGCTCTGGGATTAATAGAAGCTGAGGGGGAACGGACCCCGATTGGTCTTGCCTTCCCCTTGGGGAGGGGCGGGAGGCCAGCCTGACGCCGAGCTCGAGCTGAAATAGCTAAATACCGGGAAATTTAATGACCAGTCCATCCTGCCGCATACCGAAAAATGACCTCTCCTCTCTCTTAGATGGCCATGGGGTGCCCCCTTTTGAGGATTTTTCCCGTGACGTATCAAGACCGGGATCTTTCAGAAATGTTGCACAGCCTTTTCAAAAAAAAAAGATGCTTTTTTTAAAAAAAAAAAGTAATTACCCGCAATTTCTAAAAGATCCTCCAAACCCCTCCCCCCAAGAACCTACATTCATCGACCCCGCAGAAAAAGATCTTAAAGACATCCTGGAGGGCCCCCCCCCATTTTCCCCCCCCCCCCCTCAAAAAAATTTTTTAAAAAAGGACCACCCTGGCTCTCCCCTCTCGAGTTCTCACCCATTTCCCCCTCACCCAAGGAGAGACGATCCCCCCCTCGGCGGCTCCCGGCCCCCCACGGCAAACGGCCACTAACGAACCCCCCCCTTTTCGGGCCCACGGTGGCGAATTTTATTTGTTCCGAGGTCGGAGTAACCTCTAAAATGGTTTAATTGGCTTAGCCCCAAAGTACAACTATAATATTATCGGGCCGCCCCAACTTGGCCATCCCCCTTTCAGTCTTTGGCGGAACTGGCTATCTCATCCCGGGGTTGTAAACTAGGGAATAACCCCCCAGCTAACTTCCCTGGCTGGACTTTTTCTACTCTTTTTATGTCCTCTTTTAAGTTACTTCCTTAGCAATTGTCTACCGCAATGTTTGGGAGTGAGGTACTTCCCCCGGACTGGGGCGGGGGGGGCCCGAGTGCTCCTTGGTTTTGGGGAGTCTTTTATTGGTTTCCCCGTAGCCAGAAAAAGGGAGCCCCCCAACAGAAGGAGAGAATTAGTTTTCAGCCCCTCTGCATTTGTAAATTTGACCCCTTGTTTTGGTTGACTGGGTTTTTGTTTTTTTTTTTACTCAAGAGTTTGGGGGTCTGTGGTATAGGTATATTTCCCCCGCGCTTACGATCTAGGGTCCTTGCGGCGGTGCTTTCCCCTTAGGATAATTTGCATCTAAGTCCATGAGAATTTTTTATGGAATATAAAGGGTTCCGCTCCCCTAAAGGGAACAAAGGTCATTCGGCCCCTTAAAAATGCGCCTGACATAATCCCCCCTACAGGAGACGCCCCTAAAGCAAGAGGACTTTTCCCCGATGAAAAATTTCTGGGTGGGTCAGGTGTTTGGCTCCCTCCTGGGGAAAAGGGAAAAAAATACTCACACTCCCAAAGAACTTTCCGTTCAACTTAATCTCACAGATCAGACAAATGAGGGTAAAATATCCAATTGATCATTGAACATAGAGGATCACGGTCAGCCTGTAAAATATTTTGGTCTAATTCAAAAGTAACCCCTTCTTTCACCCCTTTTCAAACCCTTTGCCCCGAGCGAAAACCAACCCCCCTCTAAAATCATGGGGAGGGGACATGAATGTGCACTAGACACGCCCTAAAGGAAACGGGACACCCCCGCCGCAAGCGGATTTTAGCCTCCAAGAGAAAAGCGGTCTGGGTGCCAAGAGGACTTTGTTTTAGGGTACACCGGGGGAGGGGTTCGGCTCGTTCCTTTCCTTACCTATTAGATTGGAAAAAAGGGAAAGAACTCGCCAGGTCCTAGGGGTGGCTTCTTTCCCCGCCCATTTTAAATGCTCTTCAGCCCCTCAGGTCAGGTCACATCTGTTTCCGCACCTGAAAATAGCTCACTTAAAATTTTTATGAAAACCTTTATCGGCTGTCCCCCCCCGGGGACGACTCGAGGCGGCACCTTCCCTAGATCCATCCATTCCCTAAACTACCCCGACCACTTAAACAAAACGGGAATCACCACCCAAGAGGTCAAGCGATATCAAACTTAGCCCTAACAAAGCGCCGGGAAGGGGACTGTTTTTTTACCCCCGACTTTACAAGATTCTACAAGAACCTCTCACCCCACTTCTGGGGAAACTTTTACGAATTCTGGGAAAAAAGGACAGATTGGGCCTGAGTCCAGAAATGCATACACCCAAGGTCACCCCAAAGAAGGGGAAGGACCCCCTCCACCCCGGCCTCATATAGACCCATTTCCCGATTGACGTTGCCAAAAAAACCTCTCAAAAATGGGGGGGGCCGACAGATAGCAGATATCATCCCCTTTCTTTTGATGGGCCCCTCCCCAAAGGGTTTTTAAAGGCGACCCTTTGGGAAACCTTGGAAGGTTTGGCGGAAATGGGGGGAAGTAGGAACGAAGCCCCCCCCAGGGCATCGGTCAGGTCCCTTAAATGCCGAAAAAGCATTTGACAATTTTTCGGGGGGGATGGAAAGGGCAGGTTTCCGATCGTATGGGTTTTAGGGGGAACTTTTAGACTTTTCGGGTGGATTTTTTATCCAACCCCCCAACCCCCAATCCACACCCGGGCTTTCTGTCTCGAAAACTTTCCCCTTTAAGGGTACCCGTGGGATGTCCTCTCTCTCCTATTTGATATGGTTTTTGGAACCCCTGGGATATCTGGAGGATTCCAACCTGTTTGAGGGTATCCGAGTGGGTGAACCCAGTCAAAGCTGGTTTATTCGCCGATGACCCTTGCCTTTTTTTTCAAACCCCTGGGCTTTTTCCCAAAGGGTTTCTTCTCTTTCTGAATCACTATGGAACTCTATGGGTTTTAAAAGACAACCCCTCAAAAGCGAGTTGTGGAATTTTTGGATCCCCCCTTTCCCCAATCCCCCCTGGACAAATCGGGGGAGGGAAAACCCCCCGCGGAAAAGTTTTAAAATTTCCCTTTGGCTAAGCAGGTAGAACCCCGATACTTCTACAAATGAACTTCCCCCCCTGTTAAAAAGATCGCAGCGAGTCATAGATGGCCCAAAATCTTCCACTCCCCCTCTGGGGTAGATGCCATGTCATTAAAATATCTCCTTCCCCAAGCTTTATACCCCCTCCAGCCCCTTCCCTGCTGTTAAGACACTGCATCAAAAAAGACTCCATTATCCTGCTCCCCGGTTTTGGCGGGGGGCAAGAAACCCCGGATAGCCCCTTTGCAAATAAAGCTTCAGTGAAGGAGGTGGCCTCAACCTGCCCCCAAAATAGGGGATAACCTTTTTGCCCGGGCCCAAAATGCCTGGACTGGATCGGAAAGACCAAACCGCACTCCAAATTGAGCTAGAAAAAGAGATGTTCCACCCCTGGCTCCCCCACGCCTTTTGCATACAAGCTTTCCAACATCCCTCCATATTAAGTCTTTCCCTCCTCTTTTGAGATTGTTGGCAACTTTGGGAAACAAAACCGCAAAAGGGGGTCTCCCTTTCATGCTTCAAAAGGGGATGCCCTTGTGGGAACTCCTTGAATTCCCCAAGGCCCAGAAAATCCATGTTCAAACAATGGGGGGGCCAAGGGAATCTGTCAGTGGTCACTAATGACGAGGTGGAAAGAAGTGGTATCCCGACCCGGGGGTTTGCGAAAAATTTAAAACAAACCCCAGTGTGTTTCCCGGGCCCTTCAAAAATCCCTTTCCTTCGCAAGTCCAGACCAGAAAAGTATCTAGGAATGTGTCTCTAACAAAAATTTGACGCTTTATGCTGTGCCATAAATCTTCCTTTACCCTCTCCCCATCATGGACATGGAGGTTGGGACCTGGGTGGGGGGCACCTCGCTCTCCAAAATGGGAAGGTCTTGGGGTCCCCCCTTCTCCCCACAAAAATTTTGGCGGGCCTGGTTAGACTCCGGGGGGTTTCCGGGGGATATGTGAGACATGGAGAGAGACCATCTAAAAAATTATCCCACAACGCATTCTAGGGTTCACCCTCCCCCTGTCGAGAAATCTCCCCTGAAATTTCAAAAGGCCTGTCCTAAATTTCCATACCCCCTTTTATGACTGTGGCAGGTTTTGGTCGTGCCCCCACTCACAGAAATTTTGGGACCTTTTTTGAAAGTTTTCTTTGGGAACCTGGGATAAGATACCCAAAGACCACGAATCCTAATTTTTTCCCTTTTGTAAGACCACCAGATGACACGAACCTCCCCCGACCCTTGGGGCTTTACCTGGGTGGCGGTTGTACCTCCATATTTTCAAATATTGGTGCAAAAAAAAAGGTGTCCCCCTATTCACTGGCTGAAACCTACGACTCCCCCCATATCCTGAAGTTGAAAACATAAAAAGGTACCCCATAGCTGACAAAAACGAGACAAAAAAAAAAAGGGTTTAAAACGGAGGGGTTCTTTAATAATGGAAAACCTTTCATTGTTTTCGCATTATCCCAAAACAGAGTTCTAATTGATGGCCCTTTTTCAATAACATGTGGTCGCAGAGGGCTTGGCCGGCAAACCTGGGGGTTGGAAATCAGGGGAACTCCCCCGGACCCCCCGGGCATGTCACCCAGGAGATCCCCGTTGTACGGCGACATTGACCCTTTTCAGAACCATCTTATTTTTTAAAGCCCTTATTTTGTGCTTTTTTTATCCGCAAAACCCAACCCCAATCTAGGCGTAGCATTGCCCCTTCCCTGTTCAGACTCGGGCTTTTTCCTTTTCCCTTTTTTCCTTTCCTTGGTGAGGCATGACTCAACTCGTGTTTTTGGGGGGTGACAGGATCCTCGACTCAAGATTAGTCAAGTTAAGTTGGTTTTAAAAAATTGTGTTTGGTTTTGCACGATTTCCCTTTTGGGGATGAGGGGATTTTTGTGCCCAAAACCTATTATTCTTTGGGCAACCCCAAGAGTTTTTCCGAGATTTTGATTAAAAGACCAAAACCCTTTTCTCGCAGGACTACCCAGGTTATCCGCCGCTATGCCCCTCAGGGGCTACTATGCCCCCAAGGTTGGTTTATGCGGTAATTGTATTTGTATAATTTTTCTTGTTAATTTGTTTTTTTACTATGTTTTTTTTTTCCTAAAAATTTGGAAAATCTTCAATAAAATGTGTTAAAAAAAAAAAAAAAATACACGTGATTATATTACCCACATTTAGGGTGTGTTTATGTTAATGAAACAATATATCAATACATCATTATGCATAGATTAATCCATTATTGGTTAGTCACATAATTAATCCTTCCCCAATTTCCTTGTTAACACCTCTTTGTTAGTGTATTGGTTGTCATTAATTACACCTGCCCCCTTAACCTTTATCCTATATTCCATATGTGATTGGTGGAGATCGATTCTCCAATTAGATCAGAACCCTATATTTTAGTTTTATTTCAAAACTTATCTTAAACTGTGGTCAACTATTTCCATACTAACTTTCCGGGCAAAAGGTCTACAGACAGTCTTTTTCTGGGCAAGAAGTCAATTTCTACAAAATAGAGAACTACAGATAGGAAAGTATCCTTTTAGCCGATAGAGGAAGTGTCTGTCAGCATAGCAGAGACTGTTAAGTACACAGGATCAGCAGTATTGCGTATTCAGTTAAACAACAAAAATGGAAGAAGCAGATTAAGATGGAAATCACAACCATTTTGTCTCATTAAAAATTGCAAACTTAATCACCAAGTTAATCAATAGGAACAACAACTTAAAATAACCGAATTTCCATAACAATATCTAGCATCTACACAATGCCTTCTGTACATTGACATAACATTTTAAAGTGTTTTTATTTACTTTTTTACGATTTTAAGGGGCTTCGAAACCTCAGAACAATTTTTCACATTTCCAAGAAAATTTGCAACACAGTTTTTTTTTTTTTTAGGGACTAGTCCAATTCTGACGTGGCTTTGAGGGACTTGTATGCTGGACAGCCCCATAAATGACTCCATCTAAGAGACTACACCCCCTTAAAGTATTCAAAACAGCATTTAGGAAGTTTGTTAGGCTATGTTCACACGGCTTAAAATTGGACGTATTTCAGTCCGTAATTACGCGCCATACTGCGCGAATTACGGCTGGAATACGTCCCAGTCATTACGGTAATCCACAGTTCTCCAAGAGGACTAGGGATTCCGTCTCCTCTCCCTGCTCGGCGAATACGCCGCGGGGGGAGATCAGTGACAGGTGACTTATGCTTGGCGTCTACGCGCCGCTGGTAATGAAAGTCTATGGGCCGGCGAGGTGTCGCTCCCGCCCCCATCCACACGGCGTAATTGCGGGGCGTAATTACGCCCTGCAAATACACCGTGTGAACCTAGCCTTAAACTTTTGGAGGTTATTTTGTTTACACCACTTTTTTTTTTTTACACTATTTACACTTGTGCCCAGTGTCGGACTGGAGGGCCTGGGGCCCACAGGGGAGTTGATTCTGGGGGCCCATCCTACAGCTACTGTACATGAAAATCTTACCAGCCTCTTAGACATAAAGGCAACCATTTTACCACATAATATATTGTGTAGTACGCAATACCAAGTGAGTCACATATCTGTCTATCTTACACATCTGTTTGTCTCACACATTTGTCACAGTCTAACATATCATAGACATATCCCCCACCACCAGCTCACATACAATATCAGCCTCCAAGTTTCCCTTGGTTATGCACCTCGCCATCTTCTAAAATAATCACCACTATAAAGCCCAACAAGAAAGTAAAAGTGTAACTCCTGTCACAGGGTCAGGTGTGCTTCACTTTACAATCAGGGACAAGTGTATGTTGCCACTATATTAGCGCTGATATAATCTACAACACTGCCATATGGAGACCACATAGTGGTCCGACACCAGCTCAGGTCACATCACATTACAGTGTGTACAGCACTGATCCAGTATAGAAGTAAAATAACCCCTGAAATCAGGGACTTACAGGAAATGGCATCTCTGAGGAGTCATTCTCTTCTCTCATGAGTCGTTCTTTTTCCCTTTTTTTCTCCATCCGTTCCAGACCGGCCACAACTCATCCCTGCAGAATTGACACACAAATATCTTAGAATCCTCACTTTTCCAGCACCTCTTTACTTATTCCCACCTCAGTACACACTTCCCAGGGGTGGGAGAGCGGTTACAAGCCATAGCTTAGAGGCCGAGTCTCCTAAGGGGTTGGAAGGTGGGGAGAGGACTAACCCCCCTGGAGATTATACTACAGTTATGGGCTGCTCCCCTCAGAATCATATTACCAGGTAGGTAGTCAAGACCCTAGGTAGGTCGACAAATGGGCAAGGCCCCAGGTAGCTAGATAGGTCCTATTTAGGTAGGTAGACCCCCACTGGAAAAATTGGTAGGCCGGCCCCAGGCAGGTTGGTAGCTAAGCCTAAATAAGGTAGATAAGTAGGCCACAGGTGGGTAGGTAAATAGCCCACAGGTAGATAAGTAGGCCCCAGTTAGATTGGTGGGCCCCAGTTAGGTAAGCCGTAGGTAGTTAGATCCCCACTAACTAGTAGGCTGCAGGTAGTTAGGGCCTCCTTTAGGTAGTCTGAGAGTAGTTAGGGCCTCCTTTAGGTAGTCTGGGGGGAAGTTAGGGCCTCCTTTAGGTAGTCTGGGGGGAAGTTAGGGCCTCCTTTAGGTAGTTGGGGGCAGTTAGGGCCTCCTTTAGGTAGTTGGGGGCAGTTAGGGCTCCTTTAGGTAGTTGGGGGCAGTTAGGGCTCCTTTAGGTAGTTGGGGGCAGGGCTTCCTTTAGTTAGTTGGGGGCAGTTAGGGCTTCCTTTAGGTAGTTGGGGGCAGTTTGGGCTTCCTTAAGGTAGGTGGGGGCAGTTAGACCTTTATTTAGGTAGTTGAGGGCAGGTAGGGCTTCCTTTAGGTAGTTGGGGGCAGTTAGGGCCATATTTATAATGAAAAAAAAAACAGTTTGGTAGTTGGGGGCAGTTAGGGCTTTATTTAGGTAGTTGGGGGCAGTTAGAGCTTCATTTAAGTAATTGGGGGCAGTTAGGGCTTCCTTTAGGTATTGGGGGCAGTTAGGGCTTCCTTTAGGTAGTTGGGGGCAGTTAGGGCTTCCTTTAGGTAGTTGGGGGGCAGTTAGGGCTTCCTTTAGGTAGTTGGGGGCAGTTAGGGCTTCCTTTAGGTAGTTGGGGGGCAGTTAGGGCTTCCTTTAGGTAGTTGGGGGCAAAGGGGTTTCCTTTAGGTTGTTGGGGGCAGTTAGGGCTTCCTTTAGGTAGTTGGGGGCAGTTAGCGCCTCCTTTAGGTAGTTGGGGGCAGTTAGGGCTTCCTTTAGGTAGTTGGGGGCAGTTAGCGCCTCCTTTAGGTAGTTGGGGGCAGTTAGAGCCATATTTATAAATGACAAAAAAACAGTTAGGTAGTTGGGGGCAGTTAGGGCTTTATTTAGGTAGTTGGGGGCAGTTAGGGCTTCCTTTAGGTAGTTGGGGGCAGTTAGGGCTTCCTTTAGGTAGTTGGGGGCAGTTAGGGCTTCCTTTAGGTAGTTGGGGGCAGTTAGGGCCTCCATTAAGTAGTTGGCGGCAGTTAGGGCCTCCATTAAGTAGTTGGCGGCAGTTAGGACCTCCATTAAGTAGTTGGCGGCAGTTAGGGCTTCATTTAGGTAGTTGGGGGAAGTTTTGGCCGCTTTTAGGTAGTTGGGGGCAGTTAGGGCCTCCTTTAGGTAGTTGGGGGCAGTTAGGACCGCTTTTAGGTAGTTGGGGGCAGTTAGGGCCTCCTTTAGGTAGTTGGGGGCAGTTAGGGCCGCTTTTAGGTAGTTGTGGGCACTTAGGGCCTCCTTAGGTGTGGGGGCAGTAGCTCTTTAGGTAGTTGGGGCAGTTAGGACCGCTTGTAGTTAGTTGGGGTCAGTTAGGGCCTCCTTTAGGTAGTTGGGGACAGTTAGCGCCTCCTTTAGGTAGTTGGGGGCAGTTAGGGCCATATTTATAATTAAAAAAACCCCCCCCCAAAAAAAAAAACACCTCACCTTTCTCCCACTCCCAGACGCGACGAGCTGCCGCCGGCTTCTAGTGAGGCCTGGCATAAGCGGCACGATGACGTGACATTATCGCGCCACCTATGTCACCACTAGAGGCCGGCGCCTGGTAGGCTTAAGGCCTAACACCTTAGGCCTACCAGGGTGAATCGCGGAGCGGCGCTCTGCTCCACTGACACCGCGTAGCCCCGGGAATCGAGGACATTAGTCCTCGACTCCCGGGCCCTATCTTTGAACGCTCAGGACACAGGGCCTGGGCGTTCTGAGCCAGGTTGCCGCGGTCGGGCCCCGGGTAACAGCAGCACTACCTCTGTGGCCCACAGGAGCTCGGGGCCCACCGGGGAATCCATCAACTCCCCAGCGGGCCAGTCCGAGCCTGTTTGTGCCCATAGAGAACTTGACTTCAGCGATCTGCAGATTTCGGTTACCACACATAACAGTACATGTCTGTACTGTTATGTGTGAGGGGACTGTCATCACCATGGTAACTGTCAGTCACCAGGGTGGTGTCGTCACCATCAGAGCCTGCCAAGAAGTGAGAGTCTGAAGCAGTGTACAGCTGTGAAACCATACGGTCAGATAACCCATGTTTCACCATGCTGTTTCATAGTCATAGGCTTCTTCAGACTTTTACTTCATTGTTATACTGTGGGTGGTTGTATAGCATTGATTGCAATATCAGCTCTGCTATTCCTGTTACAATGAGATGACTGCTGGAGATTTATAATCTGTAGTGCACAAGGCTACATAGCAGTAAGGATTTAAACTTGTCTTTAAATTAGGTAAACAAGCATGTGTCCTAGAGATAAGATCAGCAGCGTGTGACTCATTATGGTCAGATGGCAACTTGTGGATTAATAAGAACAGCAGGGTCGTCTATATAATTTTATGCCTTAAATTTAAGAAACTTACCAGGATTCATACAGGATAGTTCAACAGTTTTGGAGAAATTTGATAAGTTCACATGGTGTGAACAATATACATGGATGACGTGTGATGTCATGGGGTTGTCCTCCTGTATACGGCAAGATGTCGCCATACAGGACCTGTCCCATTTCTTTCACATACACAATTGTTTTTCTGAAGATCTGTCTTGTTTCTTAGTCGTGTGTTGAATTTTTACTCAAACACAATTTCTTCATATTTGATGGGACATATATTCAGACCATGGGTGGTTCGATGGGGTCCACTTTTTCCCCATCATTGGCCAATGTATTTATGGCATAGTAGGAGGGCATCACTATGTATAATATAATGCAATAATCCTTTTTGAATTCTCTGCTCTGGTATAGGAAATATATAGATGACCTGCTGATGTTCTAGGATACCACAGCAAATTTGAAAATGTTATGTCTTACATTAATGACAATCTAAATCTGAAATTTACAGGCTATGAAAACAAACAGACCATATCTTTTTGGGATCTAGCATTAATGGGAAATACGTTTCTGCACAGCGGAGTACACGATCTGTATCATAAACCACTCTCAGGCAATACTGTCCTGAGAGCGAACAGTTGCCATCCAAAAAATACTATCAAAGCCATTCCTATTGGTGAATATGTGAGAGCTAAACAGGCTATTAGCAATGAGATTAGCTATCAAAAATCTATTCAGGGCATAAATAAGCGCTTTAAAAAAAAGAGGATATTGGGATTGGATGCTCCACAGAGCAGATAAAATTGTCACCCCTTCTGATCGCAACAAGTGGTTAAACAAACATGAAAGAGATATAGAGATATCACCAAGCAAAAGCAAATTGGTGTTTACAACTAAATTTAACAAATCAAAAGAATTTTCTATAAATACCTTCCATTATTACACCAAGATGACATTCGGTCTCGTATATTGGAAGATGGAATTGCATGTGTAGCTAAGCTTAACAAAACACTTGGATATACTTTCACCAAGTGTATTCCAAGAAACAAATCATAACAAAACTTGGCTTTTTCAGAAGGGTTGGTTTCCCTGTGGGGGCAATAGATGCAATAATCAGATTTTTGTTCCTACCGCAAAATCCCTTTCTCGTCCAATTCATTGGGGGACACTGCACCTTGGCTATAGGCCCTTGCCCTAGGAGGCCGACACTAGGCAGACCAAATGCATTGGGCCTGCCCCGGTGGACTATATCCCTCCTGCTGACACGCGGCTGCAGTTGGTGGCCAAGAGGCAAACTAAAGAAAAAGCTGATTCCACGGAGAAAACTGTCCCTCAATGAACCGGATGAGAAAAGGTTTTTATGTTAAGTCCAAAAATACGATTTTTTTTGCCATTGTCATTTGGGGACACAGAACCTTGGGATGCCCAATAGCAGTTCCAGAGGGTGGGAGACAAAAGAGGTAACTACTACAAAATTCATCCGCAGTGACAAGTATTAGCACACTGCTGCCTGAAGAACCCTACGGCCGAGGCTTGCGTCAGCCGATGCCAAGGTATGAATTTGGTAGAACTTAGAAAAAGTATGGACTGAAGCCCAGGTGGCAGCTTTGCAAACCTGTAAGGCTGAAGCTTGATGCCGAACCGCCCAGGAGGCACCAACCACTCGTGTGGAGTGAGCAGTGACCCAAAACGGAAGGGGTTCCTCCATAAACCGATAGGATTACGAAATTGCAGAGAGGTAGATCCGAACGGCCCTGACCATGTCTAAAACAATGTAATGATTGCTCTCGAGGATGAGAGGGCGAGCGGCAAACAGAAGGCAGAACTATGTCCTCATTGTTATGAAACGATGAAACTACCTTAGGGAGAAACGAAGGAACAGGACGTAGAACAACTCCGTCCTTATGTAGAACCAAGAAAGGGAATTTGCATGATAGAACTACCAGTTCAGACACTCGTCGGATGGAATTGAAGGCCACCAGGAAGGCCACCTTCCATGAAAGTAAACGTAGGGAAACTTCCCGTAGTGGCCCAGAGGGTGAGGACTGCATGGCCTTCAAATGAGATTTAAATCCCATGGTTTAATAGGTCTATGAACCAGGGGGATGGAATGCGCGACCCCCTGCAAAAAGGTTTTGACCTGTTAGCGGGAGGCCAGCCTGAGCTGAAACAAAATTGAGAGAGCAGAAAATCTGACCTTTCAAGGAGGGCAGGCCGAGCCCAAGGCTTGACTGCAGAAAAGACAGCACCCTTGGAGTAGAGCATACCAAGGGGTGAAATTTCTGGGCTTCAGCCCAGGCAAAAAAGGCCTTCCAGGTACGATAATAAGAGCCGAGTGGATTGTGGCCTGCGTGCTCGAATCATGGTCCGGATAACAGAACCCAACAAACCCCAAGATTTTAAGATCGCGGTTTGAACAGCCAAGCTGTGAAAATGCAGCCACGGTATAGTGGGGTGGAGCAGAGGACCCTACAAAAGAAGGTCTGGGTGTAAAGGAGGAGGCCAAGGAGTGTCGGCCAATAGGGCAACGAGACCCGCGTACCAAGACCTGCGGCCCCAATCTGAGGTGACGAACACAGCTGGTATGCTCTCGGACTTGAGCCCTCGAGGAAGAAGATGCCAGGGTGGAAAGAGGTAGATCAGAACAAACTGACCCCAAGGCAGGACCAGCGCGTCTACTGCTAGTGGCAGAGGATCCCTGGCCCTGGACATGTAACTCGGGAGTTGATGATTGAGGCGAGACTCAAACAGATCAAGGTCTAGCGTACCCCACTTCTGGCAAAAAGGGCGAAAAACCTCCGGTAGAAGAGTCCTCTCCCTGGAATCAACCATTGCTCAACTAAGATGATCGGCCAATCTGTTTTCCACCCCTGGAATGTAAATTACTGACAAGAGTGGTATTGATGCTCAGCGAAGAATCCTTGCAGCTTCCCAAAAAGCTGCCCGGCTTCTGGTGCCTCCCTGAAGATTCAGATAAGCCACTGCCATGTTGTTGGATCGAATCCGAACTGGGTGCCTCCGGATGAGACAGGACCAAATGCGAGAGCGCTAGGAAAATAGCTCGGAGTTCCAGCACATTGATCTTACGATTGGATTCCCTAAAGGACCAGAGACCTGAGTGTCCGGGAGCCGACGACGGCGCCCAACCCCGATGCACTGGCATCTGTGGTGATGATCAGCCATTGCGGGGACAGAAACGACCTTCCTTGATGTAATGCAGGGGAGGCTAGCCACCATCCCAGGTCGACTCGAACCTGGGGTGGCAGGCGAACCGTTGTGTCCAAGAACATTGGAGACCCGTCCCACTGAGACAGGATTGCCCGCTGCAGAGGGCAAGAAAGAAACTGCGCAAAGGACAACGCCTCGAAGGCAGCCACCAACCTGCCGAGAACCCGCATTCAAGTGTGAAGAGTATACGGGATGCGATTCAGAAGTAGAGAAATGTCTGAATGTAAGTGCTGGACCTTCCCTGATGGAAGAAACACTCTGGACACCCGAGTGTCAAGAATCATCCCCATGAAATTCCATCCTTTATGAAATTAAATATCCACCCGAAGCGCACTGCGATATCTAGGGTGATCCTGATGCTGACCAGGCAGGCGCATCGAGATGGTGCCTTTGCTAGAAGGTCATTCAGACAAGGAACCATGGTCACGCCCCGATGCGAAGGATCGCCATTAGGGGCGCCAGGACCTATGTGAAGACCCCTGGTGCAGTTGCGAGGTCGAACCACAGAGCTCTGAACTGATAAATGCTGTGAGCCTACTGTGACACGCAGGAGTCGCTGGTGGACCTGGGAAATAGGGACATGTAGATAAGCATCTCCAGTGTCTATAGCAGACAGAAAAATCTCTCTGCTCCAGAGAGGTTACCACTGACCAAAGCGACTTCATGTGGAACCCCAGACTTTACACATACCGGTTAAGCTCTTCGAGGTCCGACATCGGCCCTATCCTTCATGAGTATCGTAAAAAGATTTGAATTAAAACCCTGAAAACGGTCGGACTCGGAGACCGGCATAATCACTCCTTGAAGGAGGAGGGTGCAGATTGCCAGAAAAAACACTGACGCTCGAGCCGGAGATGCAGGCGGGGAGGAAAGCTAAAACCGTGCTGAGAGTGAATCCTGTATTCCAAAGCGGCGACCTCGTGAACCCAGGCGTAGTTGACCTCAACCTGCCAGATCACCTGGAACTGGAGGATACAGCCCCCCCACCCAAGACAGATTTTCGGGTGGGGGCAAGCCCTAAAACCAAGTGCGACATGGAGGGAAGGGTGCTTGAGCGCTCTGCAAGACCGCCAAGACGATGCTGGTCTGGATGACGGGCACTTGGCTCTCGTGGAGCCGGGAATTTTCCCTGCGGCTGGCCTGTAAGAAAAGCTCTGAAAAAGCTGAAACCGGGCGTGCTGTTTAAGTGAATGATGCCACGCCGGCTGACTCTGAGGGAGGAGAGTACTACGATTCCTTGTGGCCTGTGAAATAAACTCGATGACATGCTTCCCAAAAAAAGCTTACCGCCAGAGAACGGAAGCGCAACCAATAACTCCTTGGAGGCTGCATCCGCTGACCAAGATTTTACCCTCAGGGAGCGGCAAACGGCCACTGCATTGGCCGACGCTCTAGCCACTAAACAGGCTGACACAAGTGAAGTCTCACTGGAACTTCGAGGCCCCTGAAAGCTGGGAAGCAAGATTCCACAACTCCATCACGGAAGCTCCAGCTGACAGCCCTCGCTGTAGCAGGCTTTGCTGACCCGCGAAGAAGCACATGCAGGTCGCAGGGCTGCCCCAGCCACCTCAAAGGCAGACTTACAAAAAAAAAATGTGAAGACGCCTGTCTGTGCTGTCATCAAGGACTGCCATGTCCATGACGGGGATGGCCATAGGCTATGTGAGTCGGGTGATTAGGGCGTCCCCTGATGGGACCCCCGACCAATATGAAACTGATTCTTCAGAAAAGGGACAAAGAGTATTAAGCCCTTTGTTAGGAAACAAATGCCTGACAGGATGTTTCCACTCCCTGGCAACCAGTTCTCAAACTCCAGGTGTGCAGGGAACAAACGCTTCCCCCTGCCACATTTAAAGGAAACCTCCTCCTGGGAGGCCAAGAGATCCTCATCCTTAACATGAAGGGAGTCTCTGACAGCCCGGATAAGGGCTTGGACTGCTGCTGCCGTACCATTATCTCTGTCTGGCTCAGAATCAGAGGAGTCCCCACTTGAAGAAGCCGTATCCCGGCAAGGAGCTTCTATCTCCGACCACTGTCTGATTGGAGAGAGCTCGGGTGATAACAAGGAAGAAAGAACACTAACACTCGAACATACTGTACGTGCTGCGCCGGGCGCTGGACCCTGAGAGGTGCGAGGCTGGGCAGCAAGCAGAAACGGCATACGGTCTATGGCCGAAACCATAACCTGGGACAATCTGGACAGGTGTACACTGCTAGTGAGAGAGAGACCTGGCCCATTCCCGGGCCACAGACCCCTAGGCGTAGGCGAAGTAACTGCTTTGGATGCAGGCGGTTTTAACCCCTCATCCTTGGAAAGGGACATGGCTGCAAGGAGCTGCGACTTCCATGGAAGCCAGAAGATGCAGCAAGCAGCCAGGATGCCGAACGCCAGAAAATGGAGATAAGGCCCCGCCCCCAACACAGGCCCAGGCTGCTGGAGGTCCTCCCCATCCTGGGAAGGGCCCATCTCCATTTGGCGCGGCCCCCGGAGCGGAACAAGCCCAGGAAAGGGCACAGCCTAGTTGTGGCTTAGGCCTCCAGAAGCTGGGGACTAAATTTGAACTCTCGGCCGCGACCCATGTCGGGCCCACGTCCCGGTTGGTTGGAACGGCCCCCGGAATTCCGCCAAAGCGGGGAAGAAGAACTTACAGCCCCTGGGAGGACCCATCCCACCACTAGCAGCCAGTTCCATGCCCGGACGTGCGGTAACACATGGACGCTCAATAACCAGAGCAGCAGGCCAAACATGCCCTGCTGACTGGTGCTGGCTATGGCTAAGTGGGGGAGCGTACTCCCGCCCTGCGAGCCCCATAGACTGGGAAAGCAACTGCCGCTGGGAAGCCCCCAACTCCATAAAAAAGAAACGGAAAACCCCCGACTACACCCAACGGAAGAACTCGGGGTACTCACCTATACGACGTCTTTAGGTGTCGCGGCATCACCCCTTCGGTACCATGCACCCGGAGGTGAGGCTACCGGAATCCATAAAAAAGGCCGCGAAGGCGGCAGGTGGGGACGGGTGAGCGTTGAAAAGGAAGACCAGCCAGCTAAAGAACTGACTGGGTTCCTGACGCCCTCACGTCATGGTAATATTATGCGCTGATGACCCCCAGAGGCTCTATCACCTTCCCAACAGGTGAGAGCCGGGTGCTCAATCACCTTCCCACAAAGTGAAAGCCAGGTGCTCAATCACCTTCCCACAAAGTGAAAGCCAGGTGCTCAATCACCTTCCCACAAAGTGAAAGCCGGGTGCTCAATCACCTTCCAACAGGTGAGAGCCGGGTGCTCAAGCACCTTCCAACAGGTGAGAGCCGGGTGCTCAATCACCTTCCAACAGGTGAGAGCCGGGTGCTCAATCACCTTCCAACAGGTGAGAGCCGGAGCTCAATCACCTTCCAACAGGTGAGAGCC
Source organism: Phyllomedusa bahiana (assembly GCA_025379985.1). NCBI lineage: Eukaryota > Metazoa > Chordata > Amphibia > Anura > Hylidae > Phyllomedusa > Phyllomedusa bahiana. The sequence goes on from JAODAL010001770.1 coordinate 71,450, forward strand.
GGGTGCTCAATCACCTTCCAACAGGTGAGAGCCGGGTGCTCAATCACCTTCCAACATGTGAGAGCCGGGTGCTAAATCACCGACCCACAGGTGAGAGCCGGGTGCTCAATCCCCTTCCAACAGGTGAGAGCCGGGTGCTCAATCACCTTCCAACAGGTGAGAGCCGGGTGCTCAATCACCTTCCAACAGGTGAGAGCCGGGTGCTCAATCACCTTCCAACAGGTGAGAGCCGGGTGCTCAATCACCTTCCTGCAAAAAATAACAAACCACAGAGCTGCAGAGCAGCGTCTGCCTCCTACGGACACTAGGCTGAAAACTGATCAGCCGGGCTACAGTCCACCAGGGTGGGCCCAACACGTTTGGTCCGCCTAGTGTCAGCCTCCTAGGGCAAAGGTCTATACCCAAGGAGCTGTGTCCCCCAATGACATTGGCGAGAAATGTGCACATTTTAAGCCCAAAAAAATGGAATTTTGTACTTACCATAAAATCCCTTTTTCGTCAAGTTAATTGGTGGACACAGCACCTTGGGTATAGGCCGTTGCCTTCGGAGGCGGACACTAGGCGGACCAAACGAGTCGGGCCCGCCCCGGTGGACTATATCCCTCCTGCTGACGCCAGGCTGATCAGTTGGTACCAAAGCCGTGGCTGAGAGAGACACACCGACCCCTGAAAACAAGACTATGAGGGTGGGACCTGTGTCCCCCAATGAATTGGACGAGAAAGGGATTTTACGGTAAGTACAAAAATCCATTTTTCTCGCCAAATCTTCTTTGGGGGGACACGCACCTTGGGATGTCCAATACTGCCCCAGAGGGTGGGGAAAAAAACAAACAAAAAGAAAAACAATTTCCAGCATGAAAAAAACCCTAAGCAACTGCTCCCAAAAGTACCTTACGGCCCCAAACGAATCACCGAGGCAAGGTATGTTTTGATAGAATTTAAAAAGGGGTTAGGGAAACAAGCCGGGTGGCCGCTTTGCACACCTTTAACGCTGACCCCGATCCCCGAACCGCCAGGAGGCCCCAAAAACCCGACCGCGTGGTTTGAGCAGTACCCGAAACGGGGGGGAACTCCCCCTTTGAGCGATAGGTTTCCCAAAAAATCGCACCCCCGGGATCCAGGGGCAAAGGGGCCTTTAGAGGGCCCCGGCCCCTGGGGGGGGCCGCCCGGGAAAAACAAAGAGCGCATCCGAGCGCCAAAAAGGGAACCTGTGACAGAGGGGTAGATGCGAACAGCCCTAAACCACGTCAAACAATTGCAACCCTGCCTTGTGTGTGAGAGGGGGGGGCCCCGAAAGGAGGGCCCAGAACTATGTTTCTTTAAAGTGAAACGAAGAAAACCCCCTTAGGGAGAAAAAAGGGCCCCGACCAAGACCACCTTGTCCCTTAGAAAAAATCAAAAAAGGAAATTTGCAGATAAAGCCGCCATTTCCCGACACTGGCGGATGGAAGTAATGGCCACAAAAATGCCCCCTTCCAGAAAGAAACTTTAGGAATTCCCAAGCGGCTCAAAAGGTAAATCTGGCCTTCAAACAAGATTAAGCCCCACGGTTTCTTTTGGCCTACGAAGGGGACCGAATGCGCGCCCCCCTGCAAAAATTTTTAACCCTGCGAGCGGAGGCTAGCTTGGTTTAAAACAAAATAAAGGGCAAAAATTCCCCTTCAGGGAAGACGGGCTGAGCCCGAGCTCCAGGCCTGAGGGAAAACGCAGCCCCCTTGGGAACCAAAAAAACAAGGGGGGAAACTGCGGGCCTCACCCCAGGTAAAAAAAACTTTCAGGTACGGTAATAGATGGGGGCGGACGCGGCTTGCTGCCCGAATAAGGGTCTGGATAACCGCCTGCGACGACCGCGGATTTCAGTATCCGGTTCAACAGCCACGCCGTAAAACGCAGCGCGGTAAGGTGGGTGGCCAGGGACCCTGTGAGAGGAGATCGGACCAAGGGAGGGGCCAGGAGCGTCTCCCAGGGGCGACGAGATCCGCTATCGGGACTGCAAAGCCATAGGGGGCAGGGATAGCTCTTCCCCCTCTCGACTTGAGGGCTTGACACCCGGGGTAGGGGGCCAAAGGGGGGAAAACGATAGACTGAGGCGAACTCCCTCCAAGGAGGATAACGCACTGCTGCTAGGGCCAGGGACCCCGGCCTGGACACTTAGTTGGGTAGCTGGGATTCGGAGGGGAGCAAAATAGGTCGACTCGGATTCCCCTTTTCCGAAAAAGGTGGTAAAAAAAATTTCGGAAAAAGCGCCCCCCTTCCGGGTCGATTGTCGTCCGACGAGGTGGCGGCCCCCCCAGTTTTTCCCCTGAGATGAAAACGCCGTAGCGCCAAAAACCAATTGTTTGCCCAGGAAGAACCCTTTTGGGGTTTCCTGAAAAAACCCCCCCGATTCGGGGCCCGCCCTGGTGATTTAGATGGGCGACGCTGGGCATTGTCGGACTAAATCCGTACTGGGTGACCCCAAACCCGTGGGGGCCCCAATGAAGGAGTGCCAAGAAAAGGGCCCGGGCTCCGAAATTGATCTGGGAGGGAAATTCGCCGAGAGTCCAGGGGCCCCGATGCCCGGGAGCGAAAAGGGCTCCCCCCCGATGCGCTGGCATCCGTTGATGACCACCCACTGTGGGGGCAAAAACACTTCCCCTGACGAAAGGGGGGGGAAAATTTAGCCACCAACCCAGGTCGGCCCGCACCCGGGTGGCAGCCAAACCCTATGTCCGGGGTCAGGGGGAGGACCTGTCCCAGCTGGCTAGGATCGCCCACTGCAGAGGGCGAGAGTGAAACTGCGCAAAGGCCACACCTCGAAGCACCCACCTCCTCCCCGAGCACCCGCATACAAGTGCGAAGTGTATATGGGGTGCGAGCATTAGACAGAAACATCCCCCTGCAATTGCCAAACCCTTTCCCCAGCGGGAGGAACCTTGGCACCTGAGTGCGAGGTACCCCAGGAACTCCATCCTCTGGCTGGGATCAGACGGACTTGTCGAAGGGATAACCAGCCGAAGCGACTAGGACGTCCAGGGGGACCTGATACTGTCCAGGAGGCAGAGCGAAGGGGGCCTTTCCCCAAGGAGGTTCCAGATATGGGTGATGGTCAGCCCCGATGGGAGAAAATCGCTATCAGGGGTGAAGACCTTCTTTGAAAGCCCTTGGTGGGTCAGGGGGACCCGAACGGCGAGCGGGAAATTTGGGAAAAGTTCTCCCCCTCTGCAAAACAGCGGGGCAATGGGGATGTGAGATACGCGCCCCTGTGTCTATGGGGGCCAAAACTGTATTCCCAGTGAGAATCACCCCCCAGTGATTCCATGCAAAACCCGGGGGAACCCCCAAAAACCCGGGTTGAGTCTCTTGAATCCAAAAGGGTTCCCGGCGCATTTTTTGGGGACCATGGGGAATTCAAGTAAAACCCCAGAAAACCCGGGTCGGGGGACGGCACAATCCCCCCTGAAGAAGGGGTGCGGTTGCTTGAAAAAAAGCAAATCCCCGAACTGGGAAGCGGGCGGGGAAGAAAGAAAAGACCGTGTCGGGGAACCGACCAAACAAATTTGTACCTGCCGAGAGACCGCGCCCCCAGGTGTCGTCGACTAAACCCTGCCAGATCTCTTGGAACTGCAGGAGCGGCCCCCCCCCCCGAAGGGACCTCCGGTGGGGGCAGACTTCAAGATTTGGCGGGGGCCCGGGGGCTTTCTGCGGGCCGCCCGGATGACGCTGGTCTGGCTGAGGAACGTCTGTCTGAGGGGCGGGGGGCCTTCCCTGCGGGGCCCGGGTTGTACATAAAGTTCGAAAGGACTGCACACGGGCGTGCTTCCTAAGGATGCCGCCGGGCCCGGGCCGGGTCGAGGGAAGCCCTTTCTACACCCCGGTGGCCTCTGAAATTAATTCATCCCGCGTTTTCCAAAAAGGGTTGCCCCAGAAACGGAAGTGCCACCCAATAACTTCTTGGAGGCTCATCCACACACCAGATTTTAACCATAGGGAACGGGGTACGGCCACTACCCTTTGGCCGATGCCTTTTGCCCCTAACGGGCTGACCAAAAAGTTCGCACAGGAACTTCGATGCACCCGACAGTGGAAGCGAGGCCCCAAAAATCCTTGTGGAGGCTCCCCCTGACAACCTGTGGAGCTCTTGCCCAGGCCATGCAGACTTTGCTGACCCATGAAGCCGCAAAAAAAGGGGCGCAGCCTGCCCCGGGGCCCCCTCAAAGGCGGACTTACAAAAAAAACCCTCCAACCCTGTCATGCTGTCATAAGGCTGCCCCCGCCCGAGACGGGGATGGGCCCTAATTTTGAAGGCCCGGGCTGGGGTCCCCTGTGGGGCCCCCTACCACTTTGTCACCGTTCCTCTGGGAAGGGACAAAACGCATTAAGGGGTCTGTAGGGGAAAACGCGCCCGCAGGGTGTTTCCATTCCTTGGCAAACACTCCTCAAAATCCGGTGTGCAGGGAACACCAACCCCCTGCCGCCTGCGCGTTTAAAGGGGGAAACCCCCTCCCTGGGGCCGGACTAAACATTTAATGAAGGGAGTCTCTGACAGCCCTACAGGGCTTGGTCCCTGCTGGTTCCAATTCTGTCGGTTTAGAGTAGAATCAAGGAGTCCCCACTTTGAAGCCCCCCCAATCCTGGCTTGGGCGCCATCTCCAACCACTGATAGAGGAGAAGCTCAGGTGTGAGCGAGGGAAGGAGTCTAACCCTCTTAGCAAACGCTCCGAGGGCTGCGCCCCGGGCGCTGGGCCCGGGGGTGCTGGACTGGGCAGCGAGCGCGACGGCATGCGCTCTTTGGGTGTAACCATCACCTGTGACTGTCTGGACAGGTCCCCACAGCAGGGAGAGAGCCTGGGCCCATTCGGGGCCACAGACTCCTAAGGGGGGGTCGGACCCACGGCGGGCGGCTGAGGGGCAGCGCCAGAGGGGACAAAGGGGATGGGGTGGCCGCAAAAGAACTTCTTTTGGCAACGGTTGCAACAAGTAAGTCGCCACCCCTTTAGGTGCCGGGCTTTACCCCCTTTGTCCTTGGAAAAGGGACATGGCTGCGGGTTTCGTGGGTAGGGATCGGGGGCCCCGAAAAAGGCCAAATTCCACCCAAGGTCGTTCCTCCTAGTGGCCAGGAGATGAAACAAAGAGTAGGAAGGGAAAGCCGGAAAAAAAAAAAGGCGTTTTTTAACTCCGCCCCCAAAACAGGGCCCCGGGCTGCGAAGGTCCTGCCCCATCCTGGGGGGGCCCGGAAAACCCTTTGGGACCCCCCGGGGCGGCCCGGCTCGGAAAAAGGCGCGGCCTAGTTTCGGCCTTTAAACCTCCAGAAGCCGGGGGCTAAATTTGAACCCGCGGCGCGACCGTTGGGCGCCAGGACACTGCAGAAGCGGGGAAGGGGCACCCCGCCCCTGGGAGGACAAAACCCCCCACCAGCAGCCGATAGAAAGCCACCCGGGGCGGCACCCCGGCGATAATGCCACGGTACCGAACGGTTGTCAAAAATGGCGGCGAGCAAGCCAAACCAGCTCTGCGCCTAACGCCAGAATGGTAAGGGGGTTAATGTGCCCCCCCCTCTGGAAAACCCCGCGCGCCGGGGAACCCCCTTGGACGCCCAAAGCCTAACCGGACGCTGCCGCAGCGGGCTGGCAAGCCCCCCCTGCCCAGTCCCAAATCCGCTAAGCAGGGGAAATGCGCCTCCCCCCCGGGAATACCCCAAAACCCGGGAAATGGGGGGGGAAACTGGGGGGTGCAGGAAAACGAATTCCTGCGCCACCCAACCCTATAAAAGGAAAAAACCTCCGTCCCCCAAAACGGAGGAGGGGGGGGTACCCCCCAATCCCATGTCTTCAGGCGTGCGGGGTCACCCCCCTTTGGGAGGGGAAACACAATGGTGAGGTTACCGGGAAACCCTAAAAAGGGCCCCGGAGGTGGCAGGTGGGGACGGGGGTGGCGGCGGGGAGGAAGAAAACCCAGCTTACACCGGCTGGGTTTTCCCACGGGCCCCCAGGGGGGGGCAGCGTCACGGTACAGTAGCGTTGAGGCCCCCTGATAGGGAAGGCCAGAGGCTCGATCACCTTTCCCCGGTGGAGCCGTGAACCGGGGGGACCCCGGGCGCTCAAACACCTTCCTGCAAAGGGAAAAAAAAAACAACAAACTCTGCACGCTGCAGAGCAGCGTCCCTTCAGCACTAGGCTGAAAAGATAGCCGGCTCAGCAGGAGGGATATAGTCCACCGGGGGGCCGAACCCTTTGGTCCCCCTAGTGTCCGCCTCCGAAGGCAAGGCCTATCCCAAGGGCGTGTCCCCCCCAAAAGAATGATTGGCGAGAAAGCCCACTTTACCAATGCCTATAACACCAAAACGCCTAAGTAGTTTCATGAACTGTTATACGAATTATGCAGTTTACACCATTTATTGCAACATGTGCCAATTGACCTATATTGAATGTGCGATCCGTAAAATTAAAAATGAGAATTGCGGAGTACATTACCGCAATTAGAGGCAAAAATGTAAATACCTCTGGTGCGGTCAAGCACTTTGTTGAAATACATCAGTCAGATCTTAGGTCGAGAGGCCTTTTGGATACTGCAGTTGGGAACCAGGTACCCTACTGGCTTAAACTATAGAAGTGATCTAATGTACTTCTACTAATAAGAACTATATGGAATGTAAGTTTTGCTTGCTAAACACTTTACAATATCCTATATGGTCTTTATATCATCATATACATTAAGGTGATAGATGCGTCATAATTGTAGCGGCATCCCATTCATATTTATACAATTTAAGATAGAATCTACATGCTTTCATAGGGAATTTATACCCAGCAACAAGGTATTTATTTCTACTTAGTAACATATAGGGTTAACATTAAGAACGATCTATTCCATCATGTTTCCGTTCTGGGTGTGTCTATCTACAGTGTGTGCATTTAAATCTGTCGTTAGTAATCAGATCCACTATGCTGTGAACAAGGTCCATTTGGGCCTGAAACACATAAGTGTGTGGTCACTCTATGGCTGTACACCGATGATTTTTAATATGGAGATTTAATAAAGGTCTTTTTAGTTTTTACGTTTGGTGCTGGAAATTAAGGTAACGACCTTTTTTGCTCTTGTACAATGACAGCACCTGGGGTTGAACAGGTGTGAGTGTGTGGTTATTAGGCAAGGAATAGACTGACAGTAGCTGCCTGAGAAGAGAAGTGATGTCTGAGCATGTACGGCAAGACTGAGGAGCTCTCAACCCTGGTCGTATCCCCTGGAGACGAGCTGTAAACAATGGATCCTTAAGGCCGCAGATAAAACAAAAATGGTGCAGAATTTTTAATGATGAATGGTGAAAATGTTTTTTTTTATTTAACTTGCAAACTTCCCATGTCAATTTTACTTGGTGGTAAAACCCCTTTAATCCCCTGACACACTGCATAACACCAAAACCTTCTTATTTGGTTTACCACTAGTTATAAGGATATGCTAATGAATAATTGGAAAAGCTCACCTGGCTTGTATTTAAGATAATTGATCTTATTTGTTCATTCTGTTTATATTTCTTTTCTAAGGGTGCTTTCACATGAAGCATTTTTTGGTGCATTTTTTTCAGAAATATACAGCATTAATTTTTTTTAAAAAAAAGTACTAAAAACATAGCTTTTTTATGTTTTTTTGCAGAAATACACTGCAATTAATGCTCTGTATTTCTGGGGGAAAAAAGTAACAAAAACTGCTCAGTATAAAAGCACCATAATACATGCAAGTCATGGGATGACTCAGGACTTTAGTGATGATTTGATATGAGGGACTCTGAATAACACCGGCTGAGGACCTAACTCATTATCTTTCTGAAATTGTTCCTTATGTGTAATACTATCTGAAGAAATTGATTGCCACCTTAGAATATGTATTTATTACACATCTTGGCATTTTGCTAATTTTCCATAGTCCAGGTCCAGGGGAGTGGCCATAGCCACTCATCGCTCCCCAACCCACCAGGTCATTAGCTGCACGGCGGCGCGTTACCTTATACTGGTTCTTTCTATTAGCGGACAGGTTTTTACCATCATAAATGCATATGCACCGAATATGGGCCAGGCGGGTTTTTTTGAGACACTGGTTGATGCCTCCCTTCCCTTAGTCCAGGGGACTGATGTACTAAGTGGGAACTTTAACATCACGCTCGACCCTACTTTGGATAATTCCTCCAGGAAATCAACCTTATTATATTCTGTCATCAAAATAGTGAAGAGGGTTTTCTCACTACTTCAGCATTGTGATTCTTGGAGGATCCTGCACCCCTCTGATAGGGACGACTCTTTTCTCCCCCCACGGCTCCTATAGTCATTTAGACTATATCATGTCCAACACTCGGCCCTACCTCTGCTAGTATCCCCCTCAATTGGAAACATCTTATGGTCTGACCATGCCCCTATTTTTTGCTCCCTCCATCTTCCAGCTCTGCGAGAACGAGTTTGGAACTGGAAACTAAATGAGTCCCTCCTCTTGGATACCCCCTGTGCTACGGACATTGAAAACAACATTTCTCAATTTTTAACTCATCACGTAAATGATTCCACTTCGATAATTAAACAATGGGAGGCACTCAAATGTGTGATTAGGGGGTCCTAATCAAACATGGCTCTAGGATTAAAAAGGATAGAACGGCTACCCTCAAAACAGCTCTTGCCAAAGTCTCAACCTTGGAAACGGACCATAAAAGTACCCTCTCCATTACTATCCTCTGGGAATTACAAGATACACATTTGGAGATGAGGCATCTTTTGGAAGCATCATGGGGCCGTCTTATTAAAAAAATGCCATAGTAAATTTTATGATAACGGCAATAAGAGCGGACGGATGCTGGCCAGGGCGGTTCGCTTCCAGATGGCACAGTCTCACATTCCTTCCATAAAAACCACCTCAAATTCCGTGGTTTATTGTACTGAAGAAATTGCCCAAACCTCTTACTCCTTTTATTTTAAATTATATAACTTACCACCCCCCTCCCATCCTAACCAACCAGGTGTTTTTCCTCATCCCTCCTTATTATCTAAAATTCTGGCTTCTGTTGCCAAGATGCTATAGGAGCCATTTACTTTGATGGAGTTGAAGTCGATCATTAAAGATCTCCCGGGAGGGAGGAGCTCAGGGACAAATGGCTTTACAGGCCAATTTTTTTTAGTCTGAGGCCCTCGGTATCTGTTTTACCTCACGGGATCAGGCTTCTCTGCAGTCTAACTTCCCTTTTGAGTGGCCCAGGACGGGCATTTCTTATCTGGTGGTACACATTTCTGAAGACCTCTCGAAGCTTTTCGCCAATAATTTTCTCTCAAGTAAAACGAAAAAGGAATTGGACAGCTGGCATAAAAAAGAACTATCATGGTTTGGCAGAATAAATCTGCTCAAAATGACTGTTCTTCCAAAATTCTTGTAGCTCTTTCAAACACTTCCTGTACATATCCCTGTTCTATTTTGGAAAAAAGTTCGATGGTGCTTTAACTCCTTCGTCTGTTCCACCCGGAGACCACGAATAGCATATTACAAGACCCAAAGATGCCAGGGGCGCAGGCTTGCCCGAATGCAGATTGTACTATTAGGCCTCGGCCTATTCGCGCTTCCTTGCGTTGGTTTCAGATAGAGACAGAAGTTGTGGGTTAATTTGGCGGAGGATCTCGGTTCTTCTGCGGTGGTGGTTCTCCCCTGGATCTGGACTCCTGCCCTTCGAAGTGACGTTTCTTCCTCTTTTTGCATGAAGCACACTTGGACCGTCCTTTACTCATATAGGAACTCTCACAATCTCATAGACCGCAGAGGTCCTTGTGTGCCACTTACGGACAACCCTGATTTCTCTCCGGGTCTTTTGGCAAGCGTTTTTTTTTGGGTGGCACAAAGCAGACTCCTTTGTGCCTATGACAGGTGTCTTCTGAGGGGAAATTAAGGTCGCTTGGCAATATTATTGGAGGGAAATCAGCCCCTGGAAGGCCTCTTTTCAATTTGTACAACAATGCTTTTAGTTGACCCATATAGCGCTGGTCCCATCCAAACACCCGGAGACCTGCTATAAGATCCTATCACGTTGGTACAGGGTTCCCTCTGTTCTGCACAAAATGTTCCCTTCGGCCTCAGATATAAGCTGGCGGTGTGGGAAAGAAAAAGGACTTTGTCCCATATCTGGTGGGGGTGCTCTTTGCTACAAAGCTTTTGAGCCTCGGTACTGGAGGTAATTGAGGAGGAAACTGGCGTATCGATTCTTAATTCACCAGAAGCATTGTTGCTTTTCATGTTTCCCATGTCTGTTAGTAAATTCAAAAAGTCCCTTCTCAAGCACTTGCTACAAGCTTCCAAAACCATAATCCCGCGTAAATGGAAGTCATCTACCCCCCCACCTCTCATTGAAGATTGGTTCACATAAATTAGCTCTGTGCAAAGAATGGAGGAATTGATTGCCCAAACCCCTGAGCATCTATTCCAAATGTCAGCGGCACACTATCAGCTAAGAAAACGTCAAAGGCATACAGGAATTTTTGAAAAATGCATTACTGCTAAAGATATATGAAAATTTGGGGTTCTTAGATCACAATTTTGATCAAAAGTGTTTAAGCTCACCTCCCAATTGCGTCAAGGGGACTCCAGCACAGGTGAGTCCTAACACTAAAACGTTACCTCTCTTGGAGCCTGGGAGGTGAGCTTAAACACTTTTGATCAAAATTGTGAACTAAGAACCCCAAATTTTCATATATCCTTAGCAGTAATGTATTTTTCAAAAATTCCTGTATGCCTTTGACGTTTTCTTAGGTGATAGTGTGCCGCTGACATGTGGAATAGATGTATGTTATTGCCTTGCCAGTGTGCACCTACACTTATATTCTTTTTAAAAAAATGTTTTTGGATTTGCATAGCCAAACAGTGTGTTTTTTTTTTAGTCTGTATGAGGAGTGGCTGCCTCATGGCTTTCTGCACTCTGCCCAGCTCCATATGTTTTAAATCAGTGCAGGATATTCAATAGCTAGTCCTTTTCACTCCCTAAGGTGTTGTAGTCTGAACAGGCTCCAAGAGAGATAACGTTTTAGTGTTAGGACTCACCTGTGCTGGAGTCCCCTTGACGCAATTGGGAGGTGAGCTTAAACCCTTTTGATCAAAATTGTGAACTAAGAACCCCAAATTTTCATATATTCTTAGCAGTAATGCATTTTTCAAAAATTCCTGTATGCCGTTGACGTTGTCTTAGCCGATAGTGTGCCGCTGACATTTGGAATAGATGGATGTTATTGCCTTGCCAGTGTGCACCTATGCTTGTTTTTTTTAAAAAAATGTTTTTGGATGTGCATAGCCAAACAGTGTGTTTTGGTGTTTTTTAAAACCCCTGAGCAAGCATATAAATTCAATTGTACCTGGCTTGGTTAGTCGCTCTTCAAAAATTACCAACTGTATCTTTCAATCACTTCCTAGTGTATTTTCTGCCAGGGGACACTCCCCTACATATTCCCCCCCTCCCCTCCCTACATATTCCACCCCTCCTCCCCCACACTCGTTAACTTTTTGGTCTTTTTCGGTGTGTGTGTGTGTGTGTGTGTGTGTGTGTGTGTTATGCGTGTATGTGACTGGTCTCCTTTGTATAGGGGTGGTTACAGTACCCTTTTATTGTTTACTTCATTTTCCACTATGTGTTAGGATTGAAAACTCATCTCTTAAACAGACCATAGAAGACATCATTGTCTTTGCATCTTCTATGATAGCGGTATCTCTCATATCGTCTTTGCATTTTTGACTTTCCGTCATTGTAACACTAACATTTATATGCCTTTTATTTTTCTCAAGTTTGTATTTGGCATGTTACTTTATTAATAAAAACCTTTTCTTGAATGTGGAAACAAAAAATATGTATTTATTTTAGTGCATGATATGTTTTGTAATCATTTTTTTTTTCTGAAAATCAAATAAAAAGGACTTAAATTTCACTTAAGGCATGTTTTTCACAGGTTACAGATTAAATCACAAAATTAATATCGACACCTTTGAATGTATTGATAAAGGAAAAATTAAATGGATCAGGTGATTTCTGATAAATATATACTTCGAGACTGAAAAGGATGGCCTGAAATGGTGACCACTTAGTTATGTTCCGAACTGATCTTTATCCTGGCCCGAGCCTTAGTCAGTGCCACACGATGCCACTACTTCAGGTATCACATCCTCACTGCACTTGTGCTAGATCATACTGGAGGCTTTTTGAACATGCAAAGTCTAGGAAAGAATCTCAATCTCTATCCAATATATATTGTCATGGCAGGATTTATACCCAGGAGCACAAGGCTAAAAGACAGTGATGGAGGCCACTAAGACTCCAGCTTTACTTTGTTTATAGTTTTTAATAAAACATAAATTAACACATTAATCAGGTAAGGATGTCAAAATATTTAATAGACTTTGTTACACAATACTGGGTGCTAACTATCCCAGAAACAAGAAACAACATACAATGTTACTAGGAATAAGTCATGAAGAGAATTTGGTATATAATTAGGAATTTTGTTTGATAAAGGATATTCATTTAATGCATTATTATAGGAATGTTCCTCCCATAGACTTATGACATATTGATGGGATAAACCATCGAAAGGTGGGAACTGCAACCATCTCTGGAACGGGCCCCCGAAAGTCTCCGTTCACAATGGAGATCCAGTTGCACTTGTGCACAACTCTCTATTCTGTTCTATGAGAGTCCTGAGTACAGCCAAGTGCCATGTTCAGCTGTAAATGAACCTCCCCTAGAACCGAATAGAGAGTCATGTGCAAGCGCTGAGCCGAGACTTTCGGAAGCCCATTCCTGATAGGTGGGACTGGCACCTAAAACCTATGGTGGGAACAACCCTTGAAATGGTGACATATCTATAACTTGAGACACTGTAAATTTTATGTGAAACTTTGACGTTGTCCCACAAAATGCCTTCCCCCAATTTAAGTTTGTAGATAGAAGGAAACTCAGTGATCCGCTTCCTCTCATAAAATAGTTACTTCCATTGTGCGTAAGACTTCAACTTAAATACAAGTCTCAACAATACAAGGCCAAATCTGAAATCAAATTTAATCAGCCGTAAAATGAAGCTTCAGTATTTAGGTCTTTTTACTTCAACCCTAAAAAAAAAAGGACAAAAAAAAAAAAACCATTCATTTAGTTGGAAAAAAAAACATAAAATTGTGAACAAAGTAAGATCAACATCAAGTGTAGGCAGATTCATCATCAGAGTCTATACTGTCTTATGCCATAGAATCTATACTGATTACTTATATAGGTTTCTACAGTCTCATCCACACAGTGGAAATGAACCTTGGTGCATGTACTTTCACTCAAAACCAGGAGTGGATCTCAAAAGAGAGAAGTAGAAATTATTTTATTTTGGTTTCCGTTTTGGATCTACTCCTTTTGGACAGTAAACAAAAATGCACAAAATCTACACTGTGTAAACAAGGTGATACCCATTGGGTTTAATTCTTAACAGACTGCCTTCCGAAGTGTTGCTTCCTGTGTTCTACACTATGCTAGAATGGTGTTGCTTCTACTCAAAGTAGCAATACAGAGAAAAAAAAAAAGTATATTGTAAGGGGTTGTTCACACAGCGTTTTTGGATCCGAAAATCGCATCCAAAAATGCAGCGGCGATCAGACCCTAAACGGATCCAACACGTAGCTGCGTGTTTGGATGCAGCAGGATAGCACCCCATAGGGCTCCTGCTGTGTCTTTTGGATCAAGAATTGACATGTCAATTCTTAGAACGGATCTGAAAGACTGATCCAAAACATGCAATGAGACACGCATCAGCGATCACTCGCCTGAATGCCGATGCGTGTTTTACATTGCGAGCAGTGTAAAATCACACTACTCATTGTTAGAGGCGTGTTTACACACATCTAAGAACGTATCTAAGAACGTATGTTCACTCGGACCCAAGACGACATGTGAACGTACCCTAATGGGAAATGTGGTCATGAAAAGTTCTAATACATCAATGTGGGTTCACAAAAGATCAACACCACACGTGCTTTGGTGTGTGTGCAAGATATATCATAGATATATTTTAACACTTCCAGATGGTCAAAAAAAAAATAAAAAAATTATATACTACAATATCAATTTTGTTACTTACGTTAAAGGGGTTGTCTCGCTACAATGATTGGGTTTTAATTAAAAGATCTTTAAAAAACAAGCAGCTTTGCAATATATGTTCATTACAAATGTCCTACTGATTTTGAGTTAGCCCTGTTAGCAGGAGTGCATCAGCTCCTCAAATCTCTATAGCAGCAGACCTGTTGACCCTTATCTTACTGGCTGTCAGGTCTTTATGACTCCTCAGTCTTTGAAGACGGGTCGGAGCAGAGAGCCCCTCCCGCACAGACTCCTTCTGTAGTAGAGGGAGGGGGGAGGGGGGCGGGAGGACTCTGGCATCTGTGTCCATGCTGCCTGGATTAACCCTGTGCTTCCTCCTGCTCTCTACACAGATAGATGTGACAGCAGTGACCCGGTCTGTTACTATAATCATGATATGTCTTTGGAACTGTGACTATACTAATACTATACAGATCAGGCATGTGAATACTTTATGCTCTCCTGTATTAGTGAGACATCCGAGTATAGTCACAGTTCCCTTGTTGTTGCTGGAGATGTGGAGACTTGTAAGCTAAGCAGGGGATATAGGAACACATGCATCCCCTCTGCTCTATTAGCACACCACTTCACATTCCTCTCTACACTCATAGATCAGCCCTCTCCTGTAACAGACCTAGGCTGTCACACACATGGTGAACTCTGGCAGCAAACCCCCTACCCCCCCTGTATAGAAGTTACATAGCTGCCTGTGTGCTGATGGGAGGGGGGGAGAGGGAGCAGAAGAGACAGACCAAGAAACACGCCCCTCAGTTCAACTTACCAGGCTCACTGACAGGCTGAAAGCTCGTAATGAGACAACTCCTTTAACTGAGCAACACTGTAATAATCGTCTCTGTTCCAGCACACTATTAAGATTCGCAAACACTGTTGCTACCCGTCTCTAATCGTGTACAGGGAACTTCTTGCTCTATATAACATCAATGGCTACCGTCTAACCAGTGTCAATCAGTGACTGGAGATACAGGTTATAAACCAGTACTGTATTTGAGTATCAGAATGTGTTGGTGCTGTAGCCATATGTATTGATTTTATAATCTGTAGCTCTGGTCAGTGATGAACACTGGTTAGACTGCAGCTAGCCGGCGTAAACAAATCAAGAGTGTCTGTAAAAGAAGAGGGACAGAGAGCAACATCTGTGGGTCATCTCTCACCGGTCCTCTGCTTACTTCCGCCGACGCGAGTCAAACGTCGCCACTGCAGCCGCTCACTGACTGCAGTGGTCATGTGCCAGTGGCTGACATCACTGATCGGAGCAGGCAGTGGCATGTGACAGCTGCAGTGGTGACATTCTGAATGTCACCGGGTAGAGACAATCCACAGACAGTCCGCACTTGAACAGAGGTGAGGGGAAAGAAGAGTACCAGTGTTTAACACAACATTGAAGGTACTGCTGCAGCTCATTGGTGGCAGCATTGGTGACATTCCAACTGCTGACTGTAACAGGTAAAAATGAAAAAAGTTTGCCAAAGCACTAGAACAAAGTGGAGGAGGAGGGAATGTATTTTTTTTCTTTTTTTAAACAGGGCAACAGTACCTTCAATGATTTAAAAAAACACCCACATATGAACATTTAAATAAACAAGTAGCATATACACTAACTGTACAATTATAGCACAGTTATTCAACTGCCTTGGAGGCCTTGTTTTTAACAATCTTCTGTAGCACCGAAATTTGGAATTACTCCATCTTCAAGATAATTTAAGCTATTGATTTTTAAATTCAAAACAGAGGAGGGACAGGCGGTGGGGGGTGCGAACAGGTTTTCTTTTCCCTTTAGGACAGTTGTTTGAGTTTTTCAGTTTACCAAAAGATAATGCTACTCACATTGTACAGTACTTTGTTGTATAACTGCAGTGCAGATTTCACAACCTGTTATGCAACCACTATGCGCTACACAGCACAACATAAAAAGTCTCTATTTTCTCTTTTTTTAATTATATTTGGCTACAAAAATTTGCAACAGACTATACAAGGCAGTACAAATTGTGAAGGGTGACATACATAATTAACCCCTTAAGGACCTGGCGTTTATTTTGGGTGACACGTTCGTTTTTCCCTCCTCGCCTTCTGAAAGCCATAACTTTTTTATTTTTCCACCTACATAGACACATGAGGGCTTTTATTTTGCGGGACAAGATGTAATTTCTAATGGTGTTAGTCTCTATACTATAGAATATACTGGGACACCGCAAAAAAATTCCAAGTGGGACAAATTGTGAAAATTTTTTTATTTTCGCCATGTTTGCGGGGGTTTTGCTTTTACGGAATTCAATCTTCGGTAAATATAATGTGTTATCTGTATTCTACAGGTTGTTACGCATCCGGCAATACCAAACATGTAGGGTTTCCGTTATGTTTTGGTACCGTAAAAAAATTCCAAACATTTTCTATTTTTGAAATTTGCGCCACGGCGCCATTTTGTGCGACCAATAACTTTTTTGTACTAACACCTATGGACGTCAGTGAGAGGGCATTTTTTGCGGGATGAAGTGTACTTTTTATCGCTAGTAGTTTGGAATGCATGCGACTTTTTTGATCATCTTTATTCCATTTTTTGAGTGACGTAAAATGACCAAAAAAAAGCAATTTTGGCGTTTGGAATTTTTTTTCTCCTACGGTGTTCAGCGTATGGGATAAATGATGTTATATTTTTATAGATCGGACTTTTTCGGACGCGGCGATACCAAATATGTGTAACTTTTTTATTATTTTAATGATTTTATTTGTAAAATGGGGAAAGGGGGGTGATTTGAACTTTTAATACTTTTTTTATTTTTACTGTAACATTGAGGCCACCTGTGGTACTTGACCACTAGGTGGCGCGATTGTTAATACAACCTAATGCATTGCCTATGCAATGCATTAGGGTGTACAAAGATGGCGGTTTTCCCACTTCCTGTCTGCGGACGGAAGTGGGGCAAACCGGCCAGGGTAAGTGATGGGAGCCTTCATAAGGCTCCCCACCACAATGCCCGGTGATCGGATCGGCGCAGCATAGCTGCGCTTATGCCGATCACCGCACCGATCGGTGCGCGCACCGATCGCCGTTAATTCAGACGCCGCGGCCATCATTGCCGCGGCGCCTGATGGGTAATACAGCGCCAGCGGGCGGAGCCACCCGCCGGCGCTGTTACTGCCGGGTGTTAGCGGCGATTCGCCGCGAACACCCGCGGCTGTGCGGGGGGGTCGCGGAGCGATCCCTCTGCAAAGCCCCCTTAGCGGCCCTGGGACGTACTGATACGCCCAAGGTCGTTAAGGGGTTAAAGGACAGTTACATCGATTTTTGTATGTATTTTACACAAACAAGTAGAACTTTACTGCCAACTAGTCATATAGGATTATTTGGCCAGCTATGTGAAAACAGCGCTTAGTTACAAACACTTACCCATCAGCCTCCAGCTTCTTGCGTTTTTCAATGATCTAGAGAAAGTATACAGTCATTGGAATTAAAAGACAAGTTGCCAGTGGTGAGCATATAAACAGATTGTGTACAAAAGACTGAAGGCATACAGTTCTACAGTTTTATTTTTCCAACTATAATTATACTAAGAAAGATGTAGAAAAATGTTGGTATTACAAATATCTTAGGCTTTCCTTTGCAAAAAAACCTAGTTCTAAATAGATCGCTATAACCACAGCATATCCTTACCGCACTGATCTTTTTCCATTGTCTATCCAGTTCTGCCTTTTCATTTGTCTCCTTGAAGCGTCTCGTTTTACGTCCCTCTGACATTTTAATGCCGTATTGAAACGCAGCCCTTAGGAACAAACAAAGAAATAAATATCCAGGAATCATAACATTAACTGGAAATTGGAAGTCCAGCATCTCACCCTTAAATTACTATTTTATGTAAACCTATATATATATATATATATATATCAAAACGGAAGTCCTACAGATCCTTTTCTATAGCATATATATATGCTATAGAAAAGGATCTGTAGGACTTCCGTTTTGATAACAGTTTAACAGATTAATGGCTCCAGGTATTTACAAAGTAACAATAAGCCATGGCGTAACTATAGGAGCCACTTCCACATAGACCCAGCACACAAGGTCCAGTGTTGTGAGCTGTGGTGTATATAAGATCCTGACCAAGTGCCAGGATATTTTATATGGCATCATATACAATGTAGTGATGCTACCTGGTATCAGGACCCATGTGCAGGGGGCTAAAGACCAGAGAGGAAAGTGAATGCAGTCTAACACTTCTGTTTGATTCAGATTCTTACTCTGGTTGTCCATGCTTGGGGGGTGGAGGGGCTGTTGGCTCATTAAAACATTTGGCCTGGGGCCCAGCAATATCCCCAATAAGGCAATCACTCACTTGGGCAGAGCCTCTTTGTTGTTCATGTATTCACTGTATTCTTCTTGGGTATCAAAGTCCCATCGTCCAAGAGGTCCCTTCTTATTCCCCTGCGAAACAAAAAGAAAACCACTATGATGTTTAGTGATCACTTATACCAC
Source organism: Phyllomedusa bahiana (assembly GCA_025379985.1). Taxonomy (NCBI): domain Eukaryota; kingdom Metazoa; phylum Chordata; class Amphibia; order Anura; family Hylidae; genus Phyllomedusa; species Phyllomedusa bahiana. The sequence continues at coordinate 90,040 of JAODAL010001770.1, forward strand.
ATGCAGTAAACAATATAGGGAAAGGTTTTGTCCAAGTGTAAAAAAAAAAAAAAATTCTATGCTTCAACTATAATGAGCTTTACATTTTGTCAAACCCTAAATCACTTTTATGCAAGTAATGAATAAAAGAGCTATCCCGGATAAAAACGGATAGCGGGCATTCAACGTCTGGCAACCCTGCCAATCAGTCGCTTGAAGGGGCTCAACCCAGAAAGAAAAAACGATTCAATGCTTACTGGGCACAGCATCATACTATTGGTAGTGGATAGGCCTTTACTTTTGTAGCCTTTGAGAGACCACTTACATCACTATATAAATGAAATGCTTCAAACATACTCTGTATAGACAAACACTGCACCTGCTTATGGATTTGGATGACTGAGCAATGCCCAGACTGAAAACAACTGTATCCACTTCCGAGAGCAGAGCCAGGGCATAAATATCTTTAAAATGGTGAAGAATTATAGCGCAAAAGTATAATAGAACTTTGCTAATGTCATTTATATTTTGATCAGAAATAATTTAAAAAGAAACCTCCATAAAAGTGAAAACGTAACATGTTTAAAGGACAAAAGAACAGATTTTAAAGGATAATAAAGATAATTTAGGATCTTAGGAAAAGTGTACCTGGTCCATTTTACTGTAGTCCACTTCTTCATCACTGTCAACTGCCATATCATCCATGCTTCAGAGAAAAAGAACAGTATATTATCATTTATCACTGAGTTATACTGACATCTAACCTAAACACCTTCAAAAGGAGATGTCTGGGAAAAATACATTTATTTCAAAGGGGTCAGTGTCGGGTTTAAGTGCGTTTGTGGGTTTAAGTGTGGTCTGTGTGAGGTTTATAGGGGAAACAAAGGAGTAATCATAATATATAAGCAAGCCTTAAAGGGGTTTTGCCAACAAGTGACTTCCTTACCTCTTAGGGCTTGTTCACATGGAGTATACACTCCGTGTGAACAAGCCCTTAATCTGCTCAGAAGAGACTATAAACAAAGCATGAAGCCTCACAGGGAGAGATAGAGGGGGGCTCAGAACACAGCCAGGAAGCAGGGAGTGTGTGCAATGGTCACTGAAATAATTACATTACAACCAGTGGATTCTATATGCAAAAGACACGGGGCTGATTCACTGCTTTTTCTCCACAGTCCCTTGCCAGCTCCTTCATGTTCCCTGTCATCAGATAAGAAGTGCAATTAGTCTTATTCTATGCAGTTAACTGTTGCCTTCACTTCCGGTGGTATGGAGGACTTGAGCCCATTTTTAGGGCTGTTTACAATTTTGCACATTTTTAATTTCTTGTATTTTGTACTTTTTTACAGTTGTTGGTTTACATGTTTATTTCTGAGGGGGGGAGGGTATAACTGTCTCCAGAATGCACTTGCTTACAGCGTGAGGCAGGTCGGAAGGCTTCCATCCATCATATTGACAGTTGAAGTTACTTGGTCACTTAATGGGCACAGGATGTTAGATGGCGGATAAGATCACTGCTCTCCTGGAATGTCAGGGGACTGAGTGACCCAAACAAAAGATATGCAATGTTTAATTTTCTTTCCCAATATCAGCCAGCTATATTGTTTATTCAAGAGACACATTTAGTGTCCAATACAGTACAGTGGCTTCAAAGGGCATGGGTGGGTTGGGCGAGTCATTGTTTACACAGTAATTATTCAAGGGGCGTCAGTATTATTACCCATAAATCCATTCCTTTTGAATGTCTGGCTAGGGAAAAGAGGGGGATGGGAAAATTTTAAAAGGGGTAAAAAATATTCATTTGTTTAAAATTTTTTTCCTCCACCTAAAAATTGGGTATTAAAGCAAATTTGGGGATGTTGGGGTTTCCCCGGGGCTTTTTGGGGGGGGGAAATATTTCCCCAATTTTTAAAAAATTTCAAATTATCAACTCCCCGGGATTCCCCTTTTGAAAGTTTGGAGATTAATTTTTGTAACATTCTGTTTTTTAAAAAAAATTTTATATCAAAATTTAGTACTAAAACAAAGGAATTTTGTTTTTTTCCCGGTTTTTAAAAGGGAATAAAACTGGACTTCCCCCCTTTTTACAAAAGCTTACAGAAAAAAATTTCCTTTCCATAAAAATAGAGGGGGAAATTTTTGGGTTTTCCCTAAAACATTAAATTTTTTCCAATTTGGGAATTTTTAAATAAAGGTTTGCCCGGGGAAAGGGGGAAAAGGGGTACCTTAAAGGGGGGACAGGGAAATTAACCCAAAATTAAAAGGGGGTAAAAAAAAAAAAACCCGGGGAAATTTTGGCAATGTCTTTTCCCCTAAAGGGGGTTTTTTTTGGGGAAGGGCCCTTTTTTGGGAAATTGAAATAAAGGGAAAAAAGGGAAATTTTTTTTTGGAAAAAGGGGGCCCTTTAAAAAAATTTTAACCCCGAGGGGTCCAGTTTTAAAATAAAAACCCCCGCCCAAAACAGAACCCTTGGATTTTTGGGGGAATTTGGGGGTTTTTTTTTATAAACATTTTTTAAAAAAATTTATTTTTAAAAAAAACGGGATAACTTCCCATTTAATAAACGGGAGGGGCCCTTTTATCCCCAAACTCTAGAGGAATGCCCGGATTTTAAATTTGGAAAATAATAACCCCCAATTTTATTGTTCCCCTCAAGTTTAACAATTTGGGGTTTTTGCCTTTTGTTAATTTTTGGGAGCAAGACCATGGGGGTTCCCCTCCCAATGAAGGGCTTTAAAAATTTTTTAAAAAAACCTTAAAATATTGCCCCCGTTTACAATTTTTAACCATGTTACACTGGGGTTTTTTCAACAACCCCGGGGGAACCATTGAAATTTTTTAAAATTCAAGGGTCCCAAAACTTACAGCTTTCCTAACCTGAAAATCCTTGTAACTGGGGCTACTCAGGGTTTAAATGTGCACCTTTTAAGGGTTTTTTGGGGGTTTCTTATTTTTACAAAAGGGGGTTTCCAAATTTTACCTTTGTTAAGGGGGGTTTATCACCCTTAGGAAAAATTTTTAAACCCGATTTTGATTTGGGGGCAAAAATGTTTCCCCATTGTTTTCCCCCGAATAGATTTTACTCGTTAAGAAACCCCTTTTAAAAGTTTAAAGGGGGAGGGAACAAAACCCTTTTACCGTTATTTTTTTTTTGGCAATACGTGGTCGAAGGCAAAAAAAAAAGCTTGGGGGAACCTGGGGACAAAAATTGGGGAACCTTTTTTTTCCATGGGCCGGGAAAATTTAAAATTTATTTCCCTTTTTTTCCCCTTTTGAACCGGGGTTAAAATGCTTTTTTTGGGAATTTCAAATTATCCATTCTAGTTTTTTTTAAAAAAAATTGGGTTAATTATTTTGAAAGGGGTTTTTGGGAAAAAATGTTTGGGGTTTATTTTTGACCCCCCAAAAATTTTCCCAAATTCCCCCCCCCAAGATCTTTAAATAATTTTTGGCCCCTTTGGGGGGAACAAAAACCCCAAACTAAAATTTTTTAAAGCAATTTTAAACCTAACCCGCAGAACTCTTAAAGCAAACTGCAATAAAAAGGGAAAGGGTGGAATTTTTTTAAATTTAAAACAAAATACCCAAAAAAAAATTTTTTTTTTTTTTTTTTTTTTTTTTTTTTTTTAAAAAACCCTTTTTATGAAAAATTAAAAACTTTTTATGATCCAAAAATTTAATTTAAACGTGATAAATTGGGTGAATTACGGGGATTGGTTCCTTTGCCACCTTTTGGTTTTGGGTTTACCCCCTTTTTCCCCCAATTTTTTGGTTTTCAAAAGGGCCAAAAATTTTCCCCAATTTCAAAGGGGTTTAAAAATTTTTCACAATCAAAAATTCCTTCCCCAACAGAAACAAAATTAAATTAAGGAAAAGTTATAAAAAAAAATCAAAAAAAAAAAGAAAGTTATTATAATTTTGAAAACTCCAAAAAACAAATATTTATAAAAATTTTAGGAAAATTTTTTCAAAAACCCCAAAAATTTTAATGGGAAAAAATTTTGACCCAGACCAAAAAATTAAAATTTGGCCAAACCTTTTTTTCAAAATGAAAAACCCCCCTCTTTTTAAATTTTTCAAACCCTCTATTTTGAAAAAAATGTTGGCCCCCCCCCTCTGAATGGATGCCAGCCCCTATTTTTAATTCGGGGAAAACCCCGGGATTTTGGGGTTTTTGGGTTGTTTAAGGGGTTTTTCAAATAATTTTTTGGGGGTTTTTTTTTTTAAAGGGGGGAATTAAACTTTGGCCCAAAAAAATGTATCAGATTTTTTTTTAGGGGGGGAATTAAAAAAAAGGGTTATGCGAACCCCTTCGGCCGGTTTTTAAAAATTTTGGTTTTGGGGGGGTTTTAAAAAAGGGGCCAAAAATTTAAAAAAATTTGCAAATTTTTTTTCAAGCCCATTATTATTTTTTGGGGTTTTTGGGGTAATTGCATTGGGAAGGGATTTAAGAGTTTTTTTTTGGGGAAAAAAAATTTTTAAAATATTGTTTTTGTTTTTGTTAAAATAATTTTAATCTAAACAATTTAAAAATTTTTTTTTGGGGGTTTGGTTTTGGGGAAAAATTAATTTTGGCTAAACTGTATGTTTTTTTTTAAATTAAAATGCCAAAAAAAATTTATGGTTAAAAAAAAAAAAAAAAAAATTTTAAAATTTTTTTTGGGGGAATTAGTTAAAAATTTCCGGGCAACCTAAAAATTAAGGGTAAATTTTTGAACGTGTTAAGACATTTTTTCACTAAATTGAAAAGAAAAAACCGGGGTTTTGGGGGACCCCAGTAAATAAGGGAAAAAAATTTAAAAACCCCCTTAAACGGTAAATTTTTTCCTTCCCACTGGGGTTTTTTGGTTTTTTGAAATTTGTAAGGGTAATCCCCCTTCCCTTTAAAAAGGGTAAAAAGTGGTAAAAAGAAGTTTTTTTCCCTTTTTTTAATCCACAATTGGGTTATTTTTAAAACAAAACGAACTAGGGTTTTTTTAAAAAAACCAACGGGAGCAAGGGGAAAAGCCCCAATGGGAAAAAAATTTGGGGAAAATTTTTGACCCCCCAAAAGTTTTTGGGAAATTTGCCCGGGGGGGAAAATGGGGGGGTTTTTGGGGTGGGGTGGGGACGGGGGTGTTGGTTGGAATTGGGGGGGCGGGGAAAACCTGGGGGGGTCCCCCCCCCTTTTTTGTGGGAGGGGGGGGGGGTTTAAAATTTTTTTTTTTTAATTTTTTTTTTTTTTTTTTTTTTGGGGGAAGTTTTTTTTTTTTTTAAACCCCATTTTTTTTTTTTTTCCTTAAAAAAACCCCAAGGCGGAATCCTTTCCGGGTCCCACCCCCCCCGGGGGGGGGGGGGGGGACGGCTGAAAAGGGAAAACCACAAAAACCTTCCGTTCTTAAAATAAAACTTTTTTAAAACCCTTAAAAAAAAAAAAGGAAAAAGAAAAAATTTTAAAAAAAAAATAAAAAAAAAACAAAAAACCAAAAAAGAAAAAAAAATAAAATTTAAAAAGCCCCCCTTTAAAACCCAACCCGAAAAAAGAAAAAAAAAAAATTTTTCCCCTTTTTACCCCCGGGCAAGTTAAAAAAGGGTCCTTTTTTAACCGTCGGAACCCTAAAAAAAAAAAAAAAAAAAAAAAAAAATACAAAAAGTAAATTTCACCCCGCAGCACAAAAGGGAAAAAAAAAAAAAACCCAAACCAAATTGTACCCAAATTAAAAGTCAGTTCATGCAAAAAAAAAACCTTTTAAAAGCTCTGTATACGGAAAAAAAAATGTATACTCCAGAAGAACGATGATAAAATGTTTTACACAAAAAAACACTTTTTTTTTTTTTTTTAAAAACTTCAAAATAAAAAAAAATATATAAAAGGGGATCGCCCCAAACGACACCCCAAAACAAAAGCACTTTTACGGGAAAAAGCCGTGGCCTTTTAAAAAAAAAACATACAAATTCAGAAAATTTTTTTCCCCCCCGGCCTCCAAAAAATGATTTTAAAAACAAAAAAGCCCGTCCCCCCAAAAAGAACAATAAAACGTCAACTCATTGCAAAAAAAATCCTACACAGCCCAAGCACAAAAAAAAAAAGTTTTGGCCCAACTATGGGGAGCAAAAACGTATTTTCCTGGTTGAATAAAAGTGTTTTTTTTGATAAAAACATAAAACATAAAAAAAAAAAACAAATTGGGGTTCGTGTAACGATTGACCGCTATAAAGCTACCTGTCAAAATATCTACATACCCCCATAAAAAAAAAAAAAAAAACACTACCAAGATTGCTGTATTTTTTTCAAACACTCAGAAAAACCTTAATAGAAATGAAAAAAGCATCATATGCACCCCCAAAAGGTCCAAAAAAACTTCAACTCATCCCCCAAAAAAAAGCCCCAAAAACAGCTCTGCCCCAGCAAATAAAAAAGTTAAAAACGTCAAATAGACAAAAAAAAAAAAAGAAATTTTTTAGACGTAAATTTTTTTCTGTGTAAAATAAAAAACCAAAAAAAATTATAAAACTTTAAACATTTTAAAAGTACCGACCCCCTATAAATAACACATCATTTACACTGCACGGCGAAAGCTGTAAAAATTTAAAAATCAAAAACAATGACCGAACTGGTTTTCCCCCATTTTCATTGCCCAAGAAAAAAAAAAAATATGAAAAACCCGTGCACCAAAATGCACATACAAAAACCCCCCAGAGAATCCCGATGGGGGGGTTAATCCAAAATGGGGCACTTCTGGAAGGTTTCGTTTCTGCTATTTGGGGGCTTTGCAAATGCACTGGCCACCAAATCTGGTCCAAAAGCCAAATAGCGCTCCCTCCCTTTACCCCTCCATGCGCCCAAACAGCCCGTTTCACCCACATTTAGGTATTTGCCCCAATTGGGGAAAAATTGCTTAAAAAAAGTTTTAGGGTTCTTTTTTCCAGGGTCCCCTTTTATTTGAAAAATTTTAACTAAAAAGCAGATTGAAAAAAAATTTTTTTTTTTAATTTTCACAGCTTAAGCAAAAAAAAAATTTGTGAAAAACCTGGGCTATACCCCAAGCACCCCCCGGATAATTCATTAAGGGTTATTTTCCAATTGCGGTCTATTTGGGGGGTTTAAATTTTTTTAGCACCCTTTGGTGTCCCCCAAAACCTGAAAAAGGGCCTCAATAAAATGTATTGAAAATGAGCCCCAATATAGTATGCCCTCCTTCTGGGGGGTTATGGGGGAGCCAAAAAATGCACTAAAGGGCCACATAGGGATATCTCAAAAACCAGACCTGGGGGGAAATTTATATTAAACATTACCTAGTCACTTTACCGTATTCCCCTGAATAATGGATAAAAATTGAAAAACTCAAAAAAAAAAGAAATTTTGAAAATTTCACCCCCACTTTGCTTTTAAATTTTTGGAAATTCTGAAGGGTTTTCAAACTTCCTAAAATTTTTTTAAATACTTTTAAGGGGTTTTAGTTTCCAATGGGGCACTTATGGGGGATCTAAACTGCAGCCCCTCAAAGCCAGTCAGAACTAAAAATTTTCCAAAAAAATGGATTTCAAATTTTTTAAAAGTAAAAATTACAAAATTTTTGCCCCAAAAAGTCTTAAAAAAAAAAAAAAAAAATTTTTAAAAATTAGCCAACAATATTTTACTATGGAAAAATCATTAAAAACCTTTTTTGTGAAAATTTTTTCCTGTCTTGGCGAAAATTTCAATTTCAAAATGCAAATTTTTCCAAAATTTTCAAAATTTTTATTTTAAAACAAACAAGGATTTAAAAGGATAAAATTTCTTAAAATAAAGCCAATGGGCAAAAAAATTTCTGAACACTAAAGGAAAATGCAAAAATTAACCTAAAATTTTACCATTCAGTTTCAAAAATGCTTTCAGGGGGTTCAAAACAGGGTGGGTTTTTAAGTGGTTAAAAGCCCCAAACCCAACGAACAAGGCCCCAAAGACATCAAAACATATGTTTTTTTGGGTTTGGATTGTATATGTTTCACTGGGGAAATAAGCATTGGTGCACAAGGACATTGGTTTCGGTTACATAAAATTCCCCCGGTGTATGCAATTTTGATTTAAAAGATGATCAGGTCCTTTCACGCCATGACAAAACAAAAAGCTTAATATCTTTTGTTTTAGTAAATCAAAAGCAAATGAAAATTTATTAATTCACATGTTTTCTAGGCCTATGAAAATCTTAAGTATTTAATTTCCATAAAATACAAAAATTTAGTAAGCAAACTCCTTGTCCACAACTAATGTTTTCTATTTTATAATGTCAGAAGTGGATGTTGGCAATATGGCAAGTTTCCCACCACTGTCTTATAAAATGTGTTGTCGTGTAAGAGATGGTGGCAGAAGGGCAGCCTGACATGAAAGTTCAGAAAACACAGGTGTGTAACTGAACACTCCATGCAGGAGAAAAACTGCACATTAACATTCATGGATTGTGTGCCTTCTGACTGCCATTTCACTGTGCCAATGAAAGATGTACTGCATGGGCAACAGTTCCCTAGCATCAGCGCCATCACAGCAGCTGTCAACTTCACTAGTGCAGATTTTTACAGCCATTGTTCATTGCTGCCAAAAATGCACAACTAAGGAGGGTGACTCTCAAGAAAATATTTTTTTGTAGCTGAGAATGAAATATTTCCTTGTTCTAGGAGACATCAATAGCTATGAAACCCCACTCTAGCTCCATGACAAAATCCAGGCTGAATTGTGTGATTTATGTCTTAAATCTAAGCCATTCCATTTCATAGCCCGCAGAAAGCAATGAGATTGAACACTAGGTCCGCCAGCACCAGGTAGCACTTACGTTGCAGGATAACATTCAGCATAGCTGTTCCACATGCCAAAGAAATCTCCCAGCTGTTTCTTGTCTTCATGTTTCTTCATTGTTTGGAGTGGTTAAGAAATGTAAAGTAAAAGATGGAAATACAATGCAAGACTGCTTTACAGACATAAAGCTCAATATATGACCAAACCAAAAGAAAGTCTAGCCTCATGCTTTGTAGCACGTAACTCAGGAAACGACAGCATGAAAAGGTTATGTACACCTTACAACCACTTGTTTTACTCCAGTGCAACTAGAATGAACAATTATTTGCCAAGTTACTTTATTTTACATGAAAATATCCCATCATTTAATGTCTACAGCTTCAATACCTCTCCACAGCAACAGACTACATACAAATCCTGAGTGGTCTGATGTTGCAGTCTTAGGACATGTCCCCACGGCAAGGGTTTTTGGACGGTTTTTCCGACGGTTTACGGTTTTAGAAACCATCGGAAAACCTGCAACAGACTGTCTCCCATAGACTTCAATTGAAAAACTGCCCTGCAGTCATCACTGAGCGGTTTTTCAGACCGCCGGCGGACCGCTAAACATTGAACATGCACATTCTTCCGACCGGTTTCTAGACAGAAAATTAACATTGGAGTCTATGTAAAACGCTCATAACGTAGCCGGCGGTTTTTGGCACGGTTTTCGTTTTTGGCAAAAAAAAAAAAAAAAAAAGTGAAGAATAATACCACCTATAGTGGGTGTGTTTTTGGAGGTCCTTTGCACTTTTTTTTTGTATAAAGGGAGGTCTTGCACATTATTTTACTTTCTGGTCTGGATGAAAGAGGACGCACCAGCATCCCACCAAAAAAGTACCACCGCATGGACATGGATGTCAGCACACTGATCTCCGAGGTGAGTGTCAGTTTGAATAAAGGGTCTATGACCTCTTTTTAGCCTAAATTAAGCACTTTGTTATTATTCTATTAGCATGCACATGTGAAAAATGAAAGTGAAAAATGTTGGCCTTTGCACCATTGTGAAATATAGTGATTTGTTTAATTATTTGTCATAATGACACCAGGCCACATTTATTTAAATATTGTGTTATGGAGTTTTTTTTTTTTAATTTAATTTTTTTTGTGTTTTTTTTTACTTTTCTATTTTTCATACAGGTACATGCCCGCCTCGAGCTGTGGGATAAGTCAGACCCCGGGTACAGCAACCGAATCCTGAAGAACACCGCATGGATTCAAGTCTATGAGGTGCTGTACCCAGAGGAATGGAGCGGGCATGATGCCAGAATGCAAGGGCTCATCCATAAGTTATTTTTATTATATTACTATTGTTGTTATATTGTCAATGTGATGTGAATTTACTTTTTTACACTGGCCTGCCTTCATTCCCTAATGCGGTGTCTGTCACTTCAAAACTTTGTTCCAAAAGGTGACTTCAGGTCTGTGGCCTCATGTGGTCGCCGCAGTGATGTCCCCTTTTACAACTGACAGGTTTCGGGTGACAGGTGATGCAATAAGAAATGTGGGAAAGCCAGATGTAAAAAGTCACGTGTCATACACCTTTAAAGGGGATGTATCGCTTCCTTAGTTCGGCTGATTCATACTGCTCTCAGCTTGTCAATTCCTAAAATGCTGGGGCGTTTCATCCCCTCCCAGCTGGGTGACATCATCCCCCCCCTTCACTGCTGGCTCCCGAGTCTCCCCCCCTCCCCACCCCGCTTCCTCCTCTGAGTCCACATGTCACTATGTCTCTCCCTATCAGTCTTATTTTGTAAGAGCTGTATACATACCACAGGCTGCATTCAATCTAACTCAGCACTGATCTCTCCTCGCACCCCGGGACATGTGTTACAGTTGAAAACCGCTCTAAGAACCGGCACACATCTCCCCTCGATGCAGGAGAGTTAGGCACCGGGACAAAACGGTTATGTTTTCTCATTGTAGAATCTGTTGCAGTCTGTTTCTGCTGGGTGTGGAGAGAGGAAATGCTACGGCCCCTAACGCTGAATCAGACAGGGATCGACACATATTGTGCTGTTTCCTGATTGTGTAAGCCCTTCAGTGTAATTCTGTTTCTTCTGGCTGTATAAAGTGAAAATATGCCGGTCCCTGAGTGAGAGACACAGGAATGCTCACTCAGTGAATTTGACTGGGGGCTGTACAGAATGTAAATGAGCTCTCAGCTAGTGAAATGCAAGGAGGAGGGATCAGCAGGGATTCGACCAGGACTGGATATCAGTGTTAAAACAAAACAGATTATGACTAATGACATCCTAATGACATTTGCAAAGTTGCTTGTTTTCACTGTCCCCTTATTCTGAAGACCATTTAATGAAACGATAAAACCCCTTTAACCCACTCTAATTTCTTCCACAGTTGATGTCACAAAACGTTGGAAGAACGTGCGTGACCGCTTCTTCAAGTGGCACCGTGAAGGGGATTGAAGTGGGGCCTCTCCCTCCCGTCGTCCAAAAATTGCACACGTGGATGAGCTGATGTTCATCAAATCACAGCGGGAGTTCCGGCCGTAAGTACTTATTTATGCGACATGTCTCTGTACCTTAAAAAGATAGAGGGTTAATATTTGTTTTTGTTTACTCCTAGGACATTAGGCAATGTCGCTCGTGCCAGGTCGGAGTTCCCCCCAAGATCTGATGAACATCAGCAGAGGGAGAGTGACCCCATCCCCTTCATGGAGTCCAGAGCCACAGATGAAGTGGCGGGGGGAGATGAAGAGCTGCCGGGACCTTCGGGGGGCGGGGGCACACCTCCGGGGAAGAGACATCGGCTGCAGCGGCCACCCCGGAGCTCACCACTACAACGCGTCCTGGCCCCCCTCAACGCACGGCGTCCAACGTAAGGGTAAGTCAAAGGATCCGCCGTAGGAGGGACAGAGATAGGGAGGGAGAGGACGAAGCTCTGTCCTTCATACGGCGGGTCGCCAGCGAGAACGATCGGGACCATTTTGCAAGAGATCTTGCGGGTCGCTGCAACCACCTTCATCCCGATGAGTTCAGAATGTATTGTTTCGCCGGGGTGGCAGCCTTTGAATCACCCCGGCCCCTGCCGGAGATCGGTGTGCTAATATCGTCCTTGCGGTGGTTACTGGGCATGCCTGGTGCGCCTCTTCCACCAGCGCTGCGAGAGAGGTTCTTGGGCGAAATTGCCCTTCAAGACCCCTCTTTTGTCTACCCCCACCCTGCCCCGATCCTGCCCATGTTTCCCTGTCCTCAACCACCACCGTCACAAGCCCCTTACCACCCTCCCCCCACTGCTGGGGCACCTATGTGCAGAAATTGGGTGCCCCAATACCCCAGCAGTGGGTACCAACACGCCCCACCTCCACAACCACAACCACCACCACATCCTTCCCATTCTTTCCTTTCCGAATTGTCTTCCCCCACCTATCACCAGTTTGATTAATTTATTTTTTTATGTTCTTGGTCTGTAAGGGCAATTTCGCCCAAGACCCTCTGTTATTTCTTGTTTGGATTATGTTAATAATATTTGTTATTTATGTTATTTTTGTTATTTAAGTTATGTTCAAAAACATTTATTATTTTTAAAAAAATTATATTTTGTAAAGGGTTGTGGAAAATTGGGAATCGGGTGGTGAGTGAAGCGATTTTATTAAATATTAAATTTATTTTTAATATATAAAAAATATTGTTTTACAGTTTACAGTTGTTGCGTCTTTTATCTCAGATAATGTATGTTATAATATATCTAAATCAAAAATCAAATGTAAATTCCTATATAGATAATTAATTTGTAAAATAAATTAATTATGTGTCACATAAAACGTGGTTTCTTGCACCAATCAGACAATTTTGCACTCAATACACTATTCAGCTTAAAAAACAGTCCAAAAACCGTTGGGAAAACAGTGCCAAAAACAGTTCAAAATGCGAAAATGGCTGAAAAACAGACCGTTTTTTTGGTGACAAAACAGTCCAAAAACAGCTTGAAATGAGCGGCAAAAACAGAGCTGTTTTTGTCCATTGCCGTGTGAACGCACCCTTAGGGCATGTCCCCTCGGCACGGGTTTTCGGCCGGTTCTTCAGCCGGTTTGCGGTTTTTCAGACCGCCTGAAAAACCAGCCGAAAATTAGCACAATTGTGCTCTATGTAAAACCTGTGCAGCAGTCCCCACTGCACGGGTTTTCCGCCCGACGGTTTTGCCTCCGGCGGTCCAGCGGCAAACCATTGAACACGTTCAGTCTTCAGTCTGGTTTCCGGATGGAATATGAACAACTCAATGGGAGGGCTGTTCCCCCCCCCCCTCCACCCCCGGGGGCGGCCGTGGGAACATGCCCTTAGGCATGAGTGGAGAAAAAGCCCTCCCCCCTCCCATTGAGAAGCACACATTCCGCATTCCGTCCGGTTTTCGGACGGAAGATGGTGCTCGTTTAATGTTTTGCCACCGGACCGTGGGGACTGCTGCACGGGTTTTCCATATTCCCTTATTCCTCCTCCATCTGAACCCTAAATCCTGACCAACTAAATGTACATGATCAAGGTATAGGAGCTAGATAGAACAAAGTAGGACTTGAAAATCTGAGTCCACACAGTAGGGTTATAGGTTGTGGTTGTTTTTTTTAAACTAATTGACTATGCAACCATCAACTTAGAGAATACACAATGTTTGTTTGTGGGCTGCTATTGTGGGGACACGAAGCTCTGACCAGTAGCTGAAAATATTTTTTTTAACCCATAGTCAAGATTACTTGCATTTAAACTTCAGATATATTGGATCAATTAAAAGAATATGGTTGTGAGTAAGGCTGTATGAATAAGCAATGGTGCTTGAGGATCTCTGTTTTTTAAGGGGAGTTTCCATCTCAGACATTTATTGAATATTGATAGAATTTGCCATAAATGTCTGATAGATGTGGCTCCCATAGGTTGGTTCCACAGTCATCTTGAGAAAGGGACCCTTTTATGTCTCTGTGTAGAATGGAGAGGAGGTTGCGTTATATATATCCAAGAGGGGAACCACAACCTCTTAAAAAATGAACAAGTTGCAAGACTGGAACGTTCACACAAATTTGTAAATCTGCACAATTTATTTTATGGTCTCCAATTAGGAATAACAGAACATTTTTTTAGTTTTTGCCTCCTTGAGTTTCAACAGTTGTAACTTTATTTTTTCAATGACGCAGTTGTATGAGGCATCGTTTTATTCAAGACAAGTTTTACTTTATGGGGAAATAGTTTAAATTCACTTATAAATAATTGCAGAATATTTTTTGGATTTCTTTTAAAAAAAAAATTTGTTATTTTAAATATTTTTTACACCATACACATTTCACACTTAACGTGTTAGTTAAATTCTACAGGTTATTACGGTCGTGTGGATACCTAATATGTGTCAGGTTATTTTTTGTGTGTGTAATATATGCACAATTATTTTTTATTAAATTATTTTTTTTATTAATTTTTCTTACACTTTTTTTTTTTTTTAAATCCCCTGAAGGGAGAACTGTTTTACATTTTCTTTTTACACTTAGTAATGTATTAGCATATTCATATATGCTAGTACATTATAATCTGTGTCAGTCTGACACAGGCAGTGATCAGGGCAGCACACAGTCTGTCCTGCTCACTGGCTTGTTACACAGACAGCTCTGGGGACACTCTAGGTCCCCAGGGCTGACTGTGCAGCCATTCCCCGGGCTTAGTCGGGTCACCGGGCGTACCGATCACCCGACAGAGCAGGCAAACCCTTTGTTTGCGCTGCGGTGACGATCCGCCGCAATCAAAGGGTTAAAGCACCGGGTAGCGGAGGTCTCCGCCGCTTCCCGTTGCACGTAGGAGATGCTCTGGGATCAGGGCTGTGTAGTACAGCCCCGACCCCAGCGCGGCTGCGGCGCCGGGCGCCGCAAACACCGGTGTCTGCAGCGACGTCTTTTGACTCAATAAGATGGTGCGCGGTCGTTAAGGAGTTAAAGAAGTCAGCCAGTCAACTTTGTATTATAGAATGCAATAAAATCAGATTGAACCTGAATACAGATTATGATTTGACTACTTGATGACTAAAAGGATAGGAATACATATATATATATATATATATATATATATATACATTATACTTTGTCTTCTACTTTAGTCCGTTGTATCATCTAAAAAGATTTAATAAAAACCTTTGAATCAAAAGTGGTTGATGCCAAATAAATCAACAAGCTAACATGTGAGAACTACTACAGTTAATAAAATACTTGGTGTGTACAAGCACAAAAAACAGGCAAAAAGGATATTCTATTCCTTCCCAACCGGGTGCTCCAGCGAAGTTATCATTAATGGACTTAAGAAGATCCTTAGTTGATCCAGGACCTAGTACAAAAAATTTTTAAAAAAATAATATCACACACACTTTTATAAACATTTCAATTGTAATATCACATGAAAAAAATTGCAAGATTCACTAAACATAATTTTGACATCATTAAAAATACAAGCTTTGCAGAGAAAGCTTTAAGCTTTGTTTAGTTTGACTGTCACTAGTCACAATCGTATTCCCCCATAATTTATTTTCCAAGAGAAAAAAAAACAAAAAACACCAAACGTGGGCAGGAAATCAGCCATATTATAACTAGCTTCACTTTAAGCAATTATCCGATCACTGTGGGCCTGGGCACTATATGGCAGTCATTCAACTAAGCCAAACATAGAAGACATAAATGGCTTGAGCATGCCTTTATGCCAACCATATGCCCTAAAAGCTCTACCATCCTTAGATCAGAGGAAATTTATTGTGCATACACGTAGGCTACAAATACTGCACTGTCTAAGGCCATATGCACAGCTTTCAACTTCCATTTTTCCCCTTTGTAGACTTCAACATAAATGCAATGGGTGATCTGGGCCTCGATGTAAACCTTCAACAAAATGAATTTTCCCATTTCAAAGTGGAGGCACATTGCAATTTCCTACACAGCTGGGTGCAGGTCCCTTCGATTGGCGATGTAAATAAGTTGCCCATGATCACTGCAGCAGTGCTGTTCCGGTTCGGCAGTACAAGAGACAAAACACAAGACCAGAGGGAGGCAGCGCTGGAATTGAGGACTGAAGGAAGGCAAGAATAGTTTTTATTTTTATGGAGGCCCAAAAGCTGGCTATTAGCTTTTCATAGAAAGTGGACAGTCTCTTCAACTACTCTTCAAAATGGAGCAAATAAACAAAAAAAAAGGTGTTACCTTTGTTAAAAATGAATTCCAATGAAGTGCAACATAGTGTAGCTAAATCCATGCACCAATTACTACAGCCACGTAAATATGGGTCATTAAAATATTTTTTCAAGAAAGGCATTTACACCTCTTGAAAACAAACATTACATTTAACTAGTGTTAAAAATTGTCTCCTGTTCCTACAAAGAAAAGCAAATGCATTCTGAACCTTTACTAAAGTTAGAACAGCATTGCTCTCTTTACCAGTAACTTACAAATAGCATAATAGGTCACTTACCCTGATCAATATCAAGAGGCTGAAAGAAGAAAGAGACAAGTATTAAAAATGTGTATCTAACAATTTACATTACTGCAATAAGTAATCAACCGTTCTTTACATTGTGATATTCTCTTATGCTTTTAACATGCAGGAAAGATAAATCAATACTAATATCAAATACATTCCTGTTCTAATTTTTCTTTGGTCAGGAGATGAAGACTTAATCTCCTGTTAGGGCTTGTCCCCACAGCAAGGGTTTTTGGACAGTTTTACAGACGGTTTTCAGTTTTGAAAACAGTCTATCAAACTTTATGGAAAATCATGCAGCGCTCCCCACTGTACAGATTTTCCGCCGGATGGGGTTTTTTTTAGACCGCCAGCGGTGCGAAAAACACTGAACACGTTCATTCTTCCGTCCAGTTTTCGGGTGGAATATGAAAAAGTCAATGTGAAGGGGGAAGGCTTTTCTCTGCAAACAGCGGAGAAAAGCCATCCCTCTGCAGCATTGTACACGGCCCCTAAAAAGAGCAAATACTGGTCGGATAATCCGACCGGTATTTGCTCTCTGCCCTGGGAACGGTCCGTCCGGGTATACAAGTTTCTCTAGTTACTGACCGCCTCTATGCTCTCTCATCGCTCCACAAGCTGTGAAAGACCAGGATGAGACACTTCCTACAGAGTCTTCTCTAGTAAGTTTGTTTACATACATAAATGACAAGCTTTCACCCTTTAGGGCTCTGTAGCCTTGTGTACTCCAATTTAAAAATCTCCTGCAGTCCTGTAAAAGGAATAGCTAAGAACTGCAGCATTGATATGTTAATTTCTGCTATAGTACCATCCACAGCCTGACTAGGAAGAGTGACTCTAAAGCCGTCTGTGGCTCTGTGAAACTGCATGGTGAGAAAACCTACTGAAGAATATTACTACACTTATGTGACAGTTGTTGCACAAGCAGTTTGATAGCTACCACTTCCACAGAATTTGTACAGTAGCTTTAAACCCCCAAATAAGAGATTTCAGTAATAATGAAACATTACTGGTGTACCTAGCATGCACAACAAAAAAACAAAGGGTGGAAGAGGAGAGCAAGAAAAGGGCGGCACACCTCCTAAAGGGATTATGTGAACCAGTGTTTGGCCAACAGCTTTTCCTCCTAACTCCCCCATACAGACGAACACTTGGCTGAGCATGCATATCTTCTCAGCGGGGGGAGTATAAAAAGCCACCGCCAGACATCTGTCTGATGTGTATGAAAGCCTTGAGTCTCAGAACCCAATTACCTGTAATAATACTATTCCAAAACATCTATGTACACATCTGTATTTAACCCTAATTTTCCCATACTTAATAGTGGGCTCCCTCAAGAGCTCATATAAGCTAGTGTTAATAGTATGGGATTTAAAAAAAAAAAAAAAAAAAGAACCCTGTAGCCATTTCTGAACAGGCAGCAAAAAAAAAAAAAAAAAAAAAAAAAAAACACCCCTCAAATAAAAGTAAAAAAAAAAAAAAAGTCTTGTGCTTTATCTACCCACAGCTCTGAAACATTTCAGCCCCACAATGGAGCTTTTCTCAAGCATGTGCAGAATCTCATTAAGATACATAATAAACGATTAATAAGGCTTAACCATTAAGTGTATAAAAATTTTCCATACATATATTTCATGTAATAAACATGCAATTGCATCAGTAAGGTGTTTAAATATTAAAATTCATATTAAATATATAAAAACAATTTTATTGTAACTACATTAACTGCACAAAGTGTTAGGGCGCGTCGTTTACACGGCACAGGACAAATACCGGCCGGTTTGCCGGCCGGTATTTGTCCTGTTTTGCTCCCGTCCCCACGGCCGCGGAGGGGCGGGGGGGGGGGCGGCGTTTCTCCGCGATGAGCGGAGAAACAGCCCTCCCCCCTCCCATTGAGAAGCACATCTTCCGTCGGGAAACCGGACGGAAGATTGTGCTTCTACAATGTTTTGCTGCCGGACCGCCGGCGGCAAAACCTGTGCAATGGGGACTGCTGCACAAGTTTGGCATAGAGCACCATTGTGCTCATTTTCGGCCGGTTTTTCAGGCGGTCTGATAAACCGCAAACCGGCTGGAAACCCGTGCCGTGGGGACATGCCCTTAAAGTGTTTACACACACAATTCAAGTGACAATAATAAAAATGTGTGAATAAAAGGGGAACTGACCAAAAAAAAAAAAAAGTCTTATACCCCCATAGATTGCATAGGAGTGTTAGAGTGGGTAATTGGTCTGTCCCTTTTCATCTACTTATTTGTTATTGTCACTTGAATTATGTGTAATCAATTTATGCATATAATATAGTTACCTTTTTTGTTTCGAATGCTGCGATATTTTTCTTTACCTACCATGAGCAGAGAGATTTAGTAACCAGCAGAGGGCAAATGGGTACTTACCACTCATCCACATCTTTCCCCATCCTTAATCAACATATGTCTTTTTTTCAAGCACACCAAGTTTATTACCTCATCATCAGCCTTTGGCTTCTCAAAGTAGCTGTGCCTCCTCTTTTCTTCTTCCCTTTCTCTCTCTCGTTCCCGTGCCCTTTCTCGGTCCCTCTCTCTGTCACGTTCATGATCCCGGTCTCTTTCTCGCTCTCTTGGACGTTCTCTATCCCTATCCCGTTCCTTCTCTCTGTGCTTTTCTCTCTCCTTCTCACGAGGTGGTTTAGTCGTAGTTGGAACATAGTCTCCAATATCATCAAAGATGCTTAAATGAAAGAAGTTAAATGTACATATGAAAACAAGTCATCTCGGAAAACATAGTCGTATGTCCAACATTTATCTATGTAAATGATGGCAGTAAATCAATTACATAAAATAAAAGTCTTACTTCATATCAGCCTCTGGAGGTTTCTTTTCATCCAACTTTCCTAAAAAGAAATAAGAATATTCAATAAAAGCCTTCTCTAGAGGTCAGACGCTTCTGATCTTCAGCTTGAGACAAAAGTAGTTACTCTCCTTACACTGTCTAATCATTACAGGAGGTACAAATTTGTCTATACCAATCAAGGCCATTTCTTGCATTTTCCACTATAAGATCTGTACGCTAAACATACTAGCTATTATAGCTGTAGCCTATAGTTTAGATTTCACTGAAAACAGGAAGAAAAAAAAAAAAAGGAATATATAAACTTTCCAAACCTATCCGCAATTGTAACACAACTTTTTTGTATTGTCAGACTTTTTAAAGCAGTGCAGTTAAATGGGTTCTAAAATATTTTTGAAAGAACTTGATAGCAGTGATAAATAGAGAAAAGGTGTAAATTACAAAGTTACTATATGTGTGTATCTCTTATGTGTAAACGGTCTTATGTCTAATAGGGTTTATAACCCTAATGTTCCAATTCGTGTCAACATATTTGGTATATTCCCATACAGTGAAGTCTTACATAGGAGGTATTGGTCAGAGAATACTATACCATTAACATTGCCATTAGCGTTGCCTAATTCATTAATCACCAAGCCAGAATATATCCTGTTCTGACATCAGTCATGTTCTGTGTTATTATGGAAGCACAGAGAAAAAACTAGTGCTAGGAAAAGTTCTCTTCAGACTAGTTGTAACAAATTGCCAGCATAGAACAGAACCAATTGGCATCTCCAGCTCTATCCACACAAACCTGTGACTGGTTCAGGCTCATTATAATGTAGATGTTGATTTGGATTCACACTACAGCTCTGTAACAACCAGCTTTACACACACCAAATCAAAAGTAATAAATTACTGTGAGGAAAATTCACTCAAAAAATGACAAATCATTCTCCCCCCTCCAACTTCGTATCTAATCAGATCTCACAAATGGCCCCCAGCCAGGAAAGCTCAATTTACACGTTAATCAGCCCCCTCATGTGGGCCCAGCACCAAGCCAACCACAGGTAACTGGACACATTTTACTGCCTTTGAATTGTAACCATGCTTATATTTGAACCTCTGACTCTTACCTGTATATACTATCATCATTATCTGTCTAGTGTGCCCTCCAAGGCAAATTAACTCTATAAACTTTAATCTGAGCTAGTCTGTTGTCTTGATAACTGAACTCACCCGCATTATACTCTGTCTTAAACATATAGCTACCCCAAGGCTGGTTTCGGGCGGACCAGTCTTATAACCAAACTAGAAACTGGTGGCAGCCTATTGGCCTAGCAGAGCTCCATTTAACCAGTGTGGGTAAACGGATCTCTCCTAACCGTGCAGGGTCGTGGGCGAGTAGTGTGTTCTCTTGTCCTCCCTGGGTCTCCCTGTGCCCGTGTGGACCGGGGACAACGGAAACAGTATCTGGCTGACCTCGTGCACCCCTAGGGGGATCACGACGTCACTCGACACCCCAAGTCAGGCTGACGACTCTCGAGTGGGCCGGCGGGGGGGGCTTTTTCCTGACAATCACCATCACATTTTTTTTCCTTTTAACATTACCAGCCAGTTAAATCTGAAGCGGATGGATTACATAATAAAAACATAGATGTCAAATTGTGGAGTAAATGGATAGTAAACCAATAACTACCTTTGTCCTTTTTCTTAAGCTTCTTGTTACGAGTTCCTTGCCTTAGGTAGGACAAGATTTGAGTCAATTTGCTGATCACAATGTCGTTTGTTGTGAGGGTTGTTTGAGCCTGAAAAGTAGAGACTGTGTAAAGCAGAAGGATCCTAGATACAGTATTTCTACAACATGCTTAAAATAACGAAAATAACCTTTACATGGGTAAAAAAATAGATTGTTACATCTTGTCACCTTGAATTATATAAATTGCACAAACGTCAGAATGCCATCTTTATTTGATTTATTCTCAGACTCTCCATCTCCCCTCCCATATTTAGGGGCTTATGTATGAAACGGTCTAGCAGTACGACTGTCATTGTGTCCACAGTCACCAGAGCTTAGCTTTTATTTTTCCACGGCACGTAATGAAATGAGAGCTGAGCTATGATTGGTTGGGCAATAAAGACAGTCTTACTGCAATACAGTTTACATACATAAGACCTTAGTTTTTCAGTTGTTCCTAGATACAGACTTTTCCCTACCACAAGCACATTTTGGACATGAAGTAGGTGTATACAGGCTACTGCTACCCTCATTGGCTCTCATGTATCAGCACAGCTTTGCTCGTCTACTTCTTTCCCTGCCTACAACCTATGATTGATCTCCTCTTCATTGTGCTGACAAACACAGATGCTGTGGAACGTTTCATCCCTCCTCCTGGATACTGCCGTGTTCTCTCTTCTCACTGTACTATTGCACATCATGTATGCCTCGCCCCATTCCCCTTGCAGACTGCCATGTGCATGCTCCCCCACCTAGTTATGCTGATGCAGTACAGACTGTGGAATGTGCTCTAAGGACTGGAATGCTTTCTTCTCTTTAGGATATGTTCACACAGCATATTGAGTATGTTTTTCGGATACCAAAAACGTATTCAAAAGCGTTGCGTAAAACGCATTCAAAACGCACCCTAAGTGCAGCAGAAACGCACCCAATAGTTTTAAATAGGGTGTCTGCTGCGTCAACCGGATCAAGAATTGACAAGTCAATTCTTTGAACGGATTCGAAAGACGCATGGGTGATTACTCGTTTGAACGCCGATGCGTGTTTTACATTGAAAGCAATGTAAAACACACTGCAAATTGTTAGAAGCGTGTTTGGGTCCGAAACATGTATCCAAACGCATCTAAAAGAAGCCGTGAGAACAAAACCTTACACTCTGATCTGTGTATCTCCAACACAGGAGAGAAGAGAGAGCCATAAATGCCAAGAGGACTGTGTTGTCTTACCTATGTCAAAAGGAACAATACACTCTTTTGTAGCAACAAAACAGTACACATTTTTAATAAAGATTTGGAAACAAAAACCGCATTTAGTAGGCAAATTAAAGTTCATAACCTTTAGGCTAGGTTCCCACGGCAATTACTGCGGGACGTATTTCGCCCGAAATTACACCGTTTGCTCGGGAGCGGGGTAATAGACATGCATTACTTGCGGCGCGTAAACGTTGCAAATAATGGACATGTCACTTCTCTCCCCGCATTGTGCGAGCGGGGAGAGGAGACGTAATCCATAGTTCTCTATGAGAACTGTGGATACCGTAATGACTGGGACGTATCTCGCCCCGTATTTCGCGCCATACTGCGCTAAATACCGGGCGAGATACGTCCCAGTTTAAGCCGTGTGAATATAGCCTTTGGGATGCATTTCGCCACGTATTGAGAGCGTACTGCGCTCTCATACGAGCGAAATGTGCCCCAATCATACGATCGTATTGTACAAGCATTAAGATAATTGACATGTCATTTATTCACGCCGCTTACGAGCTTCCAAACATCCGACGTAATTGCGGGGCGTACTGTACACCCCCGCAGTTAAGCCGTGTGAACATACCCATAGTCTATTATTCAGGAATAAAAACACTCAAGAGAACACACCTCATCCATAAAACAAGCTAGAAGATTGTCAGATCTATTTAGAAATCTAGGAATTCACCATTATTTACCTCCATAGTTGGACAGTCGGCTTTGCTTCGAATAAGTGTAGTTGGAATGTCAGTGTCTGCATATTCATCATCTAAATCTACCACATAAGCCATCCGTCCAGGCAGGAACAGCTCATTGCGCTCATATGCTTTGCCCTTAAAAAGCATACGATACACATTGCGACCTATTAAAAATGTGGGGTGGGTGGAGAGAAGTATGAAATTCAAGGTTTTTTTTTTAATTATTATTAAATGTTATACCTTCACTGAAACAAGGATATGTGACAGAAAGACTTACCAAGGCGAGTCTTAAATTCAATTTTATTCTCTGGATCTTCATCTTTCCTGTGGAAGAGTAAACATAAAAGGTTTAAATCAAGACACACTTATGTATGGGCACCCACCACTCCACTGAAAAAAGGGACCATAGTAAATTTACAAAAATGACCACAAATTTACGCATCCAAATTCACGGAAGCGAAGATAGATAAACCCCCGCTGCCAGGTTGACTAGTAAATTTTGTCATGGTGGTCAGATGTGCTTTCCAGTATTTAATATTAGCGCCGTCACTTAGAATCAAATGCACGGACAACATGCGGTATGTTGTTACTGTGTGAAATGTGGAGAAAAGTATGGCCTCTTGCCGAAATCAGCTGACAATATTACCTGACCTTTAGAGGGTTTTAGCAACTGGATGTATAGAAATCAGCTGGCTTCCTTTTTATATCTGTCCAGTCAGGACAAGCCGAA
This sequence comes from Phyllomedusa bahiana, assembly GCA_025379985.1. Classification (NCBI taxonomy): domain Eukaryota; kingdom Metazoa; phylum Chordata; class Amphibia; order Anura; family Hylidae; genus Phyllomedusa; species Phyllomedusa bahiana. The sequence goes on from JAODAL010001770.1 coordinate 113,480, forward strand.
ATTAGCCAAAACACTTCCACTCATCTACCAAAAACAGATCATCATTTTATACAAACGTGGGATACTCACTTGGTTTCTTTTTGGGGCTTTTCAATGAGATCTTCCTCTTCCTTTTCTTTGCTGGCAATTTCAGCACGGACCTAACAATACATAACAGCAACTCTGTAAGACTTCATATTCACTGAAATATCAATGGTAAAGAGAAGGTGACTTTTAAAGGGGTTTTCGCGATACAAATCCATAATCATGGGTACAGTAAAAATAAGCAATTTTGCACTTGGTTTATATTACCTAAATCATTTAGTAAAGCAGATATTTGCTAATCTTTAAGTGTCTACAGCTAAATCTGAAGCCTGGGGTTGGGTCTTTTCTATGATTGGCTGCCTGATATTTAGTTCAGCCCTGGTTGGGACATGCCCCTTTGTGCTGTGATTGGCTGCCTGCACTCTCTGTGCTCACCCCCTCTGAGCTGTGCAAAAATGAACCTGAAACTGGCTTCCTCAGCTTTCTTTGCTAGGTGCTGGCTGTCTGTTTGTAATAAAGGCTGCCTGAGCTCCCTCTGCTCCTCTGACAGTAATAGCAACATGTGAACGATCTCGGCAATTACTCTAGCTGTTAGGTTCACTCTCCACCCCCCCCTCCCTCCCCATATAACACAGCCTTATACATTCTGCTCCCACTCTACCTCCTGCCTGATAAAAGAGGGGGGGAGGGAGTGCATTTCTCACATTTGCTTCATCATTTCAGGCTGTATGTGTAATGGTTTACACCAATATAGGTGTTCTGGTTACAAGGATTGCTTGTGGAGGCAGGTGGCAGCTCTTCAGGTATGAAAACGGACCAATGCAGGAGGTCTGCAAAGCGGTGACATCCTGTCCCTTCCACTGCTCACACAGAATGATGATGATGACTAAGGCTATGTTCACACGGCTTATTTTGGGACATATTTCAGCCCGTAATTCGCGCCGTACTGCGCGAATTACGGGCTGAAATACGTCCCAGTCATTACGGTAATCCACAGTTCTCATAGAGAATTTATGGATTACGTCTCCTTCCCCTGCTCGAAACAAATTACGCCGAGCGGGGAGAGAAGTGACGTCACTTATTCACGGCGTATACGCGCACAGAATAATGCAGGTCTATGGGGCCGGTGAGCTGCCGGCCCCCCCGCCCCGCCCCCGTACATACGGCGTAATTGCGGGAGAAATACGTCCTGCAATTAAGCCGTGTGAACATAGCCTAAGGAGGGAGCAAGGAGGGGGTGTGATGATGTCACCAGTCTTCAGTGAGGAAAGACATGCCTACTGTGACGAGAGACCCGCCAATGGATTTGAAGCTGCAAGACAGAGAAACAGCTAATGTCTGCGAAAGCCTGTGGCGAGAAAACCCCTTTAAAAGTATAATACAGAACTTGTTAATTTGAATATAGGTTACAAAAAAGGTATTTTCTAACCTTTTGAAGCAGAGCAAAATCCGAGCCTTTCACCAAATGGGTGTGTTCCATGTCACCACCCAAGAATTTGGACTCCTGGATCAACTGACGCCTTTTCTCTGCTGCCGATTTGTCACTGAAAAACACCAGATATATAATTCAATCAATATGAAATTAAGTTTGAAAAATCTATTTAACCCCATTGCCCATGTCTGACCTGATCACCTAAAAACTAAAGTAGATTATCAAAAAACAATATCTTGAGTTTTCACACTGGCGATTCATATATGATCTGTGGAGACTAATTTACAGAACAGAGGAGTAGCGTGTAGTTGTAGCCAAAGCTGCAGGTCAGTCAAAGTGATTAACATCCATAGACTTGTGGCTGGTTCTGCAGTTCTGCCAATTCACATCTGCGCAATAACTCCCAATAGTGACAGATATACAATAAAAAGTTATATTGTTCAGATTCATGACTTTAATGCAATGTTTCAGTTATATTTAAACCTTAATCATGCTTTTCCCTATATAATGCTGCTGATCGATGTATGGCTTACAGCAAATGGGTGACGTATGGTACCCAAAATGTGCTGATCAGGATCGCACACTGTCCACCAATGTCTCGCACCCAGCCCTGCCTTTTCTACCTAATAGGGCCCATAGGCTGCCTATCCTCTCTGAGCCATACTTTCTTTACCAATATATAGTACACATTTTGGATACCATACATCACACATTTGCTGTAAGCCATCTATCAGTATTATAAAGTGACAAGCATGATTAAGGTTTAAATATAACTGAAATGTTGTATGAAAGTCACAATTCTGAATCTCTACAAAATTTTGCACTAATATTGCACCTTTTTATTGTAAATCTGTCACTATTCGGAGTTGTTGCTGAATACAAAATCACGTTGAAACAACGTTGAGTGCTGTGGATTTTCTTCATTATACTGTTGATTGGGATTGGAATATCTCCTACACTTGCACCAACTTAGTTCTAACCGAGTGCTGGACATTCATACATAAGCATTCACATCTCAGGTTCTGCAATTTAGGGACCATGACCAAGCATACTCAAACAATTCTGCACAAAACCTTTAAAAAGAAAAATGTCAATGCCAAAGAGTTTGTTAATAAAGATGAAATTACTTTGAAGGTGAAATAATAAAAAAAAAAAAAAAAGTTTCTCCCAGACAAAAAAAAAATAATGAAAAATTTCTGGCTATGGTCACACTGTGTTCAGGTGAACTCGTTTGGTGCAGCTGTTACATGGCTGCAGGAGACCATTGAGCTCACAAATTATAGGACCTCATTGACTGCCTTACTGTCTGTATGGACCATGCCAGGGTTAAAGACACAGCATCTTTTTACAAAAGTGCAGATCATCCTTTTTTACACAGCGTCATTTAGGGACATAAGCCAGTGAATGCTCTTAACCCGTTACCGCCGGAGCCAGTTTTGGCCTCTATGACAGAGCCCCATTTTTTAAATCTGGCATGTGTCACTTTGTCAGAATAACTTTTTGGCACTTTTACCTATCCATGTGATTCAGAGACTGTTTTCTCATGACACCTTGTGCTTTAAGACAGTAAGAAATTTTGGTCCAAAAAAGTCCTTGTTTATGTGTGAAAAATATCAAAGTATCGTGAAAAATTTTAAAAATTTTAAAAATGTACCATTTTCAAACTTCAAAAATTTCTGCATGTAAGACAGATCGTTATTCCCGCAAGATCACCAGGACGTATGCATACATCCATTTGAGGGAACGCACTTCCCGTTATGATGTATGCATACATCTTATGTCGGGAAGGGGTTAAACACAGTCTTAGATTAATAATCTTACGCTTCAGCTGTAGGTCCCACTGCTCGGTAATTTGCAGTTGTACTAATGAGTTCAGTTTCTTCGTAGTCCTTGTTGACTCCATCTCGTCGCTCTTTGGCTCGGTCTCTATATTTCTCCGCAAGTTCTCTCTCACGTTCAATTTCTTGCTGTCGTAATTTTGCATAATAGCTGTAAGAATTAAAATAAATAAATAAATAAGCATGCACATTGGGACCTTAAAGGGGTATTCTCAGAAAAGACATATAGGTACCAAAGGCGGGTACCAGAGCAGGGACCCGGACCTCTTCCAAGAACAAGCCCTGTTTCAACAGAGGTGGTCTAGACTCTCCTATTAATTTAAATATCTACCATTAAACTTCAAGTGAAGCCAAATACTACTTTAGCTGATAAAAATAGGGGTTTCACTTCTTATTACTACCTGGGGAGATGGGTGTGCTTGCTCAGTTTTCCCCATTTATTAGTATGGGAGCAATGTAAGTTATATAGCAGAGTAAACTCACTCAACTGTATTGGGAACTCCAGTAGAAATGAATGGGGAGAACAGTGAAAATGAACCCATCCCATTTCTTTCTCTTAAGCTAGTTCTCAACAAGCTACAAGTTGGTCTCAGACCCAGAAGTAACAAGGAAAAAAAAAAACATTTAACAGCCAATTTTCTCAGATTGTAATAATAAAACACCAGAATTATAAAAGAATGCTCATATATAAGGTACTGCTGATAAAAAGTCTCAAAGGGGATTTGGACTGAATGTCTGAGTGGGTAAGAGTTTTGTATTGATAACCTCATGAAAACATTCTGGTCAATCGCAATAGCTCTTCAATTTTAGCTATTTGCATTAGTTGTGACGCTAATTCAAACCAGGCAACATTTATTAGTTATGGCAATCACTATAGGAGACAGAGTAGATCAAGTAAAACTCTATGCAGTCGACCTGATCTGTGTGTCCTCCTTTCTTCAAGCCATTAATCCGATTAATTTTGATCCCTTCCTGGTCTGAAGATAAACGGTCTAACCTGATGCTCTAATGCATTTATCTGTCACTAACAAAATTTGTTGACTTAAAGGGAGCCTATCAGGCGGTTTGTGCTGCCTTATCTGACACGAGGATGTAATCGAGGGAGAGAAGCTGAGTTTTGTGATTCATAGGTCTCTATGATTTGAGGCTGAACATAAAGCAGAGAAAATCTGTGAAAGTGAAACTGAAAGTCCTGCTGACCCCACCCACATACAGTGATTAACAGGTTGCTCTGTACACACACTGATACAGGGAAAGCAGACACTGTATGTGGGCAGAGTCAGCAGGAATTTCTCTCTCTTAGGCTATGTCTACACAGCTAGGCTATGTTCACACGGCTTAATCGCCGGCCCATAGACTATCATTACTAGCGGCGCTTATACGCCGCTAGTAAATGACCTGTCACTTCTCTCCCTGCTCGGCGCATTCCCCGAGCAGGGAGAGGAGACGTAATCCATAGTTCTCTATGAGAACTGTGGAATACCATAATGACTGGGACGTATTTCAGCCGTAATTCACGTGGTACGGCGCGAATTACGGACTGAAATACGTCCCATTTTAAGCCGTGTGAACATGGCCCTAAAGTTAAAAACACCGTCGGATTTCCGACGGTATTTTAACTGCACCGCACAGCAGTTTTTGTGCAAAAAACCAAGGTCAAATTTTGAATTTCACGCCGCCCCCGTACATTGAGGGCTAAAGGAATCCAGAAGATAGAACATGTTCTCTCTTCAGCCAGAGAGTTAGAAATCCTCAGTAAAAAATCCGTGGTTTTTAGGCTACAGCACAGATTTTCTATTGAGGTCTTCACAGCACAAGTTACAGTGGGATATTCGGTGGATTTTAAATACCGAAACCAACAAAACTCTGATGGGAAAACCTGTGCTGTGTAGACATAGCCTTAATGAGTCTGGTCAGAATTTACCGTGTTTTTTACAAAAAAAAAATTCTGCTCCAAATCAGATAAAGCGATGTATCACAGAGCCCATCTTCTCTCCCTCTAACATATCCTGCTCTCCGATAGGGCAGCATAAACGTCCTGACAGGTTCCCTTATTGTTCCTATTGTTTTTTGTTTTAAATGATGTGCAGGATAAAGAGTACATTCCCTTTATTTTAAGAGCCAATTATGATTACAGCCGAGCTATATAGTTTCACTTCTTTTTCCTCATTCTTCACATCACATGATGCGGATAGGCTGTTGTGGCCCTGATCACAGGTGACTGGAGGTTTCCTTTATTTCACCCAATAGAGCAGGAGCGTGAAAAAAAAGTCTGCTTTATTTTTTAAGGTCTGTTCACACAGCATATTGCGGTGCATATAGTATGTGCCGCAACACGCCAGGTGGCCAGCACGCACTTCTAAAACACTGACAGTCTCCTTAGTGCATAAACGATGGGAAGAAGTGACATGTCAATTGTTGTTCACGCTGCATATTATACGCCAGGGAAAATGGGTAATCATAGCTCTCAATGAGAGCTCTGAATTACCGTAATTGCGGGGCATATTTCCAGCGTATTGTAGCGCAATTGCATGCCGAAATACACCCTGCAACTACACCGTGTGAACTGTTAAAACAGTACAGCTCTAAAGTTACCTTTTTTTCTTCCTTCTTCTGGCAGCTGGATCTTCATCCTCATTATATTCACGTGGCATCCTTTGAGGGGACAAGATGGAAATTATACAGTGTTCTCCCAATTCTAACAAGTCTTAATTTGAGAAATTCCTAGATGTACTTACTCATGATGACGGGATTTTGTAGGTGGTGCAGAAGAAGGTGTTGAACGAGGGGTCATAAGAAGTTTCCGAAAGTCCTCATTTGTCAGTTTTGACCTATAAACAATGACAAATTAGATAATGAATTAAGCCAAACTATATTATGTGAAAGAATGCCATCTCACCTGATCATGCATATTGGGCATAGTAATAATTACTGAATGTCTGATTATGTCCAACTGATTAACCTTCATGAGGTAGCAAATAAAAAATAACGTTCAGATAATTTTTGAGGTATTTTGTGTACTTTTTTTTTTTTTTTAGGGAAAGTTGCCCCTGTACACTCCACACTTGTTGGACAGTTAACAACCGACCTGTCCACAATATAATGTAGTAAATAGGCCAAGAGAAAATATTAATGTGTCATGCCAACCGGGCTAAAAGGATCACTAAAAACTGCTGTAACTCAACTTTAAAAAAAAAAAAAAAAAAGAAAAGAAAATGATGATCCTTTTTATGTAATAGATCTTATTGTTTTGTGTATAAAGCTATGGTGCACATGTACGTCATCATAGCTACAGACAGAAAGTATGGTTGAAGAGTCCCTCCGGCGTTACCGTGAAAAAATTTGATTTTAATAAGGTTACTATACAGTTTGTTTGCTGTCAGTGCCGCAATGTTGGCTTGCAAAAGGCAAATCCAAATTAAATTTATCAAGGGGGAGGTAGAAAAATCAGAGACGGTGTTCGCTGCAGCTCCCCGACATGGACCTATCATCTCTCAGATCAGCTCTTTCAGCATGATCTCATGAGAATGTCAAAACTTCACAAGATCATGCCGATCCCCTCACACAGACCGCAGCAGGAGTGCCTGCAGTAGTGAAGTAAGCAAGATTTCGCCAGGAAATGTCACATTTGTATTACACTAATTAAAAGGTGCTTACATCAGGTCATTTACTTTTCGAATCAGGTCATGTACTTTGTCTTTGTAAAAACTTGTATTCCCCATTAACTAACAATTCTGGAGCATCTTCATTTATAACTGTGTTGTATTGTTCCTCTACTGGAATAGTAACGCCCAGGTGACCGATTCAGCAATACACTTCTAGGAGGAATAACAGAGGAACAGCACAATACAGAGATATAAGAGAAGATGCTCCAGAATTGTTATCTTACAGAGAACACAAGCATTTACTAGAACTGACAGATCAGGAGACGTCACAGCTCCTCTGTGAAACCGAGCCTGCAGCCTCTATCCCATTACCTCTTAATTTCACTGCTTATAACTGCGCATGAGTAGGAGGCACAAAAGCGGAGTAACATACTAATCCTGCATTAAGATTTTTTCCATATACTGTTATTTGATAGAAAAGCTACATTGTTCTATTGTTTGTTACTTACTGGAACGAGAGCAGATCTTCCACCTCATGGCCATCTGGGGCCAGAGGATTGGAAAACAACTCACCTGAAAGAAAGAAAAAAATAAAGATGACATAAGACAAGCATCACAGTGATGTAATTATATAGGTAATCATGTCATTCATAATGAAGGTTCTTGCAGGGTAATCTCTCCAAGTGTTTCCAACACTCCTCTTCTCTACAGAGGCGGACCACATGCTAGTCCTGCCATCAGGGCAAGAACAGGGGTTGGGAATTTTGCCAGAGGTCAGACTACTCTACTCATTTTACCATTATGACCAGTCTCTTTTTATGCTTCTTTAACATTTCTCCCAACAATTGACAGTGGGGAAAATAAATATTGGATAAACTGGGGATTTTGCAAGTTTTCCCACCTACAAGTAATGGAGAGGTCTGTCATTTTTATTGTAGGCACACTTCAACTGTGAGACAATCTAAGCAAAGAAAATCCAGAAAATTACATTGTATGATTTTTTTTAATAATTAATTTGCATGAAATAAGTATTTGTCTCTCACAGACCTGTTCGTTTTTCTTTAGGGAGCTTTCACACAGCGCAGTTTTAACTGCGCTCCAATTAAACTGCCTTTATTACCATCAAGCGTCTTTCACTTATCTAAACTGTTCTGGAAAGTGAGTAATCAAGTAGTGTGTTTGTATCCACAAGACTTTGACCCCTTCCCGACATAGGGCGTATGGATACACCCTAGCCGGAAGTGACTTCCCGCAAATGGACGTATGCATACGCCCTGGTGATCACAACATGGGACCAGCGGTAATTTACCGCCGGCCGCATGCCGTATCACCCCCGGCCGGAGTGAGCTCCGGCCGGGGGTGACTAACGCTTTATTACCGCAGCCTGTCATGGCTGAGATGATAAAGCCGCAGGCAGGAGTGAACTCCTCCTGCCGGCTCCCGTACTGTAGTGCGGCACTGATCCCCTGTCTGATGATCCCGGGAAGTGAACGGCACTTCCCGGGGTCATCTGTGACGTCACCATGCCCGCAATGCATTGTGGGCATGGTGACAGGCGTTGTCATGGCGAACAATACACAGTACGAGTATTGTGCACTGGCCTGCCTTCTAACAACAATCTGATGATTGCTGTTAGAAGAAAAAGTGAAAAAAAGTGAAAAAAAAAGTAAAACACAAAAAAATAAAATAAAAACACGTACACCGCCCTTTTCCCCTTTACAAACGCCAATCGCCCCAAAAAAAGATCAAAAATAAATAAAGTACCCATATTTGGTATCGCCGCGTGCGTAATGACCCACCCTATAAATCTGTCATGTTAATTAACCCGTACGGTGAACGCCGTAAAAAACAAAAAAAAAAAACATTCACAGAATTTCGATTTTTGTACATCCTGCAGCAAATAAAATGGAATAAAAAGCGATCAAAAACTCATATAAATGCAAAAGTTGTACCAATTAAAACGTCATTTCATCCCGCAAAAAAAAGTCCTTACACGTCTCTGTATACGGAAAAATAAAAAAAGTTATGGCTCTCAGAAGATAGCGATGCATAAATATTATTTAACACAAAAACACTTTTTTTTTTTTTTTAAAGTGCTTCAAAATTTAAAAAACTATATAAATAGGGTATCGCCGTAATCGTATCGACCCAAAGAGTACAGCTAACTGGTCATGGATACTGCACGGCTGTTAAAAATAAAAAAACACTACTAGAATTGCAGTGTTTTCTTCACCCTGCCTTCCAAAAAATGGATTTAAAACTGATCAAAAAGTCTTGTCCCCCAAAAATGAGATCAATAAAAACGTCAACTCATCCCGCAAAAAACAAGCCCCTACTCAGCTCCGTACTCAGAAAAATAAAAAAGTTATGGTCTCCAGACTATGCGATGCAAAAACTGTTTTCCTTTTTGAATAAAAGTTGTTTTTATTGTGCAAAAGCAGTAAAACATAAAAAAATATACAAATTGGGTATCGCTGTAATCGTATCGACCTGCTAAGTAATACTAGCATGCCAGCTATACTGCACGGTGACCGCTGTTAAAAAATAAAAATAAAAAAAACACTACCAGGAATGCTGTATTTTGTTCAAAATGCCTCACAAAAACCTTAATAAAAAGTGATCAAAGCGGCATATGCCCCCCAAAATGGAACTAAAAATAACGTCAGCTTATCCCACATACAACAAGCCCAGAATAAGCTCCGTATACAGAAAACGTTATGGCTATCAGAACAGGACAACATAAAAACGCAATTTTTTATAGACCTATTTCTATTGTGTAAAAGTAATAAAACATAAAAAAACTATATAAAATCTATATCATTGCAATTGTACCGACCCCCATAGTAAAGATATCCTGTCATTTATACTGCACGGCGAACTCTGTAAAATTGAAGCCCCCCAAACAAATGCGGAATTGCGTTTTCCCCTCATTTTCATAGCCCAATGCAAAAAAAAGCAACTTTGTAACACCTGTGCACCCAAAATGTACAGTACACCCCTAGATGAGATCTATGAGGCGTGCTGAATCCAAAATGGGGCGGCTTCTGGAAGGTTTCACCTGTTCTGGTACTTTGGTGGCTTTGTAAATGCGACATGGCCCCACCAAAATCTGCGTCCCAAAAGCCAAATAGCGATCCCTCCCTTATACGCCCTGCCATGCGCCCAAACAGCAGTTTACACCCACATGTAGGGTATTGCCGAACTTGGATGAAATTGCGTAACAAGGTTTTGGGTGCTTTTTTTCCAGGATTCCTTGTTAAAATTAAACATTTTCAGCTAAAATTGCTGATTATTGGAAAAAAAAAGTTTTTCATTTTCACAGCCTAACACTAAAATTTTTTGTGACACACCTGTAGGGGTCGATATACTCACTACACCCCTGAATATATTCCGTAAGGGGTGTAGTTTCCAATATGGGGTATTTTTAGGGGAGTTTATTAAGTTTTAGCACCTTAGGTGTCCACGAACCTGAAATGGCCCCTAAATAAAATGGTAAATGAAAATGAGGCCCCAGATCCCAGTACGTGCTCCTCCTATTCATTGGGCTTGTGTTGAGCCAAATAAATGCACTAGAGCCACATATGGGACATCTCTGAAAACGGCAGAATCTGGGGAATCAATATTAAGTTGTATGACCCTGATCACATTTACCGTATTCTTGTGAATAATGTATAAAAATTGAAAATCTGCAAAAAAAGTGAAATTTTGAAACTTCACTTCCACTTTGCTTTAAGTCCTGTCAAACACCTAATGGGTTAATAAACTTCCTAAATGCTTTTTTGAATACTTTACTGGGTAAAGTTTCTTAGATGAAGTCATTTATGGGGGTACCTAACATACAGGTCACTCAAAGTCACGTTAGAACTGGACTGGTCCCTAAAAAATGTATATTGCAAATTTTGTTGAAAATTACTACTAAATTTCTAAGCCCCCTAATGTCGTAAAAAAAAAAAAAAAAAAGACATTTAAAAAAATGATGCCAAACTACAGCAGACATATGGTAGATGCTAGTTATAAACTATTTTGAGTGGAATAACTATCTGTCTTACATGCAGAAATTTTTGAAGTTTAAAATTGGTAAATTTTTCAAATTTTTCACGATTTTTTGATATTTTTCACAAATAAACAAGCATTTTTTGGACCAAAAGTTCTTACTATTTTAAAGCACAATGTGTCACGAGAAAACAATCTCTGAATCACATGGATAGGTTAAAGTGTCAAAAAGTTATTCTCACAAAGTGACATGACAGATTTCAAAAATAGGGCTCTGTCAGAGAGGCCAAAACTGGCTCCGGCGGTAAGGGGTTAAAAGCAGCAATTGATTACTTACTTGAAACAACTTTCTGAGCAACTTAGACAACTGAAAGAACTGCTGGTAATAAAGGCAGTTTAATTGTAGCGCAGTTAAAACTGCACCAAAACTGTGCTGTGTGAAAGCTCCCTAAGGCCTCGTTCACATGGCTTATTACCGGCGTTATTGTGGGGACGGACTTCGCCCCGCAATTACGTCGGCAGCCGTGCAGCGGCAGCTCGCTGTCCCCATAGACTGTCATTATCTACGGCGCGTACACGCCGTAAATAATGTGCATGTCACTTTCTGGGGAGGAGAGACGGAATCCGTAGTTCTCTATGAGACTTGTGGATGACCGTAATGACTGAGATGGATTGGCGCCGTACTGCAGCGCAAATCCGGCGCGCAGTACGACTCCAATCCGCACCCAAATAAGCCGTGTGAACGAGGCCTAAGGCTATGCTCACACGGCTTATTTGGGCACGTATTTCAGCACGAAATTTGTGGCGTACTGCGCGAATTGTGGGCTGAAATACGTCCCAGTCATTACGGTAATCCACAGTTCTCATAGAGAACTATGGATTACGTCTCCTCTCCCCCGTTCGACGAATCCGCCGTGGGGTGAGATAAGTGACGTTATTTACTGGCAGCGTATACACACCGCTAGTAATGATAGTCTATGGGCCGGCGAGGTGCCGGCCCCCCGCTCCCGCCCCGTCCACACGGCGTAATTATGCCCCGCAATTAAGCCGTGTGAACATAGCCTAAGTGTGTTTTCACACAGTGCATTTTTTGATGCGTTTTTTTGTGCATCCAAAAACACCTGTGTGTGAAAGCACCCTAAGAAACCTTTCTTCTCTGCACTAACTACTTGCATTAATTGCACCGGTTTGAACTTGTTAGGCCATGTTCACATGGCTTAATTGTGGGACGTAATTACGCCCCGCAATTACGCCGTGTGGACGGGGGCGGGAGCGGGGGAGTGAGCGGGGGGCCGGCACTTCGCCGGCCCCAAGACAATCACTGCTTGCGGCGCGCTAATACGCCACTAGAAATTACATGTCAATTATCTCTCCCGCCCGGCAGCTTCGCCGGGCGGGGAGAGGAGACGTAATCCATAGTTCTCAAAGAGAACTGTGAATTACCGTAATGAATGGGCCGTTTTCGGCCCGTAATTGGCGCTCTTCGGCGCGTAATTACGGACCGAAATACAGCCCATTTTAAGCCGTGTGAACATGGCCTTATCTGCATAAAAGACACCTGTTCACACACTTAATCACGCTCCCAACATCTCTACCATGGTCAAGAGCAAAGAGCTGTCTAAGGACACCAGGGACATAACTGTAGACCTGCACAAGGCTGGATGGGCTACAGGACAATAGGCAAGCAGCTTGGTGAGAAGGCAACAACTGTTGGCGCAATAATTAGAAAATCAAAGAAACACAAGATGACTGTCAATCTTCCTTGGTCTGGGGCTTCATATAAGATCTTGCCTCGTGTGGCAAGGATGATTCTGAGACAAGTCAGAAATCAGCCCAGGACTACACTGTAGAACCTGGTTAGTGACCTGAGTAGAGCTGGGACCACAGAGTCAATGATTACCATTAGTAACATACTACGCTGGCATCGATTAAAATCTTGCAGGGCGCACAATGTCCCCCTGCTCACACATGACCAGGCCCATTTGAAGATCGCCAATGACCATCTGGATGATCCAGAGAAGACATGGGTGAAGGTCATGTGGTCGGATGAGACAAAACAGAACTTTTGGTATTAACCCCACTCACCGTGTTTGGAGAAAGAACAAGGATGAGTACAACCCCAAGACCACCGTCCCAACCGTGTATGGGGGTGGAAACATTCTTTGCAGGTGCTTTTCTGCAAAGGGGACAGGACAACTGCACCATATTGCAGGAAGATTTTGGCCAACAATCTCCTTCCCTCAGTAAGAGCATTGAAGACAGGTTGTGGCTGGGTCTTCCAGCCAGACAATGACCTGAAACACACAGCCAGGGCAACAAAGGAGTGGCTCATTAAGAAGCATTTCAATGTCCTGGAGTGGCCTAGCCACAGACCTGAACCCAATCGAAAATTTTTGGAGAGCTGAAACTCATCCGTAGCCCAGCAACAGCCCGACAGATTTGTATGGAGGTTTGGGACAAAATCCCTCTTGCAGTGTGTGGAAACTTGGTCAAAAACTACAGGAAATGTCAGACCTCTGTTATTGCAAACAAAGGTTTCTGTACCAAATATTAAATTTTGTGTTTCTATTGTATCTGGAATTTTTTTTACATTCGGTTTCTCTCAGTTGACGTGTACCTACAATAAAAATTACAGACCTCTCCATTCTTTGTAGATGGAAAAACCTGAAAACTCGCCAGCTTATCAAATACCTTTTTTCCTCACTGCATATGCAAGTCAAAACGTCAGAAGAGTGGCTATAAGTTACAGCACGGTCAACAACCAGGATTGGACAGAGCTAGGACCCCAGCTGTTTCATCTTCCTGGTAGATGGTAAATATCAAGAATGTTTATCTCAGTACTTTTGTTCATTCATTCCTTCCTTAAATTCTATGAAGTTGACCAGTGCCTTATGCTGAAAAACATGATAAACCCACCTCTAAACTTCACTGTTGGTATGGTATTTTTGGGGTGATCTGCAGTGCCTTTTGGCCTCCACACATGGTGTGCATTATGGCGTCCAACGCATTCAATTTTGGTCTCATCTGCCCAGACTACATTCTCCCAGTATATCACAGGCTCGTCTAAATGTTGTTGAGCAATCTTTAAATATGCGTGAACTTGCTTTTTGCTCAGCAACAGAGTCGTGCCTGGTGAGGTTGCATACAGGCCATGGAGGCTGAGTGCATTACTTTGTTTTCTTTAAAACAATAATGCCGGCGGATTTCAGGTCTTTCTGTAGCTGTCCACTGGTGTCCTTGGCTATTAGGCAACTCTTCTGCTATTTTCATTCTTCTGTCTGAAATCTTGCGGGGAGCACCTGGTCATGCCTGGTTTATGGTGGGATGATGTTCTTACAACACTTCTGGATTATGGCTCTAACAGTGATCACTGAAACCGTCAGACTAGAAATTCTTCTGTAACCAATGCCATCATTATGTTTTGCAACAATAAGGTTTCAAAGGTCATGAAACAGCTCACTGATTTTACCCATCATGGGATGTTTCTTGTGTGGCACCTTGGTAATGAGACACCTTTTTATAAGCCATCAGTTAAACCAGCTGATATTTTTCACTAAGTGGCAGGATTGCGTTCTAATTTCTGAGAGATTTCAGCTAGTGTCATGACCTTCCATGGCCTTTTGCACCACTCTTTCTTCATGTGTTCAATACTTTTTCCCTTGTCATTTCTCATTATTACAAATAATTTATGGACACCTATAGTTTGATTCCTTTCCTGTGTAGATTGGATGGGTTGTTACCAACATCTGGTGAGAATTTCAAATCAATAGTAGAAATCAGGGCTGTGGAGACGGAGTCGGAGGCTATTTTGCAGGAGTCGGAGTCGTCATAAAAGGGACCGACTCAGACTCCCCAAAATATATAATAAGTTGGTCCAGTTAGTTCGATGCAAAGAGCAAGAGGAATTGGGTCCGGCCAGTGCTACTGCTCCCATATCTTCAGCCTCATCACATGAGGAGTTTAATTGATGACATGGAGCAGGCAAAGCGCTGCCCCAGGGGAAAAGATTCCACTCCCAGGGCATAGAGATTTCAGCAAAATTTTTCACCTGTTTTCAAAGAAATAAAAGAGTTTAACCATTCATCAAAACTGACGGTGGCTGAGGCAATTCCTTTATACCCTGACATTGTTAGAGATGTTACCTCTGTGGTTATCGTTTTGCCCCCAACCCAAGTTATGTAGAGAGTTTGTTATCTAGCCTGGAAATAATGAGATCAGATGTGAGGTCATGTATGCAGTATCTGATGGAGGCGATACTATTTCTCAGAACAAATTCAGAGACTCCCCGAATGTTCCTGCAGTGTTTTGCATATTTACAATTTTTTTGTGTTCTAAAGTCATATCCAATAAATATATTTTACACTGACAAGCAAAAGGGTAACAATGTTTTGAACTTGTGACTTTCAGACTCCATATCTCTCCATCCACTACACCTTTGTACATGAGGCTACTGTAATTGTATATACAGTCATCTGACCCATATTATACATAAATTGGACTTGCAAGTATTGAGCATCTGCTTAGTTAATTGCTCCTAAAAAGTGTTAATTTTTATTATTTTATTAGTATTTGGTGAATCCACCTTTGGCTTTCAGCTCTGCCTGAATCCTTCTGGGCTCTGAATCAGATTCAAGCATATCTTGACCAAAATCTGATCCCAGATCTCTTCTACACATTCCCAATGTTGGTGCAGACTGGACTTGGATACAAATACATCTTTTTCTTCACACAAGTGTACAAAAGATCAAAACATTGTTACCCTTTCGCTTGTCAGTGTCTGTTCTACCTAAATAGCTTGATTATTGTATCATAAGGTGATAAACAGCCTGATGTTACTACAGTAAAGTTATCACTTAAACATGCGCCGTGTATGAGGGAGCCAGAGGTCTGGGAAATTGAGGAGTCGGAGTCGGGGCTTCGGCTTGCCGACTCCACAGCCCTGGTAGAAATATATTTATGTAGCAACATAATATAGTGTACAAGTGGATTGCATTGCAGTGTAAAAGTCTGATCTCTTAAAATATAATCCTATTTATCTCACACAGCAAACACCATAAAAAACAAAGTGCTAGAACTGCATTTTTGTGGTTAGTTTCCATTCCCAGAAAATCGGAATTAAAAAGTGTTCAAAAGGTCATATACAACCCAAAATGGTACCAATTAAAACTACAATTCACCCTGCAAAAAAACAAACCCAGGTCCGTAGACAGAAAAATAAATTAGTACTAAAATATAACGAAAACTATGTAACTTTGGTATCGCCAGAATCCTACCAACACACAGAATAAAGCTATACCACACAGTGAACTCGACAGAAATGAGACTTAAAGGGGTTGTCTCACTGCAAAGATTGCTTTTTTTTTTAATTAAAGATCTTGCAAAAACAAGTCACTTTGCAATATGTGTCCATTAACAGTGTCCTACCTATTTCTAGATATCCCCTTATGTATGGGCTGCATCAGCTCCTCAGGTCACTAAAGCTTCAGACCTGTTTGATCTATCCTGATTGGCTGCCATCACTGGTTGCTATAGCTACAGACCTGGTTTCTACTGCAGCAAAGTGAAAGCTAGTAAACACGCCCCTGAATTCAAAGTGAAACCAACAAAACAGGACTGAGGTAAGATGAATCATGGTATGGAGACAACCCCTTTAAACAATGATGCAATTTGGCTGTTTTTGTGTTCACAATCCAGCTCACAAAGATTTTTTTTTTATTGCCTAGTACCTAATAAAAGATACAATTAAAAAAATACAAGTTGTGTCTACAGAAAACAGAAAAGTAAAGTTAGGGCATGTTCACAGGACGTGTTCAGCCCATGTGAACATACATTATGAGATGCGTGTTTGGATCAGTCTAAACGGATCCAAACACGCATCTAGCAATGTGCAGTGTGATTTACATTCCTTTCAATGTAAAACAGCGTTCAGACGAGTGACCCCGATGCATGTTTACTTGCGTCTTTCGGATCCGTTCTAAGAATTGACCTGTCTATGCACGCAGCAGGAACCCCATTTAAAACTATAGGCTGCGATCCTGCTGCAGCCAAAACAGATCCAAACACACACCTACGTGTTGGAGGCGTTTTAGAACCGACTGACACTGCATTTTTGGATGCAATTTTAGAATCCAAAAACGCTGTGTGAACATACCCTTACAGCTCTTGGAAGTGGATATGAAAAAACTTAACTGCATCAGCAAAATCCGTGCATCAGTAATGGGTTGGAGTATGTGTCCCGTTCTGGTCTCCAGAAATTATATACATTGGCCACTCTACATAACATATTATTTGGTTCTGGGACAGACACTACCATAACTCTATGGAACACTGGTAATTGGCGCCAAAGCACCAAAATGTCACCAATATAATGCAAGATGAAGATAAAAGCAAATCTCTAATACAGATCAAGCAAATCCTTCCATATGACAGTCACAAGGAGGTACTGAAAGCTGGAAATCACTCTATGTTGAGAGCAGGAGCTTATTTGGGTTGTGTACTTTACACACAATGTACCAGAAAAAAAGAAAATGTGGTTGTCCTCCCCTGGTGCCCAAAGGAGCCGCTCATCCTGGCTCAAGTAAAGAGCTATACAGAACAGCACTGTACTGTAGAGAGGAGCTACTAGACCGGCAATCACTGCATGCACCTCACTAATACAGAGGTTGTACAAGTAAAAAGCCACGTATCAGCAGTGTCTGTGACATTGTATGGTAATTGTGGATTCAAGATACAATATCCTGGAATAGACCATTGTAGGGTGAGAATACCGTATCCTGAGGCCATTGTCACTTAAAGGGGTTGTCTCACTTCATTGATTCCTCTTACTTCAGTCCTGTTTTCTTGTTTTCATTTGGAATTCAGGGGCGTGTGTACTGGCTTCCACTAGGCTGCAGTAGAAGCCAGGTCTGTAGCTATAGCAACCAGTGCTGGCAGCCTATTAGGAGAGATCAAACAGGTCTGTAGCTATAGCAACCAGTACGGGCAGAGAGAGATCAGGAGAGATCAAACAGGTCTGTAGCTATAGCGACCTGAGGAGCTGATGCAGCCCATACAAGAGGAGATATTTCAGAATAAGTAGGACACAGGTAATGGACATATATTGCAAAGTGACTTGTTGTTGCAAGATCTGTAACATAGAAAGCAATCCTTGTAGTGAGACAACCCCTTTAAGGGAGCACTGCTGGATATCCATTGTCCCTCATAACCAGCTCCATTGAAGAACATTTATGATCAGAAATTAGTGACATTTAAGGGGGAATAAACAAGAACAACATGAGTGCCCCATACAGATTGTAATAGTAATCCGGATGCTCAGTGAATGCTGGGAGTTGTAGTGTTAAGCTGGCAGGACATTAGAGGACTTGTAGTTCCACAGCAGGGACACAACCTTAGAATGAAATAATGTAGAGGCCAAGGCTTCTGCTGCAATTACAAGCATACAGCATTTAACACCCTGATAACTACAGCTCTCTGCTTGGTGCACCGGAGATAGGTTCATTCAACCACACCGTACAGACACAGTCGAGTCAAATTATTACGACCACTTTGTACTTTTGACGTTGGCAGTGTGTAGCTCATGAAGGAAATCACGTGTTGGGATTTCATCAGCTACACACGACACACTTCCTTCGTGCGATAGGTTGTCTGCACACATATCCTTCATTCAAGTCATGGGTAAAAAAAAAGATGATTTATCGGTTTCAAAAAGAGTTCATTATAGCTTTTGGACCGGGGGTGGCGGTATATCTATAAGCGCGCCTGATTGTGAACCGATTGCATGTTGCTGTGGTGAAAGTGTAGTGGACAAATTGGACCTCCACTGATTGGCTAAGATTTGCCTTTCCCAGTGAGTTACGATTTCTGCTTCATTGAACAGATAGATGATGGCATGAAAGGGAAGAAACTTCAGAGAACAAACATCCTGCAACCATGGCTGGAAGAACATAAGCTGGTGTTGGCAGCATTACAAACGGAGGGTATTTTTGGGGCATTATGTAGGCCACTCATCCATGTGGAGGTCACTCTAAACCAATTTGAGCATCAATCCAGCCTTGCACATCACGTACTATTATACATGCTGATTGTTTTCCATGGGGAGGATGGGCTCTTCCAACAGAACAATGTAAAATGTCACACGGCTGGAAATGTCTGAAGCTGGAAGAGCAGGACCAGATCTTCCAAGTACTACCCAGGACTACTCATTCTCCAGAACTGAACACCTATGGGAGCACCTCGAGCATTGTGTTCTCTCTATAGATCCTACAGCAGCTGTGGGATGCAGACAACATGGCTCCAGAAATCTGAAGCAACGTACCAGCACCATATGGAGTCAGTTCCAGCTCATCTACACTACAGCGCTCTGTGCAGGATACACCTGAGGGAGATACATCCACTAGACCCCAGCACCGCACATATTACACTACAGCGCTCTGTGCAGGATACACCAGAGGGAGAAACATCCACTAGCCCCCGCACCGCACATATTACACTACAGCCCCTTGTCAGGATACACCTGAGGGAGATACATCCACTAGACCCCAGCACCGCACATATTACACTACAGCGCTCTGTGCAGGATACACCTGAGGGAGATACATCCACTAGACCCCAGCACCGCACATATTACACTACAGCGCAGGATACACCTGAGGGAGATACATCCACTAGACCCCAGCACCGCACATATTACACTACAGCGCAGGATACACCTGAGGGAGATACATCCACTAGACCCCAGCACCGCACATATTACACTACAGCGCAGGATACACCTGAGGGAGATACATCCACTAGACCCCAGCACCGCACATATTACACTACAGCGCAGGATACACCTGAGGGAGATACATCCACTAGACCCCAGCACCGCTCATATTACACTACAGGCCGGGAGGATACACGATGGAGATACATCCACTAAACCCCAGCACCGCACATATTACACTACAGGCCGCAGGATACACCTGAGGGAGATACAAACCACTAGACCCCCGCACCGCACATATTTTCACTACAGCGCTCTGTCAGGATTCACCTGGGAGATACATCCACTAGACCCCAGCACGCACATATTACACTACAGCGCAGGATACACCTGAGGGAGATACAAACCACTAACCCAGCACCGCACATATTACACTACAAACGCAGGAATACACCTGAGGGATACATCCCCTAGACCCAGCACCACACAAATTACCCCTACCGCGATCTGTCCAGGATACACCTGAGGGAGATACATCCACTAGACCCCAGCACCGCACATATTACACTACAGCGCTCTGTACAGGATACACCTGAGGGAGATACATCCACTAGACCGCAGCACCGCACAGATTACACAACAGCGCAGGAGACACCTGAGGGAATACATCCCCTAGACCCCACCCCCGCACATATTACACTACAGGCTGCAGGATACACCTGAGGAGATACATCCCACTAACCCCAGCACCGCAAAATTACACTACAGCGCTCTGTACAGGATACACCTGAGGGAGATACATCCACTAGACCCCAGCACCGCACATATTACACTACAGCGCTCTGTACAGGATACACCTGAGGGAGATACATCCACTAGACCCCAGCACCGCACATATTACACTACAGCGCAGGATACACCTGAGGGAGATACATCCACTAGACCCCAGCACCGCACAAATTACACTACAGGCCGAAAGGGTACACCTGAGGGAGATACATCCACTAACCCCATCACCGCACATTTGACACGTCAGCTCAGGATACACCTGAGGGAGATACATCCACTAGACCCCAGCACCGCACATATTACACTACAGCGCAGGATACACCTGAGGGAGATACATCCACTAGACCCCAGCACCGCACATATTACACTACAGCGCTCTGTACAGGATACACCTGAGGGAGATACATCCACTAGACCCCAGCACCGCACATATTACACTACAGCGCAGGATACACCTGAGGGAGATACATCCACTAGACCCCAGCACCGCACATATTACACTACAGCGCTCTGTACAGGATACACCTGAGGGAGATACATCCACTAGACCCCAGCACCGCACATATTACACTACAGCGCAGGATACACCTGAGGGAGATACATCCACTAGACCCCAGCACCGCACATATTACACTACAGCGCTCTGTGCAGGATACACCTGAGGGAGATACATCCACTAGACCCCAGCACCGCACAAAAAACACAACAGCGCTCGTGCAGGAATACACCTGAGGGAGATACATCCACTAGACCCCAGCACCGCACATATTACACTACAGCGCTCTGTACAGGATACACCTGAGGGAGATACATCCACTAGACCCCAGCACCGCACATATTACACTACAGCGCAGGATACACCTGAGGGAGATACATCCACTAGACCCCAGCACCGCACATATTACACTACAGCGCTCTGTACAGGATACACCTGAGGGAGATACATCCACTAGACCCCAGCACCGCACATATTACACTACAGCGCTCTGTACAGGATACACCTGAGGGAGATACATCCACTAGACCCCAGCACCGCACATATTACACTACAGCGCAGGATACACCTGAGGGAGATACATCCACTAGACCCCAGCACCGCACATAATTACACTACAGGCCGGGAGGATACACTGAGGGAGATACATCCACTAGACCCCAGCAAACCCCCATATTACACTACAGCGCAAAGGGTACACCTGAGAGATACTCCACTAACCCCAGCACCGCACATTTTTACACTACAGCGCAGGAAAAACACCTGAGGGAGATACATCAACTAGACCCCAGCACCGCACATATTACACAAAAGCCGCAGGATACACCCTGAGGGAGATACATCCACAAGAACCCAGCACCGCCCATATTACACTACGCGCAGGATCACCTGAGGAGATACATTTCCCCTAGACCCCAGCACCGCACATATTACACTACAGCGCAGGATACACCTGAGAGAGATACATCCACTAGACCCCAGCACCGCACATATTACACTACAGCGCAGGATACACCTGAGGGAATACCCACTAGACCCCCGCACCGCCATATTACACTACAGCGCTCTGTATCAGGATACACCTGGGGGGAGATACATCCACTAGACCCCAGCACCGCACATATTACACTACAGCGCAGGATACACCTGAGGGAGATACATCCACTAGACCCCAGCACCGCACATATTACACTACAGCGCAGGATACACCTGAGGGAGATACATCCACTAGACCCCAGCACCGCACATATTACACAACAGCGCAGCATACACCTGAGGGAGATACATCCACTAGACCCCAGCACCGCACATATTACACTACAGCGCAGGATACACCTGAGGGAGATACATCCACTAGACCCCAGCACCGCACATATTACACTACAGCGCAGGATACACCTGAGGGAGATACATCCACTAGACCCCAGCACCGCACATATTACACTACAGCGCAGGATACACCTGAGGGAGATACATCCACTAGACCCCAGCACCGCACATATTACACTACAAGGCCGGGAGGATACACCTGAGGGAGATACATCCACTAGACCCCAGCACCGCACATATTACCTACAGCCGCAGGATCACCTGAGGGAGAACATCCCTAGACCCCACACCGCACAAATTTCACTACAGCGAGGATACACCTGAGGGGGATACATCCACTAGACCCCAGCACCGCACAATTACACTACAGCTCCAGGATACACCTGAGGAGATACACCAAGAACCCCACACCGCACAATTCACTACAGCGAGGATACACCCGAGGGGAGATAATCCACTAGACCCAGCACCGCACATATTAAATTTCACTACCAGCGTCTGTACAGGATACACCTGAGGGAGTTTTATCCACTAGACCCCCGCACCCCACTATTACACTACGCCAGGATTTCACCTGAGGGCATACATCCAATAGACCCCACACCGCACATAAATTTCACCAAAAGCGCTTGTGCAAAGGAAAACCAAAATGAGGGGGTTTAAAAAATTTGAACCCCCCGCACCGCAACTATTAAAACTACAAACGCTCTGTACAGGATTTCCCCTGAGGGGAATACATCCACAAACCCCCCGCCCGCACAATTTACACTACAGCGCCTTTTTTACCCGGATTACACCTGAGGGAGAAAACATCCACAAACCCCACCCCCAGCACAATTACACTAAAAGCGCAGGATACACCTGAAAGGGGATACATCCACTAGACCCCCGCACAGCACTTTTTTACACTTTCAGCGCTCTGTGCGGGTTTCACCTGAGGGAGATAAAATTCATTAGACCACAGCCCCCGCACAATTTTAAATAAAAAGCGGGTCTGTACAGGTTTTCACCTGAGGGAGTTTCATCCACAAAATCCCGCCAACCCCCCACATATTACCCCTTTCCCGCGCAGGATACACCTGAGGGAGATACTTCCCCTAACCCCAGCCACCCCCACATATTACATACAGCGCTTGTACAGGTTTCACCTGAGGGAAAAATACATCCACTAAAACCCCGCACAGCACATTTTTACCTTTCAGCACAGGATTTAAAACCCGGGGGAGATCCCTTTCCCCTAGGGCCCCAGCACCGCACCTATTTACACACCCGGGGGCTCTGTGCAGGATACACCCCCGGGGGGAGATACCCCTCCACTAAGGCCCCAGCAAACCCCACATATCAAAATAAAAGCGCTCTGTAAGGATACACCTGAGGGAGTACATCCCCTAGAAACCCCCGCACCGAAAATATTACACTACAGCGCAGGGTAAAACCTGAGGGGGAAACACCCCCAGACCCCAGCACCGCAAAAATTTCACTACAGCGCTCTTCTGTGCAGGGTACACCTGAGGGGGATTTCATCCACTTAGAACCAAAAACACCCCACATAATTTCATAAAAAGCCTCTGTACAGGTTTCACCCGAGGGGGATACATCCACTAGACCCCGCCAAAACCCCAAAATTTTTACACTACAGCCTTGTCAGGGAAACCTGAAAGGGGGGATATTCCCATAGACCCCAAACACCGCACATATTACATACAGCGCCAAAGGGTACACCGGGGGGGAAAACATCCACTGACCCCTGCACAGCACATATTACAACAGCCTCTGTACAGGGGGACAACCCAGGGAGATACATTCCCCTAAACCCCCGCACCGCAAATATTTACACCCACCAAGCGCTCTTTACAGGATACACCTGAAGGAGATACATCCACTGATCCCAGCAACCCCACATATTTCACACAGGCGGATACACCCAGGGAGAAAACCCCCACAAGGGCCCCACCCGCACATATTACCCCTACAAAACGTCTGTACAGGGGTACACCTTTAAGGAGATACAACCACAAAATCCCAGCACCGGAAAATTAAAACTACGGCAGGATAAAACCTGAGGGAGATAAAATCCCCTAGACCCCTGCAGCACAAAAAAACTAAAAAGCGCAGGGGTACACCTGAGGGAGATAATCCATAAAACCCCCCGCAACCACCCTATTACATACAGGCGGTTAAAACCGAGGGAATACATCCCTAGAACCCCCGCACCGCACTTTTTTACACTACAGCGCTCTGAGGGAGGATACACCTGGGGGGGGAATACATCCACCAGGGGCCCCCCGCACCGGAAAATATTACACTACCCGCGCGGATTAAAACCTTTGGGGGATTTCATCCCCTAGGGCCCCCGCACCGCACTATTACACTACAAACGCAGGATAAAAACCTGAGGGAGATACATCCCCTAGGGGCCCCCCCACCGCACATATTACAATACAGCCCCTTGTACGGATTTCACCGAGGGAGGGTACATCCCTAGACCCCCACCGCACATATTAAAACTACAGCGCAAAATACACCCGGGGGGGAGATAAAAATCCCCTAGATCCCCCGCACCCCACCTATTTCACTACAGCGCTTGTACCGGATAACCTGAGGGAGATACATCCCCAGACCCCCGCCCCCGCACATATTACACTACAGCGCCTGACAGGAACACCTAGGAGATAAACCACCCCTAACCCCCGCCCCGCACAAAATTCCCGGCTTTTGAACAGGGTTTCACCGAGGGAGATACATCCACTAACCCCCCCACCGCACATATTTCACTAAGCGCCTTGACCCGGTTACCTGAGGGAAAATTTCAACCCCAAAACCCCAAAACCGCCCCTTAAATTTCACAACAGCGCTCTTACAGGGTACACCTGGGAGATATAATTTACAAAACCCCCGGGACCGCACAAATTAAAAACAAAAGGGTCTGTACAGGAAAACCCCGAAAGGGGGATACATTCCCCTAAGACCCCCCGCACCGCACATTTACAAATACCGCGCTCTGTGCGGATACACCTGAGGGAGATCCCTCCCCAAAACCCCAGCCGGCCCCAAAATTACACTACAGCGCAGGAAAAACCCCGAGGAGAAACAACCACTAGACCCCAGCACCGCACATATTACACTACAGCGCAGGATACACCTGAGGGAGATACATCCACTAGACCCCAGCACCGCACATATTACACCACAGCGCAGGATACACCTGAGGGAGATACATCCACTAGACCCCAGCACCGCTCACATCACACGTAGTATGTACAATACTTTTCTCATTCCACACAATGTTTACGACTTACTGTCTCGTTCAGGCATCTTTACGGTTGCTGATACCCAGACCGGAAACAGGAAGTGCGCCACTCTTCTCCGCAGGCCCCAGAACACGCCCCTAACCTACACGTGCATTTTCATTGGATGCGACACTAGCGAACATGGGAGGAAGCTGATTGGCTGGCAGACCTATCACTCATTGTATTTGGAGAGGTATGATTGGCGGCGGGGTGGAGCGTTAACGCAGCAAAGATGGCGGCTACCATAGTGAGAAACATCGGGTCAAAGCTGAGCAGGAATGTGAGGGAGATCAGAATCCACCTGTGTCAGAAGTCAGCGGGCAGCCAGGGGGTGAGGTGAGGACGAGGACTGAGGAGTCGGGAGAGGCTGTTGTAACCCCTCACAGCGTGGCCGCAGGAGTCACCTTCCTGCCAATGTCACTGCGCAGGATGTGCTACTTGTGCAGCAGTAGTAGGGTCTGGGAGTATTGTGTCTGCTATGAGGTGACTAGCACCTACTTGTAACAATGTGATGGGGCTTCCACCTACCCCGGGGCCCCATTTGTGGGGTGAATATGCATTAACTCTGCTGCTTCTGTTTGTTTTTGATACTTTGCTTCATTTGTAGCAGAAATCGCACTTATGAATGGTAGGAATTCACACTTTAGTGGAGAAGCTGAATTTTCTGTTCTTATTCCACAGGGATTTCATTGAGCAGAACTATGTATCACTGAAAAGGGCGAATCCAGAATTCCCCATCCTGATCAGAGAGTGTTCTGAGGTTCAGCCCAAACTGTGGGCAAGATATGGTGAGTATATGGAGTGATGGGGATGCTGGTCTGTCTCTGAGCCCAGGGCTCCCACCTTGCTGATAACCAGACTGGGGGAGCCTGCAGCCCACCCTAAAGCTACTGCACATGACTCTTGCTTTCTCTGAAAAGCATCCCCAGAAGCCCACTGGGGCCAGTCCGAGCCCAGACTACACCATCTCCATCAGTTTCCTTTGTAACAAGAGTTGCGCTAATATATCCCCAATATGGAGAAGGAAAAATAATAATATACACAGAGGTTTCTATCTGGGCAATGTGTTAAATAAAAAAAACAATGACAGCCCGACCGCAACGGTTAGCCCTTCTCCCAGGTACCATCTAAATATTGACCATACAAAAAAGTGTAAAGGGAAAGTGTTTTATTAAAACTTTTTTTAGTGCCACTTTTTAAATGTATTAAAATGACTTCTTCTATAGCTTCTTTGGCCTGATCTCTAGCAATCTGTGAACTTCAGTTCCATCACTCGGGATTTTTAGGAGGGTCGCTCACATACACTTTGTGCTGAACCACTTGCAAGTAATGCTAGAGGAAGAACAGTGGCCGACTATCACAAGCTATCATTAGAATTTTTGGGCTGTTTCTGTCTCCATGCCATGTTTTTGTTAATATAGAATCCAAAATAATTGTGCTTTTTCTAAACCTAGCCATACCTAGGTGTCGACTGGTTCCACCACCTATGAAATGTGTATGGAGGCCTCCTGCCTCTTCTGTGACAGATAAGGCTAGGGAGGATCGGGCATTTGGATTTCAGCTGCCTCTTATGTAGATAGCTTCCCATGACTATTTTAGGATTGCTGAGAGATTGTATATATGGTCAGATTTAGGCTCTGTGCTTATCATATCAGAGTCATCTGTTTACTTCTTCTCGGTAATTTTTTTTAAATACTTTTGTAGCAGGATGTTTCTTCATAGAAAAGCACAGTCTTTGCACTTTGCCACCATTGCTTGACTGGTGGCCTATATATATGGCTAATGTACATGACAGGAGCTTCCCTGACACATATGTGAGATGTGCATGACCAGTGCAGTGTGAACAAGACCCCAAAGGCATGTGCCCATGGCAGAGGACAAATACCAGTTGGTGTATCCGACCGGTATTTGTCCTGTTTTCGTGCCGTCCTCACGGCTGCGGGGGTGGGGGCATCTTTTCTCTATGATGAGCAGGGAAAAGCCCTCCCCCTTCCAATTGACATGCACATATTCCATCCAGAAGAATGTGCATGTTGAGTGTTTTTCGGGCGGCCCGCGTGTTTTCCATAAAGCCCCGTTGTGCTAGTTTGCGGCTGTTTTTTCAGGCGGTCTGTAAAATCGGCAACAGTCTGAAAAACCGGCCGAAAACCCATGCCGTGGGGACATGCCCTAAATCTATGGAAATAATTTAAAATACTAATATCCCTCTGTATGTCGATACAATGAGTATAAATGTAAGACAAATTATCATCTGAATTTTCTCATTGCTGTTAAGGTGTGAGTGATTATACTTCATCATATCTGCTTTTAGATTTTGGAAAAGAAGTAAGCATCCCCCTTTATAATCAATCCGCTGACCAAGTAGCCAAAGCCCTGGAGTCCGTTGTAAATAGCAAGCCATGAGAGTTGCTTACACCGTACAGCTGTAGAAAAGAAGCGTGGCAGCCACGATAGGAGCTGAAGCAGAAGAGGAAATTATCACCTGTGGGACTGTACTTCATCTAAGAGAGATCATGCATCTTTGCATTTGAACATTACTTTATTACAAAAATATCAACTATTATAATTCCATGAGATCTGAATAAAAAGTGTCTGAAAACTGCACTGGTCAATATTCTGCTCCTTCGTCTGCTCTGTTTTTATGCATTAAGTCCCCCGTCGTCAATCTTCATCTGAAAGTAGATAAAAAGTTTGATTTACCATAACTTGTGAAACAGTAATTTTTCTGTTATAGATGCCTCCTAATAGGGTCCCTGATGGCTTTTTTTTTTTTTTTTTTCTTTCCCAGCCCTCGTGATAGGATCTAAAATATATATATATATATATATGTGTCTTAGCATGTTCTGTGTTGGTCTGTAACTGAAATACTGCCATCGTATGGTGGGATGACATGCTAAGACCATATAAATTTGGCCTAATAGAGACTTGATCCTTAATTATTTATACTGTAGAAAACCCTGTGGCTTAAACACCCTTTGCCTGGTGTGGGGGTTAAGAGAGAATAATGCATCACCACCCACTCAGAGTAGTGGAAACCTTCTCCTACTACACTCCTATCAAAGCACTGTACAGAAAGCTATAGCATTATGTTATCGGTGCCAAGTGGGGTGGTATGTGATGGAAGCCATTGTATTCAGACTCAATCTGCTGTGCCATTTGACCACTGTAGAAGAGAAAAAAAAACTGCCAAAAAATGAATTTTTGGGATCATTTCAAGTCCCTTAAAAATTGGGATAAAAAGTAGCATTTATCCAGAGATTGTACCGATAAGGCCTAGCTCACATTTGCCTTTGAGGTTCTGTTCAGATTCTATGTCACAAAGGTGATAAACGGAAGCGAGGGGATCCGTTAACTATGGATATCCACAGCACCTAATAGATGCTATTACAATAGGTCCGTCAGGTTTCCGCTGTGGTGTCTGGAGTTGTGAGAGGAAAAAATAGCGCTGGGTGCCTATAGTAAACATATCCCCTGCCTTCATTTTTTTCACTTCTGAATAGAACTTCCAGCGTAGATGAGAACTTGGCCTTAGAAGTGCACTTCGTTCCACAAAAAATGCATCATCTCTCAGGTCCATAGATGGAAAAACAAAAACAGTATTTGGTGCAGAAAATGGTAGCACAAATGTAAGAAATAGACACCATTCATATTTTAACAGTACTAAATCTCTACATATTTGGTATAAATCTGCAGAATATAGATACCACAAAAACCAATGCAAACAAGGCACAAGCACGTTTTTCTCCACATTTCACCCCACTTAGAAAAATAAATTTTGGTTTCCCAGTATATTCTACAGTCAATGGCACCATTAAAATTTACATCTTGACCTGGAAAAAAAAAAGCCTTCATGTAGATGGAAAAATAAAAAAAAAAGTATGGTTCTTGGAGGGCTGTCAGGAAGAGGTTCAAGATGGGAATAACCCTTTATCTGGATGCATTTTCTATTACTAATTTACTAATATGCCATAAATATCTGAGATGGGGAAAACACCTTTATCCCTTAGTTAGATAATGCCGACTAGCGGCTGGGATCAGAGACATCTCCAATCCTGGCCATTCAAAATTAGACGGCACAATAAAACGCAACTATGGCATCTAAATTATTAAGAGAACATATCTGTGTTCGATCATGGGTTGCTGTTTGGTTGCCATGGCAGCAGGAGGCCTAATGAAGGCCTTTGGAGCTGCTACCGTGTTTTCCTGAAAATAAGACACCCCCGAAAGTAAGACAGAGATTTTGTTGAGTTCCCTAGTATAAGGCACCCTCTGAAAATAAGACACAGCGGAAATCAGAGGGTTGAAGGACCTGTGAAGGGAGGTCATGTGACTGATGTCACCACAGGTCCCGAATGTCCAAAGGAGAGTAGACAAAGTATATGTAAATAACAGAGGGGGGAGAACAGAGCAATGATACTGACACACACATCTCACAGGATGGCTGATGGGGCATGCTGGAACTTCTAGTTCCATAGGTCCCAGCATGTCACATTTGCCATCTTTTGAGATAAGTCACTGCAGCTGCAATAAAATGTCCTTTACATACATATATCGTATGGTTTGAGACTCTAAACTTTGATATATATACATATATATATATACACACACACACACACACACACACTAGTATAGCATGCTATAATTTATTCATGGAAAAATAAGACGCCCACTGAAAATAAGACGAAGCACATCTTTAGGAGCAAAAATTAATATAAGACGCTGTCTTATTTTCGGGGTAACAGGGTATGTTAGTATACCTATTAAACCGTGCATAGGCATAACTTCCATCTATCTACTACTCCTTCCAGCTGCTTTGATAAATCTCCCTTAGTGTTTAAAGGCATTAGCCACTTTTTATTTATTATGTATCTAATGGGAAATACATGCAGTTTTGTAGTACGCATGTATTAAAATTTCTTCTATACCTCTTTAATTCCAATGCAGTGGGCCCCTTTCTAAAAACAAAATGCTATAACCTACATTTTTGTACACAGTAATGGCTCCTATGGGCCAAACATGGTTTCAGCCATATAACCTCCTGGCATTCAGTAAAAGGGTTTATGAAATGTATGTGGTATCTGAGTAGGAATCATGATCATCAATAAGGTTATTCCAGCAACTATAGGTGATGTTATGTTCTACATAAAGTTAACAGCATAAATATAACTATATCACTGTCTCTAGGTGATGTTAAAGTTAATTGTAAAAAAAAAAAAAAAAAAAAAAAGGCAAAAATGAGAAAGAGGAAAGAAAAAGATGCTGCTGGAGGAAGTAATACTGGAGAAGTTCTGCTCCATACGCAACTGTTACCTGGATACCAGGGTCACATGACCTGTGTGGTGGTCACATGATACAATGCTGCTGAAGGTGGTAATACTGGAGAAGTTTAATTCCTCCATACATTACTGTTATCTGAAAACCAGGGTCACATGACCTGTGTAGTGGTCACATGATACAATGCTGTTGGAGGTGGTAATACTGGAGAAGTTCTGTTCCTCAATAAGATACTGTTACCTGAATACCAGGGACACATGACCTGTGTGGTGGTCACATAAGGCTCTGCTGGAGGTAGTCATAATGGAGAAGTTCTGCTCCTCCATACACTACTGTTACCTGGATACGAGGGTCACATGACCTGTGTGGTGGTCACATGATAATATGCTGCTGGAGGTGGTAATACTGGAGAAGTTCTGTTCCTCAATAAGCTACTGTTACCTGGATACCAGGGGTCAGGTGACTGGCACGATGTTTAGTCCATTATGGAGAGCCAGACACTAATGATAAGTGTAGGTCCCACCTCTGGGACCTCCACCTATCTCAGGAACAGGCGCCCAAAAGTCTTGGCAATGAACGAACAGCCGGTTGTGTTTGCATACAACTCTCTATTCTGTTCTATGGGAGTTTTAAGTACAAGGGAGCGGTGTGTTCGGTTGTACTTGAAATTCCTATAAAACAGAATGGAGTCATATGCAAGTGCAACCATTCTGCCATTCTGAACCAAGACTTTCGGGGGCCCATTCTTGAGATGGATGCAGCTACAAAAGTTGGGACCTTCACCTATCATACTTTATCTTATTGAGTGAAATGTGGGTATACCCCTTTAAGTTAGTCCATGGGAGCCAAAACTACGGACAGAAACGTGGGCTATACCATTTATTTCTGGATAGCAGAATGAGCAACACATCTATTAGAAAATTGTTTGATTTGCTATTATACATAAATAAAAACAATAGTGGACCTTTAATGTTGGGGTCAATGCAATATGTTCACTCCTGCTCAAGATATCAGAAGATGTTAAGAAGTAGGGGGAAAAAAGAAGCTCTAGGAGGATACACCCATACAGTCACCAAGACTATACTACAGCATGATTTAACAGTGTCCATAGGTAGGAAATGTTGAGTTTTGCAGTGTCAGGGTAGTTAAATTGATCTCCTGGATGGTCCTATGAGCTGCACAGATTTTGGCCCACTGGATTTTTACTTGTGAAGAAAAGGAATAAAATATGAAAAATGCATCATCCAAGTGTGCAGGACACTAGATGTGTTGATGTAAATTCTTTAGCAGCGACACAAACGCATCTGTATTTGTTTGCAAGTGATAACTGTGTAGAACGGTTTCTGAAGTTTCTTTAACCCACGAAGGTCTAAGCCCATTTTGGACTTAAAGGGGTGTTATCGTTTGAGCTGCTCGTGCTGTTCAGCTAATTTTCTCAGATTGAGTTTGAAATCCAGGGGCGTGTCTCTCCTGTCAGCAGGCGTGTCTCTCCTCCAGGAGGCTTTGTCCCCCCTCACTGAAGAAGTGTGACATCATCATTTTGTTTAAAGCAGGGGATGCAGAAGGTTGTCTGGATAAAACAGCTCTGTAGCCTCCTGCCTGCTCCTTATGTCTGCAGCCTTGAGGCTCCAAACTCCAGCAAGCACCTGTCATATGTCTTAATTTACACACAACTGAAAGCCAGCAGCTGTTACTTCTAGTGGTGTTCATCTAAATTGTACTGACAACAGGCAGAGACCTTTAGGGCACATTCCCACTGCACAGGACAAATACTATTTGTCCTGTTTTGCGCCCGTACCCACAGCCACAGTGGGGGGGCGGCTTTTCTCCGCGATGAGCGGAGAAGAGCCCTCCCCCCTCCCCCCTCCCATTGGAGAAGCACCATCTTCCGTCGGGAAACCGGACGGAAGACTGTGCTTCTACAATATTTTGCCGCCGGACCGCCGGCGGCAAAACCGTCCGACGGCAAAGCCTGTGCAATGGGGACTGCTGCACAGGTTTTGCATACAGCACAATTGTGCTCATTTTCGGCCAGTTTTCATGCGGTCTGAAAAACCGCAAACCGGCTGAAAAACCGGCCGAAAACCCTTGCCGTGTGGACATACCCTTACTCAACTACAAATGTCAGCTTCAAGTAAAGATCTCTGCTTCCTGTCAGTGACATGTGAGTGAAAACAATGGGGGGAGAAGCAAATCAGCTTTGAGAGAAGGCCCTGCTCAGCTTGTAACTAACTTGGGCTGGTGGTACAGAGGTAGAGAGAGCAGTGGTAGACTATTGGTTTTACAATGAAGGGGTTTGGAGTTCTAGCCCCTCACAGGGTATATTTTTTTTCCCCCTAAATTCTACACATATGTAGAGAGACCTAAAATATATATGTTAATCTCTATAATGATATATATACACATACAGGGCTCCCCTATATCATGTCTCATCCCCCAGAATATATGCATTGTATCACGTATGTTGGAAGTACTTGGTGTGACTGCAAGGATAGGACACTATATAGGGGAGCTTTGTGTGTGTATTTTCATATCTTTACATATGTGTACAAATTTTAAAGAAAAAAAAAAAAAAAATTACTGATGGGGCTTGAACTCCCAAACCTCTGTCTTGCAGGGCTGATCACCTAAGCGCTGCACCACACAAGCAGCTTATACAGGCACAGAGTTGAATCCTTATGTTATACACTACAGATGATGACATCATAAGGAGGCGGGGCTTGCATTCGATCTAAGGAACAGAACGCCTTCTTTTCCAAGTAGCAGCTTAAGGACTGGATCTGTGAGGAGGTTAAATCAACCTCTTGGCAAAAGCCCCTTAAACAGCCAGTAATTGCCCAGAACATTGACCCTAAAGCTGGGAGATGTACATAGAGCCAGCAGACCTTGGTTTCACTATCGATTTTAACAGCTCAGAGGGGAGTAAACAGAGAGTGTGCAGACAGCCAGTCACAGCGCAGGGGGCGTGGCCGGGGCGTATCCCAACAGGCTGAATGAAATGTCAGCCTGCCAATCACAGTGCAGGGGGCGTGTCTAGGATGCGAGAATCGACCAGGGGGCGTTCTGACCAGCAACAGCAGAAATAGAAGACAGATTTACAGAGATGCTCATAGCTGCTAAACCAAGTGACAGAGGTAATGCAACCCAATTACAAAAGTGCTTATTTTTTACTGTCCCATAATCTGAGACATGATCTTTGTAACGATAAAACCCCTTTAAGAACAAAGCCCTTTCAAATCTGACATGTGTCACTTTATTGGAGAATAACTTTTTAATGCTCTTACCGTTCAATGTGATTTTGAGATTGTTTTCTTGTGACATATTGTGCTTTAAGTTAGCAATTAATTTTGGTCGCTACAATCCTTGTATATTTGTGAAAAATATCAAAATGTTGTGAAAATTTGGAAAAATTTTCCATTTTCAAAGTTTAAAAATGTCTGTGTGTAAGACAGATAGTCATACCAAACAAAATAGTACATAATGAACATCTATCACAAGTCTACTTTATGTTGGCATCATTTTTAAACATCTCTTTACTTTTTTAGGACATTAGGAGGCTTTTAAATTTAGTAGAAAATTGTAACATTTTCAAGAAAACACAGATTTATTTTTTTTTTTTTTTTAATGACCAGTCCAGATCTGACATAGCTTTGAAGGGCCTTTATTTTAGACACCCCCATAAATGACTCCAACTAAGAAACAGCAACCCTCTAGTTATTCAAAAAAACAACACTTACAAAGTTTGTTACCCCTTTAGGTATTTCACAGAAATTAAAGCAAAGAAGATGTGGAATTTCAAAATTTTATTTCTTTTGGAGATTTTCAATTTTAATACATGTTTTACTGGAGCACAGTAAATATGAACAGAGACATGCAAATTAATATTGATTCCCCCAATTCTGTTGTGAGCTATTTGACTCAACCACAAGCCTCAGAGTAGGAGAAACACCTACTGGACTTTGTGGTCTCATTTTCATTAGGATTTTTTTAGGCGTCATTAGCGGTTTAGCACACCCTAAGGTGCTAAAGCTTAACAAACACCCCTAAAAAGACCTCATTTGCAAAACTACACCCCTTAGGGAATATACCCAGGGGTGTAATGAGTATATTTTGACCCCCACGGGTGTTTTTTTAATTTTTTTAGCATTGGACCATGAAAAAAAACAAATTACAGTTTTCCAAATTATAAACAGGTCAAGCAGAACATTTTTTTATTTTTACAAGAAATGTTAGTGAAAAGGCACTTCAAAATTTATTACCCAATTTCTTATAAATTTGGCAATACCCAATATGTGGGTGTAAACTGCTGTTTGGGTGCATAGTAGGGCATACAGGGAAGGCAGCACTATTTGGCTTTTGGAATGCAGATTTTGGTGGGTGCCATTTCACATTTGTAGCAGAACAGGTAAAACCTTCCAGAAGTCATTTTGGAATCAATACCACTCAGCGAACCCATCTAAGGGTGTATTATGCATATTGGGCCCAAAAGTGTTCCATGTTTTTTTTTAGCTTTCGCCCATGAAAAAAACAAACTTGCTTTTCCGCTATTGTTTTTCGGGTTTCATTTTTATAGCGTTCGCCGTGCGGTATAAATGAAAAGAACTTTATTATGTAGTTGGTACAGTTACAACAATATAAATTTTATATAGTTTTTTATGTTTTACTACAATAGAAATTAGTTCGTAAAAAATTAGGTTTTTAGATCGTTATAGTTTGACAGCGATAAGTTTTTTTATCTT
Source organism: Phyllomedusa bahiana (assembly GCA_025379985.1). NCBI lineage: Eukaryota > Metazoa > Chordata > Amphibia > Anura > Hylidae > Phyllomedusa > Phyllomedusa bahiana. The sequence goes on from JAODAL010001770.1 coordinate 148,993, forward strand.
TCAGGATATGGAGCTGATTAAGGGCTTTTTTTTTTGCGTTGTGAGTACCATTGGCACCATTTTAGGGGTTAATATGACACTTTGATTTTTGGAAGGTGGGGTGAAAAAAAATACAGCAATCCTCGTAGTGTTTTTTATTTTTTTACAGCGGTCACCGTGCAGTATCAAGAACGTTAAATTTACTCTGCAGGTCGATACGATTACACTTTCATTTAGAAAAGAAAACATGTTTTTGCATCACCATAGTCTGAGAGCCATAACTTTTTTACTTTTCTGTGTATGGAGCTGTGTAGGGACTCATTTCTCACCGATTGAGTTGATGTTTTTATTGGTATCATTTTTGCGAGACACATACAGCGCTCACCGAGCAGTATACATGGCATGTTAATTTTACTCTATTGGGTGATACGATTAGGACGATGATACCCAAGTTGTAGCAGTTTAAATAAAAAATATATATATTTTGTAAAACAATGTTTCTGTATCGCTCTCTTCTGGTTTGCAATAACTTTTTAATTTTTCCGTACACAGAGATGTATAATGACTTTCATTGGTACCACTTTAGCATTTTTATGAGTTTTCGATTGCTCTTTATTCCACTTTATGTGCAGTGGGATGAACAAAAACCAAAATTCTTTCATTTTTTTATTTTTTTTATGCCGTTCATCGTACTTGTTAAATAACGTGACAGATTTATAGGTTAGGTCTTTATGCACACAGTGGTGCCAAATAGGTTTACTTTTTTTATTTTTTTTATCTTTTTTGGGATGATTGATATTTGTAATGGGTAATTGGCAGTGTGCATCTTTTACTGCATTTTTTATTTTTGCTTTTTACTTTTTATTTTTTTCACTTGTCCCAATATGGAACCATATTCAGTGATCATTAGATTGCTGCTATAACACACATATAATACAGTGCAGAACGTCTAAGCTGCATTATACCAACTTTCAATCATCCTCTCAGACTCCACCTCCAGACCCTGACAGGACTACGTCATAGATAACCCATGATCTCATTGTGGGGATTCCGATGCAGGACAGACGGAGTTCCCTTCCTCTGTTACACTTTTTAGCTCTTTAGTGCGGCAGCTAACAGGTTGAAGCGACGGAAATGGAGGTATGTGCCCACTCGATCACCATGACGTTTCCATATGTCATGGTGCGTTAACAGGCACTGCACCATGACCTACAGAAACAACAAGGTGCGTTAATAGGTTAAAACCATTGTAATATTTTGACACTAAGGGTCTCATGTATGAAAACTGTTGTGGTCTAAGACTTTCTTTGTTGCATATAGAAACCAATCAGAGCTCCCCTTTCATTTCATATAGTGCTGTAAAAAATGAAAGAGGAACTCTGATTGGTTGCTATGGGCAACAAAGAAAGTCTTCGGCCAAGACAGTTTTCATACATGAGGCCCTAAATGCATAAATGACTATACTATATACATGACTATATTTGTGATGCTGTTGCACTGCCAAGTAGTACATTGTTTGTGCATATACAACATTAGTTTGCAAATGTATAAAAATAAAGTTTGAATAAAGTTTGTCATTGTTTTTTAATCAGACTTTTAATATGCATTAAATAAAACAAATGTTTTATCTTTATATGAAACTGGGACTTTGTGCCAAAAATATTCTTTTAGGATGTAAATGTTAGATATACGGATAAGACTTTCGGAGAAATAGTCGGCACTCCAATATATTGAAAACGTGAAATTCAACATTTATTTTAGGTCATAAAAGCACCATCGGAGTATAGGCGTAGCAGAAGTAGCATCGTTTTGGCTTTTAGCCCTTCTTCAGGCTTCAAAACATCCGGTGATCGTATAGAAAATATAGCAATAAATGGGTAACCACTCCTGCAGTACCTAACTCAACATTCACCGATACCTCATCCATTTCTTTGTTCATTTTTCTCCACAGTATCCTCAAGTTTACGTACGCCACTTATTTATTTTATACAGTGGGCTACAAAAGTATTCATCCCCCCTTGAACTGTTCCTCATTTTAAACGTTACAGCCCCAAACTTAAATATATTTTATTGATATTATGTGATCGAGCAACACCAAATAGCAAGTATTTGTGAAGTGTAAAGAAAATGAAGTTTTTCCAAATTTTTGCATTTTAAAAAACTAAAACCGGTGGTGTGAATATGAATTCAGTCAATACTTTGTAGAACCACCATTAGCTGCAGTGACAGCTGCAGTCTATTGGGGGATGTCTCTACCAGTTCTGCACATCGAGAGGCTGCAATTTCCACCCTTTATTCTTTATTCTCAATCAGATTGGTTGGCGAACATTTGTGAACATCAATCTTTAAGTCATGCCACAGATTCTCAATGGGGTTTAGATCTGGACTTTGACTGGGCCATTTCAGCACATGAATATGCCTTGATTTAAACCCTTCCATCGTGGCTTTGTGGTTATGGTCGTTGTCCTGCTGGAAGGTGAACATACACCCCAGTCTCAAGTCTTTTGCAGCCTCTTATTGGTCAGGAGGAATGGGCCAAAATCCTACCAACTATTGTGAGAAGCTTTTGGAAGGATATCCAAAACATTTGACCCAAGTCATACAATTTAAGGGCAATGCTACCAAACACCAATGAAGTGTATGTAAACTTTTGACTTTGCAGAAAGTAATAAAAATTCTCTCTCATTATTCTGGCATTTGGCAAATATAAATAATTTTGGTAATCCTAATTGACCTAAAACATGTAAAGTTTATTCTGATTTAATGTCAGATAGTGAGAAAAACATGCATATGTGTCTTATATAGTGTATTTAAACTTCTGGTTTCAACTGTATATACCAACAAACCAGTATGGGCCCCGCTGCAAACTACATTATTTCAGCATCCAAAATATCAGTAACCCTGATGGAATTTCAAGAACAAACCAAAAAAACAAAATAGAATTAAATAGTACTGCAAAATAAGTTCGTACCATTGGTTTACAGTAATTCCGGATTGCTTCCAAATGCTGTTGTACCTGAGGATGATCCTTATGAATTTCTGGGATTTGTAATAAAGAGTGCACAAGGATATCTTTTTCAGCCTAAGGAGAAAAAATATGTATTAAGAACATAATATATATATTTTAAAGTAGAATAAAAAAAGCCAATCAGTGCCATTCAATTGCCATTGACCTCACAGCTCACACAATATTCACTTCCTGAGTGGTGATGTCAATGGAACAGTACGTTACTGCTGAAGCCACGGACTGTGGTAGTCACATTCCGTTCAGAGTGACAAGAAATATAAAGAGACCAGAGACACTACCAGCAGCTTCAACGTTGGATTGGCAGGGAGTATATACATTTGAGGGGGATTACATACATAACATAGATCCAAACAAAATGCAATGACAACACTTATTGATTAACAACTGGTACAGAGTTAGAGAGAACTCTGCCTGCGAAGGCTTACCATCTACAATAGAGGAGGATGAGACAGACGGCGGACATGTTTGTGGGGTGATGTCGTGGCAGCAGGATTATTGTAAATTGTAGGCTAACCGGAAAAGAGGGGTTTTTAGGGTGGTTTTGAAACTAGTGAGGGCAGAGGCGTGTCGGATGTGTTGGGGCAGTGAGTTCCAAAATGTGGGGGAAGCACAGGAAAAGTCTTGGAAACGGTTGTGAGGAGCTGACAAAGAGAGCAGAGAAGAAGGTTTTGTGAGGAGCAGAGACTGCCTCAGAGGAGGTATCTGGAGATGAAGGCAGAGATGTACGGGGGGGGACAAATTATGAATAGCTTTGTATGTCATGGTTAGCGACTTGTGAATTTGCTGGTCAATGGGTAGCCAGTAAAAGGAACTGGGAGAGGGGAGTGGCAGAAGATTACCAAGGAAAGATATGGATCAGACAGGCATCAGCGTTGAGGATGGATTGAAGGGGAGCAAGAGTGGTAGACGGGAGGCTGCAGAGAAGGATGTTGCAGTAATCTAGGTGGGAGATGACAAGGGCATGGACTAGCATTTTTGTAATATCAAAGTTAAGGAATGAGCAGATTCGAGAAATAATCTTCAGGTGGCGGTGGCAGGCAGAGGAAAAGGCTTAGACGTGTGGAGGAGTCGTCACAGGTTATCCCGAGGCAGCAGACTTGCAGGACCGGTGAAAGTGTAGAGCCATTGAATGTGGTAGAAACATCAGGTTGGGGGATAGAGTTGGACGGTGTAAAAATGATGAATTGAGTTTTCTCCACATTTAGTTTTAGTAGGCAGGAGAAGAAAAAAAAGGATATAGGCAATAGACATTTTGGGATCATGGAAAGCAGATCTGGGCTGTAAAGTTTTATGTCATCAGCATGCAAGTGGTACTGAAAGACAGACATGCTTAAAGAGTTTTGAGTCAAATAGAAGCAGTGAGATGGATAGATAGCTGGCCAGAGAGGAAGGGTCAAGAGATGGTTTCTTAAGAATGGGTGTGATGGTGACATGTTTAACCACCTTAACCCACTTGCTTGGACATATGGGTACATTCTAATGGCTTTTGGGAGTTGTGAATTTTTTTGCGGTTTCCCAGTATATTCTATGGTACGATGAATGAGACCATTAGAAAGTACATCCTGTCCTGCAAAACAGGTGGAAAAATAAAAAAGTAATGGCTTTTGGAAGGCAGGAAGGAGAAAAATAAAGAGTCATTTTTTTTTCTTTGGAGGGGTAAGGGGTTAAAGGAGGAAGGGAAGATGACAGAGGTTAATAATAGTGCTGTTATTATCACAGTCCTTACCTATTTTTTCAACCTAAGAGTTAGAATGAGGTGGGATGGCAGTGGGTCAAGATTACAGGTAGTGAGGATAGATTTAAAGAGTAGAGAGGAAAGATTGTCATGTGTAACAGTGGAGAAGCAGGTTAAGGGAGAAGAGCATTGTGCAGGTATAAAGGTAGGCGATGGGGACTGTGAGGTGAAGTTTTCTCTGACAAGGTTGATCTTGTTAAAGAAGTGGGCGGAATGTCCTGGCTGTCATTAATAGCTGACATCTGCTGCTATGGAGCAGATTTGACTCTCTACTCCTTTACCGACATCATGACAAATATACATCAAATATTGGTAAGGGGTTAAAAAAACACCTCTATTTCATTTAATAAAACATGATTATACGCCCAGAGGATGCTATGAGTTTGGCATTACAGATCTGTAATGCAACCATTTGTATAAGCCTCACAGACAAAATACAGGCAGTCCCCGACTTGTGTCGTTCCGACTTAGGTCTGTCCCCTAGTTATGAACGGGGACCGGAACGACGCAAGCCAGGGACAGCCGACAGCGTCCGGGCACTGCGGTGGCCCGGGCACTGTCAGCGATCTTTGCAGCTGCATGTGACTCCTGAGAGCGCATACAGCTGACTGCCATGGCCTGGGCACCGGCGGGGATCGCTTCAGCTGTATGCGACTCCTCCCGAAGCGCATACAGCGGAAAACTCTATTGCGGAGCAGAGAGCGAGCGCTTCTTGCTCCGCAATAGAACTCCGGAAGGCCACAAGCAGACCTGCGACCTTCCGGAGTCTCCGGCACAGGCAGCGTGCGATGTCATCACGCTGCCTGTGTAGCCTGATGACATCACCGGCCTGTGCCAGAAGACCAGGAGTCGGAGGTAAGCCACAGAGCAGCGGAGGAGTGAGGGGAGTATTTTTTTTTTTTTTTTTTTAATAAGCCCTGTCTATACCTGACTATGAGGGGACATATACCTGCCTATAAGGGGACATATACCTGCCTATACCTGCTCTGGGGGATCTATCCCTGCCTATACCTGCTATAGGGGACCTATACCTGCCTATGAGGGGACATATACCTGCCTATACCTGCTATGGGGGACATATACCTCCCTATGGGGGACATACCTGCCTATACCTGCTATGGGGGGACAAATATCTGCCTATACCTGCTATGGGGGACATATACCTGCCTATGAGGGGACATATACCTGCCTATATCTGCTATGGGGGACATATACCTGCTATAGGGGATATATACCTGCCTATGAGGGGGCATATACCTTCCTATGGGGGACATACCTGCCTATACCTGCTATAGGGGACCTATACCTGCCTATACATGCTATGGGGACATATACCTGCCTATAATTACACACCATACACGTACTAAATATATTGGTTCCGACTTACATACAAATTCAACTTAAGAACGAACCGACAGTCCCTAACCCGTATGTAACCCGGGGACTACCTGTACTGGTCAGATTTTCCGACCGTTATAGTCTTTTTTTGGCACATAAGGTGGCGGCTTTTGTCCATGGTTTGCAGATTCAAGCTGTCCCCCTTCACACTCACATGTTCATGTTCTGCCCGAAAACCTGAACAGCTGAACATCCGTGCAGTGTGGACTGCTGCACAGTTTTCTATTTAAGTCTATGTACAAGGTTGACAGTCTGTTTACTGTAACTCCGACTGAAAACCCTTGCCATGGGGACAAGCCATGCACTGACCTGCACATTCTTTGATAAGTTGTCATTTGAGATTCAGGTTTATCCTGTACTCAGTTTAAGTGACAAGGATTAGCATCCTCACAGCTACCATTTTCAGCCATTTTGGCTCCCACACACTGCATGTTGTTAGCATAAGCATGGGTCTGCTGCAGATCCAGAAAATGGAGTTTAAAACATCTCTTCTACTAGTGGCGTTCCATTTTTACTCACCTTTTGGGGCTGTTAAAAGAAGGTGGGAGGAAAAAAAAGATTCTAACTAAGAACCACAACAGAAAATGATCAAAGTGGGTATCCCATTAACAGTACTTCCTACCTATCCACAAGATAGGTGATAAATGTCTGACCTCTTTTGGTCCCACCCTAGACTCCAAGCTTTGGCTATCTTTGTCAGTCCCATAGACTTCAAATGGAGTGGAGACTTGCATGTTTGACCATCTCTCCATTACATTTGTGGGATCCTCATTTATTGTGTATGCAATTAGACACTTATCACCTGTCCTGTGGATAGGCAATATGTATTAATTGTGAGACAACCCCTTTAAATATGGTTCTCTTTCTAAATTAAATTGTTAAGACCTAATATTGCACTGCTTTCAGAGGTTTGTGGTCACCCACAGCTTACATCCATGCTAGATGGTTGTCAACTCAACATATCCAATTTGTCAGATCTTAAAGGATTGTCTTCAGCAGATGATTCTTAAAGGGAACCTATCAAATAGGTTATGCCCTCCTTGCTGAGGACAGCACAAGCTAGTGTCAGACCTGCTGTTTCCAGCACTGTGTCCCTTATTCTGTAAGATGCTGTAGTTTTAGAGTATTTAATGCTCAAATCTGCAGTTTTCAGCCAAAAAAGTCATGAAAAGAGTCCGTTTAATTCATACCCCGCCCACCTGAGGCTAGCCCCGCCCATCTCATAACTGAGTAACCTATTACTTTGAATAGGCAGAACCATGTGATTAACTGTCAGGTGGGTGGGGCTAATCTTTGGTGGGCGGGGATACCACCTGCTCATGAATAAGCTGGACTCTTTTATGGCTGCAAACCGCCAGATATGAGCTTTAAAATACTCTGAAACTGCTGCACCTTTCAGAATAAGGGACACAACGCTGGAAACATCATTACAGGTCTATTTTATGTTGTTTTTTTCATAGGATAATTACCTGGAATAATACTTAACAGTAGGCATGACTAAGCAAATGCTTTGTGAAATGACCAGTGTACCTCTGGGCAGTAACGTAGGAAGATGCTCATCAAATCCAAGCAGCGTACTGTCACCACCACATCTTCACTGCGAAACAAGTGAGTCAGACTAGACAGAAGGTCTTTTTCTTGAAGACGCTGACAATAGGCAGGCCCAAAGTCTGCTATATTATACAACACGGTAAGAACCTGCAATAGTCATAAAAGTTTAGGGAAGACCTTCAGATGTAACAAATGACATTAAAAGCAAGTCTGTCTATGGGAGACCTACCAGCACAATAATATCCTTAGAATGACCAAAGAACTGAAACAGAGCAGGAGTCAAGTTTAAATGCAGCAGTGCAGAAGATACAACAGGATCATCCGCTATAAAATGAGAACATGCAAAATATGATATTAAATGACATTTTCCAAAATTACTTTCTTAAATATATCAGTTTAAGTTTCTCCTTGGAGAAAGCGCCATAGAGGTCTGTGGAGAACTACAGGCAATGCAATTCACGACCTTTTGAAAGTAGCGTCCCTTGGCTTCAAATCCATAGTCCTATTTCAAGGCTCTCGAATGGGTCGGATGCTACTTCCAGAAGGTCCTCGCTCTCTGACCTGTAGCATATTTGAATTTTTACATTCTCATCACATTTATTACAGTGCCTTACTTCCAAAATGTTGTATACCACAAACAAATGACATTTGGGTCTCTCAGTGTTATGTCTCTCAATACTGGTATAATAAAAGGATAATAATTTATTGGTGCCTCTATAGTTTTAAGCAAATATGGATGCAACTCTTATGGATGCCACTCCATACCTGACGGGCGCTGGCTGTTAAAGGGGTTTTCTAATCAGGCTGTTTCACAGAGCCTGATCTTCACAGCCAGCTTCAGCTTTCTACCTCCTGCTAAGGCTATTGACAGATCTACAGCAGTGACTGGCATATCAGCTCTGTTATTCCTAGCTGACCCTGTGAGAAGGACATTGGTAATGGAGAAGTCTTAAAGGCATAGAAAAAGATTAAAGTTTGTCAGTAAGAAACCTAAACAAGATCCTGTGCTGCTGATAAGGCACAGCAAGAAGGGACATCAGCATCCCGGACACTGCTAGATTACAGAGAGATAGTCACAACTCTGACCACTGCTCCTAGAAAACAGAGACATGGTTGGTAACCTAGGAATGCTTGGGTACACAAGCAGGAGTTAAGAACTGCTCTAGCTCTGAAAGGAAGCAAAATGAGAACAGAAATGTATTTGGTAACAGTCTTTACTTACCTTTGCCTACATGTTAAAAGCTAATCAATATTGTGAGACTACCCCTATAATTTCAACTGACAGCCGCAAGAAACCGGAAATCTGTGAGTAAACATGATCACAGCATCGAAAAGATTGAAAAATAGTGGACTGGTCCATTGTGACCCCCATCAAACCCCTCACAATGTGATGGTGGGGTTCAGAATATAAAATTTTATACGTTAAAAAATAACTTATTAATAAGAAAAATCAACAAGTTGAACATAATTAGCATCACCACGTGTAAAAGTCCAATCTATTAAAATCTAATATCGGTTCAGCACAGCGAACATCTGTGTCTTTTTCGGTCACTTCATGTCCCCAAATTTTTGGAATAAAAAGTTATCAAAAAGTCACATATATCTTAAAACGGTACCAATGAAAGCTACACTTCAGGCCAGAAAACACAGCCACACTTAGGTCCACAGATAGAAAAATAAAAAAGTTATTGGTTACTGAATATGACGCTGCAAAGCAAATGTAAAAAATCAAAAACATTTTTAATTTTTTTAAAGAATTAAAACGTAACAAAAACTCTTTAAATTGATAATTTCCATAATCATATCAACCTGCAGAATAAAAATAACATGTCATTTTACTGCACACTGAACTACATAAAAACGAAACTCAAAAAAGGTGCAATTGAATCTTTTTCATAATCCATCCTGCAAAGAATTTTTAGGGCCACATGTAGGAAAACTGTCTAGGTCTAAAATTCACTTTGTTGTCAATAGCAACCAATCAGAGTGCCCCTTTAATTTTTCTAGAGCACTTTATGAAATGAAAGGGGCGCTTTGATTGGTTGCTATGGAAAACAAAGTGAATTTTAGACCTAGACAGTTTTCATACATGTGGCCCTTAGTCTTTTCATTAAAAAATACATCCTGCAAAAAACACGGCTAGATAGAGATAAAACAAAAATGTTGGGTCTTGGAAGGCAGAGAGAAAAACATGATGTAGACAGAAATCCCTTTGGCAGGAAGGGGTTAATTTACCTGTGAGATTATTAAGGGTCCACAGACACTCTTTCACCATGAATGTATGTTCTTTCTTAAATTGTTGCATGAGAACAAACAAGGCCACAAGGAGTCGGCCATCTTGAATCTGAACCTTGTTGCCTGAAGAATCCGTTTCTGTTAGAAGGTTTCCCAAGCAACGCACTATTGGGCAAAGCAGCTGTATTGTGGGAAGAACATATTTGATATTTTATATACTTATCAAAATTAACTTCTAATACACAGTGATTGTTTTAAATGAAACAATTAGATTTGTTTTGCATGTCCATTATGGGGAAATTTGCTATGACTATGACCATTAACCACTAGTTGCGAGGTGGGCGGGTCATGAAAAAAACTGACTCTTTTCTGGCTGAAAACTGCCAGATTTGAGTAGTAAATACTCTGAAACTGCAGCATCTTACAGAATAAAGGACACAGCTCTGGAAACAGCAGGTCTGTCACTAGCTTGTTCTGCCCTCAGCAAGGGGGGCATAACCTATGTGACAGGTTCTCTTTAACCAGTGCGAACCAACAGTAGCGCTATGCTCTAACAGTATGAAATATCAACACTAGTATTTAGTGAAAATACAGTTAAATATTTAAATTGATATAATCACTAAAATATTTTCTAATATACCATAGCCCACAAAATCCAAAAACAAACAGTATACTATGGATTATTGACCAATATTAGGATATGATAATGATAAAATGGTATAAAAATATATACAGGATATATAGTCATAACATATTGAGGTAATATATATTATTATACATCAGATATCCTTTATCAGCTTCTTCTCACAATCACCATAAATACTGAGTAGAAGTGGATGCTCTCACCCTTTACAAAGTTACCACCACCAATGGCATGCAGTCCCGACATGCGTTTTGCATAGGGCTTCTACTGGGGACTTCCTAGTGTTAGGATGGTATATGGGAAAAAGCTGATAAAGGTTATCAGATATATAATAATATACAGTATATTATCTCAGTATGTTTTGACTATATATTGTGTATAGATTTTTATACCATTTCATCATTATCATATCCTAATATTGTCCATTAATACATAATATACTGTTTGTTGTTGGATTGTGGGTGCTCTGGTATATTAGAAAATACACTGCTCAAAAAAATAAAGGGAACACTAAAATACCACATCCTAGATCTCAGTGAATTAAATATTCCAGTTGCAATTCTTTATTCATTACATAGTGGAATTTGTTGAGGACAATAAAACATAAAAATGATCAGTGAAAAAATGAATATCCCATGGAGGCCTGGATTTCGAATGATGCTCAAAATCAATGTTGGAAATCAAATTTCAGGCTGATTCAACTTCAGTGGAAATGCCTCAAGACAAGGAAATGAGGCTCGGTAGTCTGTGGCCTCCACGTGCCTGTATGAGCTCCCTATAACACCTGGCCATGCTTCTGATGAGGCAACGGATGTTCTCCTGAGGGGTCTCCTCCCAGACCTGGAGGGATTACAGCATCAGTCAAATCCTGGACAATCTGAGGTGCATGGAACGAGGCATGATGTCCCAGATGTACTTGACTGGATTCAGGTCTGGGGAATGGGCAGGTCAGTCCATAGCATCAATGCCTTCATCATGCAAGAACTGCTGACACACTTCAGCCACAGTCATGCATCAGACGGAACCCAAGGCCCACTGTACCTGCACATGGTCTCACAATGAGTGAGGATCTCATCCCGATACCTAATGGCAGTCAGGGTACCTCTGGCAGCACATGGAGGGATGTGTAGCCCTCCAAAGAAATGTCTCCACACACCATTATTGACCCACTGCCAAACCGGTCATGCTGGAGAATGTTGCAGACAGCAGAAAATTCTCCACGGCGTCTCCAGACTCTGTCATGTCTGCCACATGTACTCAGTGTGAACCAGCTCTCCTCCGTGAAGAGCATAGGGCACCAATGTTGAATCTGCCAATCTTGGTGTTCTCTGGCAAAAGCTACTCACCCTGTACAGTGTAGGGCTGTAAGCACAACACTGACTTGTGGACGTCGGACCCTCATGGAGTCTGTTTTTTTTTGTATGTTTTTTTTTTAATTTAATGTTTATTGAACAATTTTCTTTTAACATAAACATAAAACAATATAGAATTGTAGTCAAATAACAAAATTAAATATCATGTTGAAGACACAAACAGTCAATATTGCATGTCCATGAGCAAAAGACAGATGCAATTAAGGAAAAATGCAAATTGCAAGATAAATTAACGACTTGACTGCTTCAAAAAAGAGAGAAAGAAGAAAGGAAAAAAAAAAGGGGGGAAGGAAAAAAAAAAACTAACAGGTCCACCGGGGGAAAAAAGGCAGCATGGAAAGAGATAGGTAGCTTAAGGAGAGAGAGTGGTCAACACCAAGGGCCCACCCCCGCCCGGCTAGCCAAACAACCCGATAGGGCTTTAAATGCCTGAGAGTCTTGATAAAGGACCCACGGATGCCAAGTGCGCTCAAACCTGGTAGCATCTTCAGGAGTGCGAGCAATCAGTTCCTCCATTCGATAAAGAAAAGAAACCTCTTCTATCCATTCGGACACAGAAGGGGGTGAGGCCTGACGCCAGTGTCTAGGTATGATGGTTTTAGCCGCCTGGAGGAGGTGCCTAAGTAAGGATTTCTTGTAGGAGGCTTGCGGAAACTGGAACATATACAATAACGTGGCTTCTGGGGAATCAGGCACCACAACCACAGTGCAATTCTTGATAGCCCGAAGAACAGTGTCCCAAAACCTCCGGAGGACCTCACACTCCCACCAGATATGTACCATGGTGCCGGCTTCCTTGTTGCACCGCCAGCAAGTGTCCGGAACAGCGGGAAACCATTTGTGAAGGAGAACCGGCACTCGTTACCACCTAGAAAGGATTTTGTAACTAGTCTCCTGAGACTTGCTGGCGATGACGGCTTTATGGGTAAGGTGGAAGCATTTTCTCCATTGATCCATGGTGAAAGACTTCTGGAGCTCCTTTTCCCAAGCCACGCAATAGGAGGGAGGAGATTGCTCAGAAGGGGAAAGGAGCCACATATAAATCTGAGAAATTAAATGCCTAGGAACTGATGAGGAGAGACATAGTTTTTCCATAGGGGACAGGGCCCTGGTGAAGCTAATATTTTTTTTGATGGTGGAGGTGAAGAAATGTCTTAATTGAACAAACTCAAATAGGTTCCTAGGGGTGGGGTGGCCCCCCTTCAGTAAATCCGAAAGGAGGAGGAGCCTGCCCCTGTCGTGGATATGGGTGGCGAGAAGGGGGTTTGTTTTGGAACTTCCCAAAAACGAGTTTGAAGAGGACCCGGGTGGAAATAAGTGCATGGAGTCTGTTTTGACAGTTTGTGCAGACACATGGATATTAGTGGACTGCTGTTGGTCATTTTGCAGGGCTCTGGCACTGTTCCTGCCATTTCTTCTTGCACAAAGGAGGAGGTAGCAGTCCTGCTGCTGGGTTGTTGCCCTCCCAGGGCCCCATCCACATCTCCTGGTGTACTGGCCTGTCTCCTGGTATCTGCTCCATGCTCTGGACACTGTAGTGACAGACACAGCTAACCTTCTTGCCACAGCTCACATTGATGTGTCATTCTGGATGAGCTGCACTACCGGAGCAACTTTTGTGGGTTGCAGACACCATCTTATGCTACCTCTATGGGTGAGAGCAATGACAAAATGCAAAAGTGACCAAACCAACAGCCATAAATGATGAGAACAGAGAAATGGTCTGTGGTCACCACCTGCAGAACCACTCATTTATAGGGCTTGTCTTGCTAATTGCCTATAATTTCTACCTGATGTCTGTTCCATTTACACAACAGCAGTATAAACTTATTAAAACTCGGTGTTGATTCATTACTGGACAGGTTGGTTTCACAGAAGTGTGAATGACTTGGAGTTACATTGTGTTGTTTCCTTTATTTTTCTGAGCAGTGAATTTTGGTTATTATATCAATACTCATTATTTGATTTATATTCCTTCTGATATCACCATGTACAAAAAAATTTTTTATCCACCTATCCCTATTGGTATAAATAAATGTGCTGTGTATACTCTTTTTAATTATTTGGAATATTTAATAAAACAATTGTGATTTTTTTTTTTACTAAATACTGTTGCTGGTATTTCATACCATTAAAGCATAGTTCAGTTTGCTACGGTATGAATCTGAAATGAGAAAAACCTATTAAAATTGGGATTATTTCGTTTAGAGAAAAAAGGACTGCAGGGTTACTTAATAACATTATACAAATATATCAAAGGTCAATATAGAGATGATCTATTTATTCCCAGGACTGTATCCATAACATGGGGGGCATTTTCTGTGTCTAGAGCACAGGTCAAACTCAAGACCCACAGGACAAATAGTGGCCTGCTACGTCCTCCTTTGTGGCTTGGACAACTGTTGGAGACAGAAGGACTGGCACTCCACCTTCCCGGTAATACGTAGCCAGTGGTCGGCAAGGGTAGAGTTGCTAGCACAGGAAGTGGGTGCCAACTTGGATTTGGAGCTAGGCATGCACCTCTACACCAATTTCTTCAGCAACTCACAGTGGAACAGTTCTGATTGCCCTACCTAGCCACTAGCCACTTTCCAAAGCCCTCAAATAGCCCTCTGAGGGCAACCACAATGCTGATGTGGCCCTCATTGACACCCGTGGTCTAGAGGACAGAAGGGACTTCTGTACTAAGAGCAGTGCGATTATTTAACTCTCTGCCAGATGAAGTTGTCATGATGAACTCAAAGAGTTCAAAAGGGGTCTGGGCATTTTTCTAGAGTGTAATAACATTACAAGTTACAGTGACTGGGATTCCAGAGAAGGGTTGTTGGTACAAGAATTTATTCTAGTTTCCAGATTTGGAGTTGGACAGAAAATTTTAACCTAAAATGAAGACAATTGAGTTTTTTGCCTTCCTCCGACTCAACACTGATATAATAGGCTAAGCAGGATGGACATACGGTAAGTCTTTTTTCAGCCCTACAAACTATGTAACCAATAAATAGATAATTAAAGGGGCATTCCTATCTCCTAACTTTCGGGTCATGTGATCGGAATAAGAAGTCAGCGGTAAAGAACGTAGAGGGGGCCACGTATTCTCTGTTCTCTTCTATGGGAATCCTAAATAAAGCGGAACAAGTGTGCTCGACTGTTTTCAGAACTCCCATAAACATGAACAACAAGAATCATGTAAGCGCCGCCACCTTTCCATTCTGCAGCCGACTTGATTTACCCGCCTATTTATCAGTTCTTCTCACTTAACATTTATTGCTAGGTGAGTAGAGACATACTGTATCGACAAATTGATAGCAAAATCCAATTTTCAATTTTTTCATATATTTCCAGTAGGAGCAACAGAAGAATTGCACAACACAAATAAGTCGATCACGGATTGTTGTATCATGGGGAAGAGAAGATTATACTAAGATAGATCTGTTAGGAGAGTTTATTATAGTCTAGGAGCCTTAGATGATGACCTAGTACTAAATTGCTGTAATTATTGTGACCACAGTACTGTGCATAGATTTTAGGTAGGTTTGGAAAAAATGTTGCAAAGTAAAAATGCTTTCAAATAAAAGTTTTAATAGTTACTTTTATCAATTAATAAAATAAAATAAAGTGAATGACCAAAATAGGAATCAAAATCTGATAAGTACTCTTTGTCTTTGGAATCCTAGGAGAAATGATGTGGCCCCACAGAGCCCTGATCCTAACATCATCCAGTCTGTCTGGGGTTGCACGACACATTTGAGTGCGCCTAAAGTAGGCGCATCAAATATGCTAGCAATGATGTGCTATGTGCCTAAGTTAGACGCATCAGTTATGCTATGCAGGGTAGACCACACAGCAGATCTTTGACAGGTTCGTTCATTCAGACGCACTATACACTCATTTAGTACGCCTTAAAACTGGCGTGGCAGCACCTCTTTTCTGACATGTCGCCATGAGTGTTTATATTTTGTCCTCCGTATCCTCAAAGCTGTTGTTAAAGGGGTTCTACCACAAAGTAAAATTGATGCGGGAAGCATTTTCATCATTATTAAAAACTCTGTACCATTTTCGTTTTAACTGCTACCTTAGTGATCCATAGTGTACAGCTTGTTTCCAGGGGATACGACCAGGGATGAGAGCTCCTCAGTCCTGACTGCACATGTTCAGACATCACCTCTCCTTTCAGGCAGCTACTGTCAGTTTCAATTAAATATATGCGTTACCAAATAAAATCCAAATGTTTGGTTCTTGCAGGGACTTGAATCTAGGACCCCCATGCTATAAAGCAGAAATGCTAACCACTCAGCTACACTGCAGCTATTCACAGCTCATTACATAAACCAACCTTTGTTTGACTAGCGTGAGCACACTTTGGGAAAGGCATGGTGATGTCAAGTCTGCTGGGTCACATAATATGCAATTTGAACAAATTATACAGGCCCCTTTTGAATGCACTAAAAGCTAAAGCAGGACAAACCAAGCATGAAATGCCTTTTTGTTAAAAAGCCTTTAGAGACAGCCTCTATCCATGAGCCATAATAGGGTTCTGCCCCCACTCAGGCAGACAGTTTTAAAAGATCGGCCACTACTTTGGCTGCATGTAAGGCTATGTCTACACTGCATCAGAGAAAAAACGGCCCTTAAAGCGGCCGTTCTCTCTCTGATGCAGGACCGCGGCTTTTGTAACGCTTTGTGCAAAAGCCGCGGCCGCTTCTCGTTTTCCCGACGCCCCCCATACAACAGCATTGTATGGGAAGACGTCAAGAAGACGAGAAGCACCGGCGTATAATACAACATGTTGTATAATACGCCGCTGCCAAAAGACGAGCTGTGTAGACAGCAACTCGTCATTTCTATTGCCGTCTATGGCACCACACTGACGATCATCTCTCCGGCGCTTTTAAAAAACGAAACGCGCCGGAGATACGATCGTAATCATGTGCAGTGTGGACATAGCCTAACGCTAAATTTTTACTGCAGGTAAAATGTACAACAATGTCGGACCTATCACCTGAAAATGTTTTTATGAAAGATTACATCTATTTCTTATTCATGTGCGATCAAAAAACCTTGCCCAAAGCATATGTGCAAAATAACCTAATTATTGCTAGTCATTTAAAACAAACAGTTTCCGTCCATTAATAAAATATGTAGGTCCAGCAGTATTTTTGCTTACAGGAGATAATCATCACTGATTCCCCTTGCAGGAGTGTGAAATTCTAGTATTTATTTTAATAATGCAGGTTTAAAACTATTACCGAGAAGAAGCAGCAGCACAGGGATTTTTCATACACATGTTTTTTTTGTTTTCCAGGAGCCTCATTAATATTAAGAGCATACAGTAATACTAGACTGTTTCATGCACTCACCAGTTCGATGCCTGGAACTGATGTTTTCGTAACAAGGTTGGCTAGTTCAATAAGCAAATTCATGAGTCTGGATAAAACACCCTGAGCGATCAGCAGCATATTATTTACCTGGCTGGAAAACAAGAAATGAGAATTTCTGTAAAAAAACACATTTTTTGGTATATTATGATAGAGTACTGCTACAAATACTGAACTGCACATTTACACATCTGCAGTGTCACAGTGTTTAAGGAACAAGCATTACAGCTAACAGGAAATAATACAAATGAGGCTTAGATTAAAGCAATCTGATGTTAGGACTTGGGGTGAATCTTTGGTAATGTACATAGGTTTTATGTAAAGCTCAGGAACAGCATCCCTTGTCCAGGATTCTGCATGGCATATCTGCAGCAAAGTACTTCCTGCAGAAAAGATCTCTGCCAATTTCAGGACAGGTTCTATTCTGCCATGGATTGTTTTTTAAGTTTTTGGTGCAGATTTCAAATTTGGCTTGGCAAAAGATGAAACCCATGAATAAATCCACAGCATTCATTCATAACAGCTACAGTATGTTGCTGTAAAACTATATCCCACATCACTGGGCATTAGGTGTTACGGTCACATATTCTAATTGTGGAGGTTTACCCTTAGCCCCTGCAAGGAAGTGTGATGGTGCTCCATGTTGTGATCCCCAAAACACTCAATAAGCTGAAAAGTTAAAGAGGTTTTGCCATCTGGTAAAATCCTCTCTGAGGTCAACCTCACAGCTCTTCCTATTCATGTCAATCAGAGTCCCAAATATACCCAAGCAACTCCCATAGAAATGAACGGACAGCTGGCCTCAGAGAAGATTTTACTAGATGGCAAACCCTTTTGATAAGCACTAAGTCCTTCTGTCTTGAATGGTAAAATCTTTGCAATGGACGGGGCCGGCCTCTCTTTCACATTCACCATTTGCATTAAGCATCTTGAAAAACTTGCCCAATGCTCCTTTCACAATTTGAAGCTTTTTCCGAGGTGCGTTCTCAGGAGGTAGAATCTGATATCTTGTTATACGGGTTGTCCAGTTTAGCCAAAAATTATGTAAAAGCTACTGTTGCCCCATAAAATAAAAAAATAAAAAAATACTATGCTCACCTTTCTCCTCACCTCTGTTCCATTGCTGGCTCTTCCCGGTCTTCTGTTCACCTTTAGTCTTCATGTTAGTGCTGCAGCAGTCCCGTGCCACTCCCTTACGTCACCATTTGGAAGTGAACCTCTCTGAATGGTGATATAAGCAGACGTACGTGACCAGTGCAGCCAATCAGTGGCTCCAGCTGTGACGTCCCATTTGAAAGAAGTCAGAAACAAAACAGAAGACCAGGGTGAGGCAGCGCTGGAACAAAGATGAGGAGGACGGGGAGTATAGACTTTTTTGTTTTAGGCACCAGTAGCTTATTCTTTAATCTTAACCCTTTTAGGTGGTATTGGATTCACCCCGTGTATTAGGTTTATTGTTATTTAGTTATGCTCCTTAATTAGTGTTCATATTGTGCAGTATTCACTTTTATAAGCATTTAGCTTGATATAGGATAGGTAGATCCGAAAGCAGGTAAACATTTCTAATTAGCTCAGAAAGGGAACTTAAGGCAAAAGAAGATTTGGAGATATTAATTAGCAGACTGAGATCACACTGTGTTTTTTGCTACGTTCAAAGTATTCTTCGGGGTACTGGGAAAAAAGGCATCCCGGCAGAAATTGTGATGTTGCTGACGCATAAAGATCAATAGAGCAGACGTAGCCTTATGTGGACTATGTTTGCTCTATTTCCCGGTGGTATACGTTTTCCCTGTAGGACTCAAAAGCGTAGTCTACCACGCTTTTCAGTCCCACAGAGAAAGCGCATGGTCCCCGAATATAGAGCAAACATAGTCCACATAAGGCTACATTTGCTCTACTGATCTCTATGGGGCCAAAGCGGCTATATCATGGTATCTGTTGGGTTACCTTTTTCCCAGCAGTGCAAAGATACCTCGAAAATAGCAAAAATTGCTGTGTAAAGCCAGCCTTACTGGCACATTATACATCTGGTGAGGAAATCTCTACACTAATGTGACAATGCAAAAGAAGGAAAAACGAAGATAGTACTCCTTGTGGGTTACTGCAACAGTCAATTAAGAGTCCTAGTAGAAACACATAAAAATATGCACTTACCAGTGAGGGACAATTGTAGATGTTTTCCCATGGGATATTTGGCCACAAATTCTTTCCATTGGCACATGGATTTCTGTGTATAGTCACATAGATTTGGTATGCACACTGGAAAGACCCAAATTTGCTGTGCAGAAACCCAGCTTTTTGGCACACATCAAATCTATGTGACACTCTTCCCCATGAAATAAAATCTGGTCTGGTGTGGAGTTCGAAACACTACCAGATAGAAAGCTTTCCAATGGCATTTACCTGCACACAATGTAATGGAGACACCAAGCAAATTCAATCATCATTCCAAAGCCTTCTTCTGAACTACAAAGTAGCAGTCTCATAATATCCTGTACGAGTCCGGACTGTAGAACCATTCTGTAGAAAGAAAAAGAATGGCACAAATGTGGCTTTCCATAAAAGGAGTCTAGTGACAGTTTCCAGGGACTGCTACTTTTTAGAATGACATTTGCTCCCAAAGGACATGTATTTACCGTTGCACTTGCACCTTTTTGCTACAACATTAGCACCCTAAAGATTGGAGGCACTGTATGTTTTTAGACTTTTAGGAAAGCCATTCAGAGATGTGCAGTTGTGGTCACCATTGACATGACAACATATTCCAGTAATAAATAGGTGATACCTCTAGTTTCTTTTTTTTTACTTTCATATAAATACACCATATTGTGTTCAGGTATTTGGATTTTAAAATGTATCCTCATGTGAATATGACCTTTATTTTCTTCAGTGTATGTGTCAGAATGATTCTTTACTCAAGCTAAGATAAATACACTGGTTTTTAACGCAATGGGGAAGATCTATCAAACACTTGGGAGTGCGCTAGGCTTTTCTTGGGCTATATTCCGCAATAGATCCCGTGATTAGAAAATGTGTAGCTAAAAATTCTGCAATTCCCAACCATATTCCTCAAAACATTTGGACATTAAACCACCCACTTACGGAATTATTTTCTCAGGGGCTTCTTTTGCTTGCAGTAACTGAGAAAGTGCATAACCGGTGGCTTCTAATACAATCATGTGAGGGGACTGTGAAGTGAGAGAGGATTAAATTGTGCTGTAATTATAGTATAGTTAGAACATACTGTATGTTATAAAACTTGGATGGACTGTAAAATCTATTATATATGGTTTACCTGTGTGCACAGTGCAAAGGCAGGAAGCATCCCCTGCAAAAGTAACTGATTTCTTGCGGCCTCACTTTCCACAATTAGGTTACCCAATGTATACAAGCATAGTTCCTATAAAGACATAGACAACTTTGTACATTAAAAGGAGTATTCTCACTGATTAGCTTCAAACATGTAAGATAAGGTAAATAACGATTATCACCAAATACATTGCTGTTCCAATTTTGCTTCACTTCAGAGCTAGAACAATTCTTATCTTCTGATTAGATAAGCTTCACTAGTTACTGACCACCTCTCTCTGCTCTAGCAGTGGCAGAGATGGTGACATCACTCTCTTTTGTATCCTATCAGCAGAATGGAACTTGCTTTTCACTTTCTGTTCTTAACTTTCTACTTTTCAACTCCAATAGACCAGAGAGAAGCATTGTGCCATCCTGTCAGGTCTGTAGATCACATATCTGAGTATTTACACCACAGTCACTCAGCAGCTAACAATGTGTCTTGACAGCACGTAAGTTTTTCTCTCTTAATAGAAGCTTCCTTTTATGATGAATACAGTACTGTTAGCTCAGATATATATCCAGACTTCCTGCTGGAACAGTGTCGTTGGTGATGGAGGGGTCATGAAAAATAATGTCCCACTGAAGTGCCCACAACTTACACAAGAAGTGGGAGCCTGAAGAGGCTGTGTAGAGTGAAAACAGCCAGACGAGAGAACCCCATTTAAGAAACCGGTCTTGTTGCATTCCAGTATAAGCTGAAGATAATAGTCACCTATGATATGAGAAGTCTGCGAAGCTGAAGCAGAAAAGTTATGGTTTATGCAGTTACAGTGGGGAAAAAAGTATGTAGTCAGCCACCAATTGTGCAAGTTCTCCCACTTAAAAAGATGAGAGAGGCCTGTAATTGACATAATAGGTAGACCTCAACTATGAGAGAGAAAATGAGAAAACAAATCCAGAAAATCCTTGTCTGATTTGGAAATAATTTATTTGCAAATTATGGAGGAAAATAAATATTTGTTCACCTAAAAACAATCAAGATTTCTGGCTCTCACAGACCTGTAACTTCTTCTTTAAGAGACTCCTCTGTCCTCCACTCATTACCTGTAGTAATGGCACCTGTTTGAACTTATCAGTATAAAAGACACCTGTCCACAACCTCAAACAGTCACACTCCAAACTCTACTATGGTGAAGACCAAAGAGCTGTCGAAGGACACCAGAAACAAAATTGTAGCCCTGCACCAGGCTGGGAAGACTGAATCTGCAATAGGCAAGCAGTTTGGTGTGAAGAAATCAACTGTGGGAGCAATAATTAGAAAATGAAAGACATACAAAAACACTGATAATCTCCCTCCATCTGCAAGATCTCACCCCATGGAGTCAAAATGATCACAAGAACGGTGAGCAAAAATCCCCATATGGAGGGACCTAGTGAATGACCTGCAGAGAGCTGGGACCAGCGTAACAAAGGCTACCATCAGTAACACACTATGCCGCTAGGGACTCAGATACTGCAGTGCCAGATGTGTCCCCCTGCTTAAGCCAGTATATGTCTGGGCCCATCTGAAGTTTGCTAGAGAGCATTTGGATGATGCAGAAGAGTATTGGGAGAATGTCATATGGTCAGATGAAACCAAAGTAGAACTGTTTGGCAGAAACACAACTCGTCGTATTTGAAGGAAAGAGAAAGCTTAGTTGCATCCAAAGAACACCATGCCTACTGTGAAGCATGGGGGTGGCAACATCATGCTTTGGTGCTGTTTCTCTGCAAAGGGATCAGGACGACTGATCCATGTACATGAAAGTATGAATGGGGCGATGTATCGTGAGATTTTGAGTGCAAACCTCCTTCCATCAGCAAGGCATTGAAGATGAAACATGGCTGGGTCTTTCAGCATGACAATGATCCCAAACACACTGCAAGGGCAATGAAGAAGTGGCTTCGTAAGAAGCATTTCAAGGTCCTGGAGTGGCCTAGCCAGTCTCCAGATCTCAACTGAAAGAAAACCTTTATAGGGAGTTGAAAGTCTGTTTTGCCCAGCAACAGCCCCAAAACATCACTGCTCTAGAGGAGATCTGCATGGAAGAATGGGCCAACACACCAGCAACAGTGTGTGCCAACCTTGTGAGGACTTACAGAAAAAGTTTGACCTCTGTCATTGCCAACAAAGCATATATAACAAAGTATTGGGGTGAACTTTTGTTATTGAACAAATACTTCTTTTCCACTATAATTTGAAAATAAATTATTTCCAAATCAGACAATGTGATTTTCTGGATTTGTTTTCTCATTTTGTCTCTCATAGTTGAGGTCTACCTGTGATGTCAATTACAGGCCTCTCTCATCTTTTTAAGTGGGAGAACTTGCACAATTGGTGGCTGACTAAATACTTTTTTTCCCCACTGTAGTTTAATAGCAGGAAAAGATGGTTAAAGAGGACCTGTGGCCATTCCCAAAATTTCTGGTTTAGTAAATAGTAGCGTTCCCCATCAAATATCACTTCTGGAACATTTATTTAGGTCTCTATATTGTGCCTCATTCCTCCTGGAAATTTCTTATCACTTCTTCACCTGGAGGTAACCAATTGCAGAGTGTCCCTGCACTGTCTGATATTGAACAATTAGCGCTGACAGAATCAATATGTGCAGGGACACACCACTTGAAAATTGGAATGTTAACACCCATTTAACAGATTCAGCAATAGACTTCTAGAAGGAATAACAGAGGAATAGCACAGCAATGTGTCATAAGAGACAATGCCCTAGAAATGTTACATCAGGGGGAACACAAGTATTTCCTATAGCGGACATGTCATGAAATGTCATAGGAACTCTTCAAAGATTTTCGTGGTGAAAGAAAGAGACCCTGACTTTTCTTATGGATATTTTAAAATCAATAAAAGCCATAAAAGTGACAATATGTAGTGACAAATTGCTTATCATTTAAAAGTTGGAACCTTCTGCCACCACCTCCAACGTTGCAGCAGCACATTGTAGTAATTGCAATTTCTGACTTAAAACTCCTGCTGTTTTTTGTACAAACACTTTCATGGCTGTAAACGGACTTGTAACAGGTGGTGGAATACATTTTCATCATCATAATGCTGTGGTAGGAGCTACAGTACATGATGAGAAAGAATCACATTGCCTATACTACATGTAAGCAATAAAAGTACACATGGAACCTCCTGAACATGACAACGGTGGGTAGTTCTGCAAAGCAGTATAGGTGGCCATACACAATAGACAGAAGTGCAGTAGGTTGAACAATCAATCATCTGACCAATCATTTCACCCATGCAGTCATACACATTTTAGTCTATAATGGGCATAACAGTCATTCATACTGGCTATACTTGATCAATGACATCAGGTAAAGAGTAAACTATTTTTCTGAGAATGTTCTTTCATGGGAAGATCTCCATGGTCTTGCAAGATTTCAAACATGGCTAAATTAATTTCAGACACTAATGAGCCGTCATTGGTTGGGAGTGATTGATCAGCATCAAATTTTAACTCTTGAACAATCATTTGGTTGAAATCGTGCATTTTCATTTACTTTGGTAAAAACAAGCAGCAAATTTTTATTCCAAGTTTAAGAGCATTTTCTGGCTATGGCTAAGGCCTCTAGTCCAAAATGCGTCAGCAGTTTGCCTGCACCTTGTACCGTATCTATTTTCTATAAATGTTCTTAAACTTGGAATAAAAATTTGCTGCTTTTATTCACAGTACAGTTGAACAAGTGCTGGTCAATTATTTTTGGCTTTTATTGTGGATCATATGGTCGCTGCGCAGATGGCCGGGACCACTGCACTACATTCAAGTGAGCTGATTGAAACACTCTTTGCTTAGACTTTATTCCCATCTCAGACATTTATGGTATATCCTGTGAATAAACCAGAAATATCTGATAAGTGCATGACCCCAACCCACCCTCCTACATACTGACGCTGCCACTTTTCCATGGACTGCAGCAGAAGGACTAATCATGATGGGAAGCAGGGGGGGACCTCCGTTCTGAAATTGGTGTGGGTACCAGATGTCTGAGCTGCATCTCTCAGACATTTACGATCTATTCTATGGAAATTCCATAAATGTTTGAAATAAGAATACCACTTTAAGGTATCGTTCACATTCTGGTCTATCCAAATAAACAGAATTATGCTGCGTTAATATGCAACAAAGCTTTCACTAACCCTCCAGAAATTAATCTGCTTACCTGAAAATTTTCCTTAAACAGCAGAACTAAGCAGCAATCTAATTATCATCTAATAGCACATTACATTTTAATCACAACTACTTCTATCCTGTATTCCCATCTTCTACTGTACTATGGAATAAAGAAGAATTAAAGAGGACCTATGTCTGTTTTAGTACATACTTGTGTTCCCTGGAAAATATCAATTGGGGGCATCGCTTCTTAAATCTTTTTGTTTAATTGTTCACCTATTAGTTCTGTACAAATTCATTACCAATTTGTCAGATGGATGTCACCAATTGAGGATCCCTGCACAGTCAGTGTGTGCAGAAACTGGAATGGTGACTGATTCAGCAATACAATTCTAGAAGCGGAAAAGCACAGAATTATAAGAGAAGATGCTCCAGACTTGTTATTTCACAGGGAACACCGGTATGTACTAAGACACAGCATAACGAATAGTTTAGGATTTTCGCTCCTCGTCACTTTCAAGTTCTTTGTTTGCTGTCGGCAAATGGAAATATACTTAACATCCAGAGGCTGAAAAGCTATACAGACCTATTACTACTTTCAGCAGAGAAGTGGATACAGTTGAATCAAGTCTAGGCAATGCTCAGTGGGCTAGAAAGACTGAACTCCGGCCGTACGGATGCTCCCTACACAAATCCACTAAAGAGACATCTAAGTTATTATTTTACACATTGAAAAATCAAAATGTTTGTTAAATGTAATTTAGGAAAATCGTGGACCCATATTATCTCAAGCACACTACTGTATGACGGAAAGGGTTAATGCTATAGTTCATGGCTGAATGACCTGGTCATTGTAAAAAACACCACCTTGGAGTATGATACAAGCTAGAAATAAGCAATTAATATGGGCACATAAGACCTTGGACATTTTCAGATTTTATTTGTTGTATAAAATCCTTAGCACCCGGAATTTACATGTTTAAGACTCATGTGTTGCAGATTTGCTGTAGCACTTACCCGCTGCTTATATGGAATAAACTGCAGCACTAAAGTCACATGGAAAGACTTTGGTTGTAGTTCTTATAAACAGCATTGTGAACAAGAAGAGGCAAAGGGTTACTTCCTACCACCATTCCTTTGACAAACATTTTACAGGTTTAATCTCATGAAAAACATGCATGACCTCTCCACAGAATAGATGACAAATGTTGTATGGCTGAGGGCTTTACTGTTGGGACCCCACCAATCTGTACGAGGGTCATGGGTCACAGCCCAGCTCTGTGTTAATAGAACTGACTGAGATAGCCAAGTGTTGTACTCGCCTATCTGCTTCAGTCCCACTGCATTAAAATAAGGTTATGACATTTTGTTTTCATCCACTGGTCTTAATGAGATATTTTCACCACATTAATTAGCTTTAAGCATGTAGGCAAAGGTAAATCCAGACTATTACCAAATACATTTCTGTTCTGATTTTGCTTCTTTTCAGAGCTAGAGCAGATCTCCTCTCCTGCTTGTTTACACAGGTTTCTTTAGATACCGACCACCTCTTTCTGCTCTAGCCACCATGGCAAGATGGTGATGTGTCTTACCAGCAGCACAGGAGGTTGTTTAACTTTCTTACAAACCAAATGTAATCCTTTAATGCTTTGTAGCCTTTTGCCCTGCTGTTAAAACTCCTCCATCACCAATGTCCTTCTAACAGGTTAAGCTAAGAATAGCAAAGCTGAAATGCCAATCCCTGCTGTAAAACCACCCACAGCCTAAACAGGAAGTGTATGCCAGAAGAGTAGACTCTGTGAAACAGCATAGTATGAACACTCATTTAACTGAAAGTCTGCAGAAACATGTTTCAATACATTTGCCACATCTTCTAGTTTTCAGGCTAGGGGCTAGCATAGATTTCTGCTATAATTAACATCACTTTTTGGTGTAAATCATACCCTTCATTCTCAGCCCTGTACAAAAATTAGCTTCTCTGGGAGACAAAGTGTAATGAACATCCTCAAAAATGTGACTACAGACTTAGAAAATATGTTGGGACTGCAAAGTTCACTCATATATTGGATTGTAGATTTCAACTGAAGAAAATGGTCTCTTACCATGAACTCTGGGCTGCTCCCCGATAAATATGTCAGAAGGTATGATGTTGCTGGTAGGCATGCTTTACTGACAGCTGGATCATCTGAATTAGAGAGTTCATGCAGGCACCTTACTGCTTCCATCTGGATATTGGCGAACTGACCAGTGAATAACCCGATCAGAACCCGCATGCTGCCCTCTGCCCTGGGGTGAAACAGATGAATGCATATTATTACAAGGAAGAGCGAAAAATAGGATTTATTAGAATGAAAACAATGGCATACACAGCAACCAACATTCATGTCAACATCAATGATAATGATTCCACCATTATTCCTATTCAGTTACCCCATAGATGTCATGTAATCCTGCTGCTACAGACTGCCAGGAGGTCACAAGACTGACGCCATGTTTACTCCATGGGAGCTATTACTGTGGACTGGAATGTGGACCATTTTTTTTCTAAATAGAGGCCTACTGCATTGATATAAAAGGTGTACAAGCAGAAATTTTAATCCATATGTATTAGAAAACCGTATGATTTGGTGTTTTATACACAGTAAATAGAAACTGTATTAGAATAAGGGTATGTTTACACGACTTTATAGCAGGCGTATAGCGGCGTGTACTGTGCCCGCCGCTATACGCCTGCTGCTTAGAGGTACGCACTGGCCAGTGCGTACTTCTAAAGTGCTCCGGCCCCCATGCACTTACACTTTCCCCGATGTGTCAATTCTTCTGCCGGCACACAGTACGTGTTGGGGGAAGACGACAGGTAATCATGGCACTCTATGAGTGAATTTGCTGTAACTGAAGGGCATACTTAGGGCGTTTTGCAGTTCAATAAGAAAGTTTTGACTGCTATCAAGATATAATACTTAATACTAAAAAAAAAAAAAGTTGAGATTCACAGTGAGGTCTCATTTATATCCCATTTTGTGACTACATCAACGATATCCATTGGGATGCCATAAATAAAAGGACTGCAACATAAGGGTCTAAAGGGCTGCCATCGGTAGTTTCAGGGTCCCATACAGCTGAAGCATTTGGGCTCTGCCGCCCATTACCAATTGAAATCTTGCAGGTCCCTTTATTTTTTTTTTAAGAAAAATTTGATCAGGCTTTGATCTGAACGCTGATACGTATTTTACATTAAAATCAATTAAACTGAATGGAACATTGTTAAATATATATTTGGGTACGGATTTCGGTACGTGACATGTACGCAAATGCGTATTTCACAAAGGCTGTGTGAACATACCCTTAGGCTCTGTTAATATCTGCATGATGCTGTAACAGATCTATCACCGGACAGACGTCAGCAGCACCTGACGAACCCCAATTAATCATAATGGGGGCTTTTACATTCTGCTGGATGTTGTTTTGGCAGGGAAAACAGTGATACCTGGGAAGCAAATGTGAACAGATCTTCAGAAGCTTTTATTTTCAGATACAATTCACACTGGATGGATTTGCTGCGGAAATTTTTCACAGCAAAGGCGCAGCTAGATGGGCATGAGATTTGTAACACTCCAACCATATGGCTGGTACTGTAATTTCTCTAGGCTGTCAGTATTTCACACTGTCCTGTGATTCTAGCCAAAATGTCAAAAATAAACCATTGTAATACCTGATGAACATAAGCTGCACATCCTTGTTCCGAAGACACTGACGAAGAGCAATAAGTGACTTTAACTTGTCGGCTGACCCATGATGAATATCTTTAATAAGTTGCACAACCTTGAAAAATAAAGCATAGAGGAGCTGAACTAAAAGATATTACAAAACATTAAAATACCAAATATCAGGCCAGATCTGAAAAGCGACATGCACAGTGTAGAATACATGGACAGCAAACAATCTGCAATTTATTTGAAGGGGTTTTCCACTTACAATGGTGATGGTATATTTGAAGACATGCCATCACTTCTTAAGTGGTGGGGGTTCAGGCTGCTAGAATAAAGCATTATGGCTTCTTCCCGTTTTTTCCCACACTGTACCAGACATTCCAAGGGTATGTTCACATGGTGGGTTTGGACAGTGATTCTGATGTGGATTCCACATCTAGCGTGATTAACACTATACCCTATGTAAAAATCAGCATCATTGTTCAGAAGCCGCTGTTTGGAAGAAATCTGCCTTGGGCACTCCGGGTCATTTCTTCGCTGAAATTCCACGCTGGCAGTGTCAACGCTGAAAATGTTGTCATGTGAACTTACCCTAAGGGTATGTTCACACGGGGTAATTTTGGTGCGCATTTCCGCTTTTGACGTCAGGTGGTGCAGGTCGTTCGCCTACAGCGACGTCTTTTGACGTCGTTGCAGACATCGGGTTTGCGGCTCCCGGCGCCGCAGAAGCGCTGAGAACAGGGCTGCATTTTACAGTCATGTTCCCAGCACTGTTTCCGCAAGCACTGGGTAGCGGAGGAAACTTTCGCTCCCCAGCGCTTAACCCTTTGATTGCCGTGATTCGTGACCGCAGTGTAATCAAATCGCTTTCCCCTGCTCTGTTGGGTGATCGGGACTCCGATGACCTGACAGAGCCCAGGGAATGGCTGCACAGTCAGCCCTGGGACCTAGAGTAGCCCCAGGGCTGTCTTTGTGAGAAGCCAGAGATCAGGGCAGCTTATGTGCTGCCCTGATCGCTGCATGTGTCAACCTTCAACAGATTATATGACTATTCTAATACATTACTAAGCGTAAAAAAATCAATTCATAAATGTAAAATAGTTATTCCTGGGATTTAAAAAAAAAAAAAAGTAAAAACATAAAAAAGTGTAGAAAAAATAAATAAATAAAAATAAATATGTAATAAAAAATGATTGTGCATACATTACACACACACAAAAACTAGACATATTAGGTATCTACATGACCGTAAGAACCCGTGGAATTACTCTAACAAGTTATTAAATGTGAAATTTGAATGGTGCAAAAAAAAAATTGAAAAAAAAAAAAAAATTTGAAAAAAATCTGCAATCATTTATAAGTGAACTTAAACTATTCCCCCAAAAAGTACAACTTTTTCCAAACAAAACAAGGCCTCATACAACTGCGTTATTGAAAAAATAAAAAAGTTACGACTGTTGAAAGGCAAGGAGGCAAAAACTAAAAAAATTTGTTGGTCATGGAGTACTTTTCAGGCGTTTGATTAAGGGGTTAATACTGTGCATCCCACAGCTGTTGAAGAGTATGTGGGAGAAGATCCATCAGGATGATCAAGGTGGACCCACAGATGCTCAATTGGGTTACAGTTTTGGGAATTAGTCGCCAGGGTAGTACTTAAAAGTCTTGGTCATGTTCTTCCCTTCAAACCAACGTTAAAGATTTCTAGCCATGTGACATCCACCCTAGGAAAGAAAATCAGCGTGTGGGATGGATTCATACCCAAATCGATGAAGAATGGCTTCCACATGGATCAGTGGCATTCTCTGGGCCCACAAAAATAGTCTCCAGACCAGAAGGTTGCTACCACCAGCTTGTGTTCTTTCAGCAATGGTTGCAGGGTGTAGGTTCTCGCCTGACACAGCAACGTCCATCAGTTGAAGAAGCACAAAACACGACTCAGAAAATACCAAATCTGGTATTGCCAATGAAACTTGAAGTCTTTTTTGCTGATGCAACCTTGTTAGCAGAAGGGCAGTGACCATCCATCTGCTTCGGAGCCTGATAGGCAGTAAGGTTCACTGTCCTCTTATTTTAGAAACACTCCAGCTCCCTGGTTCATTATGGCGTGTCGGTGTATCAGGCACCTTCACAGCCGACATTTACCTCTCACATCAATGATACGTGGTGCTGTGCAGTTTCCATGCTGCTTAATCGCAATAGTGTCATTTGCCATTCATTACACTCTTTCACCACAGTAGCACACAACAGTTCATAAACTGCGTAGTTTCAGTCATTCTGCGACCCTGGGCCCGCAAGCCAACAATCATCCCTAAAGGCAACTTTAATAAATCTTCCCATTTATCCATGACAGCAACTGGGATATGTGTGCAGACAACTTATCACACACCTTATAAAACCACCAAGCCAGCTCACCACACGTGACTTCCTTCATGAGCTACATGCTGCCGACATCGAAGGTAGGAAGTAGTCTTAATAATGTGTCTTAACTGTGTATATTAGCCTCAGTTCCAGGAAAGGTCAGTAAAAAAGAGGTCTTTTTCTAACATTATGGGGACACAATATGTAAAATAAATAAAATAGAAAAACAAAAATTAAATGAAAAAAACATGACAGCCCACACAGCAACTTTAAAGGGGATGTATCGCTTCATCAGTTCGTGTGTTTTAATGTAATCTCAGTTTCTCAGCTCTTCAAATCCAGGAGCGTTTCTTCCCCTCCCAGCTGGGTGTTTCTTAACTGAAGGGGGATGACATCATCCCCACCTTCACTGTTCATGCTCGCTCCCGAGTCAGTGTGCTCTCCCCCCCCCCTCTGTCTGAGTCCACATGTCACTGTGTCGTTTCTCTCCCAATGCCGTCTTATTTTGCAAGAGCTTCATTCAGTCTAGACAGTCGTCTATGAACTCAGACCACTGTTCTCTTCTCCTCTCACAGCTGGAGGTTTGTGACAGTTGAATCCAGTCTTCTATGAACTCATCCAGAGCAGCACAAATCTCTCCATTCTATGTGCACCGAGGCACAATTCTGCCGTTTTCTGATTGTAGAAGCAGCTGCAGTGTTACTGTGGAGCTGCTAACTATGCAGAGTGAAATGTTGCCGGCCCCTTATTCTGAGTGAGAGAGGCAGGAATGCACGCTCCCGTGAATACGATCGGGGGCCAGACAGAATGTAAATTAGTAGAGCCGTCAGTCAATGAAATGAAAGGAGGTGGGATCCGGCCGCCACTGGGGAACAGTGTTTACAGAAAGCGAAGATAAGGGAGACTGTGAAAACAAGACAGCTTTGCAAATGACATTCAATTGCAAAGTTGCTTGTTTTCATTGTCCTCTTATTCTGAAGATCATTTAATGTAATGATACAACCCCTTTAAGCCCAACCCCAGCTACCCTAAAACTATGTATCACATTCTAAAACACCAATAATGGAAAAGTGCCATTTTTCTTTATTCCACAAAAATAGAAAAAAAACATCTAATATAAAAAAATTACATAAAATCCTCATGTATCAAAAAGCGTTATAGAGTTCAAACTCGTATGTACTAAAAAAAAAACAAAAAAAAAAACCTGAAAATGATTCTGGTGAGGAACTGGTTAATGACATTGGCTTTATGTTTGGGGGTCATTGTCCTGTTGCAGAAAGAATTTATAGTGTTTTTACACCTTCACTTATACATTTCTCCCTTAGTGACCCCTTTATATTCCCTTGCTGTCTCTGTTCACGATGCACCACTCTGGTATACCTCAAATTGTTCTTACATGGACCTGGAACTCTCTGACCATCTTTCAGCTTTGCATAAACCCAGGTTACTTTTCGATTCCCACCTATGTACTGCTGCCAGCTTTGCAGACATGATGAAGAGATGTTGTTTTGCAAGTTCACGAAATGTAATCACATATGAATATTTTTGTAACCAGTAACGCAAGCACAAACCTGGTCCTCAGAGAAGGAAGACTGCTCATTTTCTTCCAGGGTCTTATCATCATCTGTAAGATTTCGTAATAGCCTCTTGCTGATGAGCTGCTGTTCTCTTCTTGCTTTTCTTAGAGCTAAATAGACATACGTATCAGATGTTAATGCACAATGGTCTCAAGTATTCTTTATCATGTCTTTAACTCCAATGGACCTTACAATTTACTGTGCAAGGGCAACATATTACAGCTATGGCAACATATTACAGCTGCCAAAATGGCACAATAGTCTCCGTTATGAGACTGTAGTATTCATAATGGGAGTGCTGTGCTGCCCCTTTTCTGTGGTTGTACACCTAACATGGCCATGCATAATAGGAGTATTTCCACTTCAGACATTCTTTTCAATTCTTTCCCATTACAACCAAGCACACCACTCAGTGGCACTCGGAACTCCAACAGAACAGAATAGAGCGTGCCACACAAAAGTGATCCCTCTCTGTTCTGGATGGAGTAGTTTAGGAGGCCCATTCCGAGGATAGGTTTGGGAGCCGCATTTCATATCCTAATGATGTGCCATACATGTCTGAGATAGGAACACCCCTTTAAGGATTCCACAAGGATTCTTCCTGAATAACTTATTTTTGGTTGTTCTGAATCTTAGGGTTTGAAAACATTGCTTGCATTGAGGAGATGTAGAGCATTTACTTGGCATCAACAAATTTTTCACTACTACATTGAACATCAACTAAAAAAAATCCAACATGGCAGAGCAATTTTTGAAAAAAAAAAAATTAAGATAGTGGCACACAGGTTAAACAAGTTCTGAGTGGCAAAGCCTGGCACCCGGCCTTTGAACTGCTTCTAAAACCACAAGGGTTTTGTTTAAAGGGGTATTCCCAATACATGGATTAGATTTAAACATGTAGGCAAAGGTAATAAAAATTATAACTAATTACACTGATGTTCTCATTTTGCTTCATTTCAGAAATAGAGCAGTTCTTATCTCCTGCTTGTTTACACAAGCTTTATTAGGTTGCCTCTGCTCTGTCTGCACTGGAGGGATGGTGATAGGGTTACTCCCTACTGTGTCTCAATAGCGGCACAGGAGCCTGTTTATGTTTCTTACTGACAAATGTTAACCCTTTAAAGCTCTGTAGCTTTGTGCCCCTCCAACACCAATTTCTTTTTAAAAGGCTCAACTAAAAATAGCAGAGCTGAAATATCAGTTACTGCTGTAGAACAACCCTCAGCCTGAAGCTGCTGACTGAAGGCCTAGCTGGGAGGAGTAGGCTCTGTGAAACTACATGGTGTGCAAATCCCTTCAAGGAGGGTATCTACGATCTTAATATATAAACAACCTGTCCTCTGTTTTACCCTTGAACAATGAAAATAAAATCAAGCAGTTGTTGCGGCACTTATGGCAGTAAGCCCTCATTCACATCTCATTACTTATCCTTGTTCATGGTGTGCAACAGGATATTGTGAAAAATGTATCCCAGTGGATACCGTGGTGGGGTTGCGATGGGGCCACAGAGATCTAGATGTCTAACGTAGACCAAACTGGATTATGTTTGCCATATTTACCAAACCTATATTCTTTGTGCATAGGACACAAAAGCATGGTCTACCACACTTTTGCGACCAATGCACATCAGTAACGCATGTGTGTAACCTGGGCAAGTGCTAAGGCAATGAAGTGAAAATTAGAAATCACCTGTCTCTCGCTCTCTGCGCTCTCTCCTTAGATCTTCCAGTCCTGGCTGTAGAGTTTTACCAAATTTCCTTCTACGCCACATTTTTTATGCTTTGTGTCACCATAGATTTGTATGTGGAATCATTCAGATCTGAAAGATTAAAAATGACTGTAACCGCAATACAGAAAAATGAATTCATCATCAGCTAACAAAAATGCTACAGTCATTAAGAGTTTCATCAAGGGAGTCTCATGATTGACATAAGCTTAGTCTTCTGTTAATAGTTTGTGAGAATATTTTACATTTCTGGGGTGGAAACAACTGCCAGATTCCCAGACCATCAGTTCCTATGGGGACACATTGGATGACAATCTTATAAGACACTGTTTCGATCTTTCTACACAACAAGGATTTCCAGTTGGTTTTTGCGGATACTGATTTTCAAAACCAACCATCCCCATAGACCTCAATAGAAAATTTGCGTTGTAATGTACACGACTCACAATTCTTCCATCGGATTTCACTCTGAAAATGGCAGAAAAAATACTATTGAAGTCAATGAAATGGCAGGAAAAACAACCAGAAAGATTTGTGCACGTTCTTTGGCACAGATCCATGTAAAAAAAAAACTCAAAAGTGCTCTATGATGCAAAAATTATTGAAAACTGAATCCTCAAACTGCGGCAAAAAATGAAGACTGAGTTCAAAATCCTTGTGTTCCTATAGAAACTACTGTTCACATACTCATTGGAAAACTGTGTTCTGAATCCGACAAGCATTTTGTTCTTCGTCGTGTGGACGCAGCTTTAGGGCATGTCCCCACGGCAAGGGTTTTTGGAAGGTTTTCAGACGGTTTGCAGTTTTAGAAACCGTCTGAAAACCTGCAAGCAACGCTCCCCCATAGACGTCAATAGAAAAACATTTCAGCAGTCCCCACTGAATTGTTTTTCTACCGGGCGGTTTTCTGCACCACCGGCAGTCCAAAAAACATAGAAAATGTTCATTCTTCCGACCGGTTTCCAGACTGAAAATTAACATTGAAGTCAATGTAAACCGCTCAAAACTGAGCGTGCGGTTTATGGTGGTTTTCGTAAAAAAAAAAAAGTGAAGAATGATCTCAACTATAGTGGGTGTGTTTTTGGAGGTCCTTTTGCACTTTTTTTAAAACAGGAACGTACTGCAAAGCACTTCAGTGTGAACGAGAGTCTATAAATCCTCTTTTTAGCCCAAACTAACCTAATTTTATTGCTTGTAACATGCACATGTGCTTAAAGTGAAGAAGTTGGCCTTTGTGCATCATTGTTAAATTTTAAAGATAAAAAAATCACATGGTTTCTTGCACCAATCGGGAATATTTTTGCACTCAGTACACGTTTCTGCTTGGAAAACAGTCCAAAAACCGCTGGGAAAACCAAGACAAAGAGGGCTTGTCCCCACGGCACGGTTTATCAGCCGGTTCTCGGTTTTGAAAACCGTCTGAAAAACTTTTATACGAACCTTAATTGAAAATCCACGCAGCGGTCCCCACTGCATGGATTTTCCGCCCGGCCGTTCCCCAGACTGCCAGCGGTCCGAAAAACATAGAACATGTTCATTCTTTTGTCCGGTTTTCGGACGGAATACGAACATGTCTATGTGAAGGGGGAAGGCTTTTCTCTGCAAAAGGTGGAGAAGGGCCGTCCCCCGGCGGCACGAAAACAGTACAAATACCGGTCGGATAGACTGACTGGTATTTGTCCTGTGTCATGTAAATGGCCCCAAACAGTGACAAAAACAGTTCAAAAACCGAAAACAGCCAAAAAACAGACCTTAGGGCGCATCCACACGGCAGTGGACAAATACCGGCCGGTTTGCCGGCCGGTATTTGTCCTGTTTTGCGGCCGTCCCCACGGCCGCGGGGGGGGGGGGGGGGGGGGCGGCTTTTCTCTGCGATGAGAGGAGAAGAGCCCTCCCATTGAGAAGCACATCTTCCGTCGTGAAACCGGACGGAAGATTGTGCTTCTACAATGTTTTGCCGCCGGACCGCCGGCGGCAAAACCGTCCGATGGCCCAAAACCCTGCAGTGGGGACTGCTGCACGGGTTTTCCATAGAGCAACAATTGTGCTCATTTTCGGCCGGTTTTTCAGGCGGTCTGAAAAACTGCAAACTGTCTGAAAAACCGGCCGAAAACCTGTGCCGTGGGGACATAGCCTTAGGGTGCGTTCACACGGCAAAGGACAAAAACAGCTCTTGACATGCAATTCTTTGAGAGACGGACCTGACAGGCGTGATGCAGACACGCAGCGGCGATCTCTCATGTGAACACCGCTGCGTGTTTCTCATTGCGGGCAGTGATAAAGTCACTGCTAATTGTTAAAATGCGTCTCTGGGACCGACAGAACGGACCCATCTGAAAAGACGCATCTGAAAAGCGTATGTTCATACGGAGGCAAGGCCCCGTTCACACGGAGGTTTTGGCCGCGGGTTTTGCCGCGGCTCTCGCTGCAGTTCCCACGGCCACAGCCTCATCGAACCTCGCCGCAAACTCGTGTCTACCGACGCGGGTTTGCGGCGCGGGCGCTGGTCGTGGTTTGGGGCGCGGCTTGCCCCCATGCAAATTAATAGCAGGGGGCAAACCGTGCCGCGAGCCGCGCAGAGCACTCCCTGTCAAGAATTGACAGGAGAGTTCTCCACACGCGCGTGTTTGGCCACGGCCCCAAAGCCGCGCCAAACACGCGGCATGTGAATATTAACGCGGTTTCCTATAGGAAACCATGTTAATAAACTAGGTGTGATTTGGGCCGCGGAAATCGCGTTGGAACCCGCGGCCAAAACTGCGCCCCAATCCGCCATGTGAACAGGGCCTAAGAGTGTGCAGGATCTACAGGCCCAGCTGCAACATCTGTGGGCAAATGTGCTACTGAACGGAACATGTATGTCTTCACACCCAACTGTATCTCACCTTGTATCCAGGCAGCCTAACGGGGAACCACAGCCTCTGCTTCATTAAACAGTTTTCCTGATAAACATCTACAGGGCAGTTCCTAGGCTAAATTTCACTCAGGGCGGGGTGAGAAATCTCCCCCC
Organism: Phyllomedusa bahiana; assembly: GCA_025379985.1. Classification (NCBI taxonomy): domain Eukaryota; kingdom Metazoa; phylum Chordata; class Amphibia; order Anura; family Hylidae; genus Phyllomedusa; species Phyllomedusa bahiana. The sequence continues at coordinate 186,154 of JAODAL010001770.1, forward strand.
CCCCCCCCCGCCGTAACTTTAATGCGCCACTTTTGCAAACACTTTGCATCACCATCACCCAAAGCCAAAATAAAAAAAAGCTTTACCACAATGTCTACGTATAAACTAACTAAATAAAAGTCATACAGTTACCAAATAACACCGCTACACCAACCAGATTCCAAGGACCAAAAAATCACCAACACACAGTGACCGAATAATACCACCACACCATGACCACAATAAACCACCATATAGTGACCGAATAATACAAACTGCCCTTTTACTGAGTATAAACCATTATACTACAACCAAATTTTTACCAGCGTACAGTGACCATACAGTGGTGGATTACCGCTGTACACAGGCTCTGCAGACATAAAAATGATTACAGTAAAGTTATATCTAGTGATCACAGGAGACGTCTCTGAAGAGTTGTTCTCTTTCTCTTCTTCTTCTCCATCTCTCCCAGACGCCATGACGACTACTCCCGACTCTTCACTGTAAAATTTACAAAACAAATATCTTAAGACTCCTCAATTTATCAGCACTTCTCTACCAATTCTTATCTCTATACAAACTTCCCATCTATAGCATCTCATATGGTTTGCCATGTAATATGCCCCCTGTAGCCAGGTAGTAGCCCTTGTAGCCAGTGATGCCCCCTTTTAGCCAGAAGATGCCCCCCCTGTAGCCAGAAAAATGCCCCCCCTGTAGCCAGAAGATGCCCCCCTGCAGCCAGTTATGCCCCCCTGCAGCCAGTACATGCCCCCCTGCAGCCAGTACATGCCCCCTGCAGCCAGTGATGCCCCCCTGCAGCTAGTGATGCCCCCCTGCAGCCAGTGAATGCCCCCTGCAGCCAGTGATGCCCCCTGCAGCCAGTGATGCCCCCTGCAGCCAGTAGATTCCCCCTCCTGTAGCCAGTGATTGCCCCCCATTAGGCCAGTGATTTCCCCTTGTAGCCAGTGAGCCCCCCATGTAGCCAGTTTATGCCCCCCCTTGTCGCTAGTGATGCCCCCCATGTATCCAGTGACGCCCCGCATGTAGCCAGTGGCGCCCCCCATGTAGCCAGTGAGCCCCCATGTAGCCAGTGGGCCCCCCTTGTAGCCATGGTGCCCCCCCCTTTTAGCCATGTTTCCCCCTATAGCCAGGTAGTAGCCCCTGTAGCCAGTGATGCCCCCTGTAGCCAAAGATGCCCCCCTGCAGCCAGTACATGCGCCCTGCAGCCAGTACATGCCCCCTGCAGCCAGTGATGCCCCCCTGCAGCCAGTGATGCCCCTGCAGCCAGTAGATGCCCCCTCCTGTAGCCAGTGAGCCCCCTTGTAGCCAGTGATGCCCCCCTTGTAGCCAGGATGCCCCCATGTAGCCAGTGTGCCCCCCTTGTAGCCCAGATGCCCCCCTTTGTAGCCAGTGATGCCCCTTTGTAGCCATGACGCCCCCTTGAAACCAGTGCGCCCCCCATGTAGCCAGGACGCCCCCCCTTGGAGCCAGTGACGCCCCCATGTAGCCAGTGATGCCCCCCTTGTAGCCAGTGATGCCCCCTGTAACTGAATATAAAATAACAAAAAAGTACTCACCGGGGTCCGCGCGTCCGGTCCGGAGCTGCTGAGCGATGGGAGCTGCAGAGCAGGGGTAAGCGGCGTGACGTCACCCCCGCGCTTTCGCTGCACGCAGCATCCCAGAGATCTCCTCGGCGGCAGAGCTGCCAGCCGAGGAGATCGAGCGTCGCAGGGGGCGCAGTGAAAGCTGTGCGTCCCCTGCGACGCTGATACAGGGGAGGAGTCAGGACGGGAACGGTGCTGGCTCTGCGCGACTGTTATAAGACAGTCGCGCAGAGTCAGGGGCGATTCCCCGGGCGGGGCCAGCGGCCGCGGCGCCCCCCTCAGTTGAGCGGAGCCGCGGCGCCCCGGGCGATCGCACGCCCCACCCGCCCCTAGGAACGGCCCTGAACATCTATCATCATTACATTCAGGAGTATAAAGCTCCATTCAATCTAACAACTCCTGCATGGTGCATTATTTTCTTGGACAACTTTGTTAACTTATTTATAGACAAATTGGAAGACAATAATGAACTGATAAAGGTGATAAGTAATATCTGTCTGCAGTTCAAGTCACATTACCAGAATATATTGTAAGGGTATATTCACATTACATATTTGCGGGGCGTACTTCGGCATGTAATTGTGCTGCAATGCGCCTGAAGTCAGTCCCGTAAATTTGGTAAAATCATAGCATTCATTGAGTGCTATGCTAAGCTGGCGTATTACCCGGCGCACAGTACGCTACCGCAAAAAGAAGTGACATGAAAGCTAATAAGAAGTCGGGCCGTAGTGCTGGCCAGCATGTACTTTATACAGCAGGCGTATTGCGGTGCACACAGGTAGGTGCCGGTATACACTGTGTGAACTTACCCTAAACTGCACATTATATTGCAAGAAGGTGCTAGAACTGTAGCAGCCTCAACAGAAAAAAAGAAAAAAAATGATGGCCACATCACTATTTTTTTTTTTTTGTAAACACTATTTTATGGGATGTAAAAGGATGGTCTCAAATGAAACATTTATCACCTATCTACAGGACAACTCAGTGATTAGTCACGTATCAAGGTGCCGCCAATTCTGAGAACAGGGGTCCCACGTACTCCACCTCAATGGCACGGTGCTCCAGCATGCACATTGCTGCTCCATTTAATCTCTATGATACAAACGGAAATATCAGAGTACACAGCTTGGTCACCTTCGTCAATCTATTACGGATAGCATAATCTTGCACATGCTTCATTCAAACAGAGTACACAGATCATAATCAGTAGGACCCCCCCAGCACCCAGACACTATCAGCTATCTCAGGGCAACTCGAAATCCACACACTGAAATCATGTATGTGAATATATTTGTAGGCACGCATACACTGACATATATTTGATCTCGCTATATACTGTATATATACACATATGTATGTCAGAATGTGTGTATATATGCACATATATAACATCAGTGTGTGGATTTAGAGTTGCCTTGAATTAGATGATATCTATATGTCAGTGTGTGTGTGTGTGTGTGTATGTATATATGTATGACTATTACCATCTATTAAGAAAAACATTCAGTTTTGTGTGATAACATAAACCGTATGTAATTGTAAAGTGAGTGATACAGACCTTATATACTTCCCACTCTTTTCTTCTGAGCACAGCACAGCCTTTACCAGCGGCTCATTTACTGTGAGACACCAAACTGTCTCCAGTGCAGTGCACAGAACCAAATGTAATCGGCCATTTTGCTGCAGCCCAACAATCCCAGTTGCAATGTGAATTCACTGTAACCTAGTGCCACCTACAGGAGAGACAATCTATTATCACACAGTGAACGCTCTAGTTGTCAAAAGGAAATGGGAGGTGTCCCTTTTAAATGACATCATTAAAGAGGTGGCCATTTTACTTACTGGAAAATACTCTGTTTGCCAATAGTTTACTTTTCTAAATAGTTTTGTTTTGTGACAGCTCATGAATACATTCTGCAGTGAATAGAATAACTACACAGTCTACTTAGCGCTGGGTTCACATGGCATCATTTGTGTGTAATATGCATCCTCTTGTTTTCAACAGGAATAGTAGTTTTCATCGTGTGCATGACACTTAGTCTATGTCTACACTTCAGTGGACAAAAATGCAACCTGAAAACTAAATCCTGAAAACATTCATAAAACTGAGTTTCCTGTCCACTGCCTGTCAAAAGCAGCTAAAAAAAAAACAACCATTTTTTGCCCCGATTTGCGTTTTTTTAGCGCATTTTTTGCTTGTCTTCAAGTCTGGTTTTTAATGTAATAAATCAAGCTGTGACTCCACCCTAATGTGACTCCACCCTACAAAAGGGTATGTAAACCACATTATTGCATTTATATGTATGGATTTTGCCGCTAATAAAATTATCTTGCTTTTGCCACTAAAAATAATTTTTTTTAACGGATTTTTGCACTAATAAAGTTATCTCACTTTTGTCACTAAAAAACCGGATTTATAGCGGCAAAAGCGACATGACTTTGTTACCGCCAAAATCTGTAAAATACTTTTTTTGCGGCAAAATCCGTTAAAAAACAGAATTTTAGCAACAAAAGTGAGATGTCTTTATTAGTGGCAAAATCCATACAAATAGGATTTTAGCGCCAAAATTAATTAAAAAAATGATTTCAGCGCCAAAAGTGAGAAAACTTTATTAGCGCCAAAATCCGTAAAAAAAACGATTTTAGCACCAAAATCCATAGAAAATTGATTTTTAGCGACAAAAGCGAGATAACTTTATCAGCACCAAAATCCGTAAAAATACGGACTTAATCAACAAAATCCGGTAAAAACTGATTTTTGCAACAAAATCTGTAAAAATCCATAAGCGACAAAATCAAGATAACTTTATTATGAACGGTACGAACGAGGACACATAGGACATTTGTATGCAGAATTGATAAGATATAACCTGTGTTAACACCCGTATAGGTGGAACTTTAATCTTAATTTAATTTTTAATCATCTGGGTGGGTTTTCATTAAAAAAAAAAAAACATCTGGCGCTCTACATAGACTCCAATAGTAAATTTTCTGTCCTCTTCTGGCATTTTTTGCAACAGGTTTCAAAAGACGACCAGTAAAAAAAACGAACAGAAAAAGACGTTCTGTGGAGACAGCAGGACGTTTTTACTAACATAGAAGTCAATAGGAACTCTTCCCAGTTGTTTTTTCAGCGTTTTTAGATGACGAAAAACGCTTAAAAAAAACTGACGTTTTTCTGTGCAGTGAAGACAGAGCCTTAAAGTGGTTATCTCACTATGAAGATCATAGTTTAAAATGAGAGGACCAAAAATCTAAGCATGTTCGTCCTTGGTTACCATTAACAAAGTGTTAGGGTTTGTTCACACGGCTTATTTTGGGGCGCATTTCGCAGCGTACTGCGCTCTAATACGAGCGAAATGCGCTCCAATCATTAGGGTAATCCATAGTTCTCTATGAGAACTGTGGATTACGCCTCCTCTCCCCGGACGTACAATACGACGCGTGGGGAGATAACTGACATGTCATTTATTCACGGCGCTTACGTGCCGTGAATAATGACCGGCTGTGGGGCCGGTGGGCTGCCTACCTCCCCCCCCCCCCCCCCGGCATCGCGGGAGTACACGCCGATCAGCGCGACTCCGCGAACACCCTGCGTAATTGCGGGCAGTACCCTGCAATTAAGCCGTATGAACATACCTTTATGGTTTATGAGAGTGGGCTGCTTTATTTGTGCTTAGCAACGGAGTTTGAGCCCAGTTTGGGTTACGCCCAGGTAAAGGATTACTGGCTGTCGGCTGAGCTCTCTCCCGCCCTGGTCGCGAACGAGAATGCGCAGCCTAAGCAGATGCAGTGAACAGGATGCGGATGGGAACAAGCAGGGGGAACTATGGAGAGAGAGAAAGAGAGAAACAAAGAGAGAGATGTTTTAATTCACTGACTGCAATCAGTGAGTGAAGCAGCAGCTGAGGCAATGAACTGTGTAGGTCACATTTTCATTCACTGAATGCGATCAGAGGTCCTGCAGCACAGAGAGAGAGATCATGTGCAGTCCCACATAATCCACTTGTGATACAGATGTACAGTCCCATGTAAACACAAACAAATAAAGTGTATAGTTTTGTTCTGCAGATCTGTAGAGGTCAGAGGTATAATAATCTGCAGGATATACCACTGTGTGTGAGAGAGAGAAAGAGAAAAAAAAATCACCCATCTTTCCCAGAGTTCTGAATGTCAAATGCCCATTCTAGTTACAAAGTATGTAGAGAGAGCGAGAAACTTAGATATACACTATTGAGTTACACTTAGCTTTTCACTTCCAATGATTCCAATGTGCTGAGAACCTCTCCCTTCCCCCGGCTCACACAGAATGAATCCTCACGTGCACACTTTAGGGGTGTGTCTGTAGAGAAACCCACCCCTCCATTTCACAAGAATTTGGCGGCAACCAGCTTTAAAAAAGCTCCCAAAAACCCTGAAAGGGGCCCCCCCTTTAATAATTTTTTTCCCTTTGCCTAAAAGGTCGGTTACCCCGGGACACAGATGGGCCCTACTATTTGGAACTAATTCACTTCCAAGGATCAGAAATTTAAAAAACCCTTGGGTTTTTGTGTCGCGTATCCATTGCAGGGTGCCCCCCCTTAACTTTGAAATAGTTTTTTTTTTTCTCCCTTTACTACTTTTTAGTATGGAAAAATTTAATGAGCCTCATTTATCAAAACTTGTAGGCGACGTTAACATCAAGTACTTTTCCGGCATGGACGCATTTTTTCCTCATTGAAAACTCCATGCTTGCAAGTAACAACCAAGACTGCCAGAGTCAGAAGTCTGCCTCCTACACTTAATTATTCAAACGCCTCAAAGAATTGATATGTCAGTTGTTCGTAGACTGGACAGTAAATGACAAAAAGTACTCGAAAATCAACAGATGTTGATTTTACTTTGAAGTCAATATGTTCTACAGGCGTTTTGGATGCTTATTTGGAGGTGTATTAGGTGTCAAAATTGTCCCATTGCACAAGCCATAATGGTATGTTCCACACGGCGTAATTGCAGGACGTATTTTGGTGCATAATTGCCTTGCAATACACTCGAAGTACGCCCCACAAATACGGTAGTTCATAGTTCTCATTGCTAGGGGCATTGATAGGGTACCAAAACATCCAGGGCTCGGGCGCTTAAGTTTTTCTGAGTAGGGCTGGGCTCACACGGAATTTTTTGCGTCTCATTGTGAACTGCAGATGTATTTTTACAGAGAAAAACCTTTGTATGTAGGCTCAGGAGAAATATAAGTGATTACACTGCAGTTACATTTAGTGACTTACAGGAGACGCCTCTGAAGAGTTGTTCTCTTTCTCTTCTTCTTCTCCATTTGTCCCAGTCGCAATGTTGAATTCTACCGTCCTACACTCTTCACTGAAAAATTTAGAAAACAATCATCTTAGACTCCTCATTTTATCAGCATTTCTCTACAATTTCCTATCTCTCTACAAAATCCCCATCTATAGTGCCCCAAATGGTAATAATTACCCCCATGTAGGTAAATATTTGCCCCTATAGCCAGGTAGTAGCCCTCTGTAGCCACATTGTAGTCCCCTTTAGCCAAGTAGTTGCCACCTCTAGCCAGGTTATTAGCCCCTCTAGCCATGTTACTGCCCTCTGTAGCTAAGTTACTGCCCCCTTTAGGCAGTAATATGTCCCCTGTAGCCAGGTTACTGCCCCCGGTAGCCAGTAATATGCACCATGTAGTCAGGTTATTAGCCCTCTGTAGCCAGGTTACTGCCCCCTACCTGTATATGCCCCCCTTAGCCAGGTAATATGCCCCCCTTAGCCAGTTAATAGCCCCCTAGCGTGATATCCCCCTTTAGCCACAATATGCCCCTGTAGCCATATATGCCCCCTACCAGTGTAGCCCTTGTAGCAGTGATATGCCCCCTGTAGCCAGTGATAATACCTCGAGCCATGATATCCCCCCTGTAGCCAGTGATATGACCCTCTTAGCCAGTGATATGCCCTCTGAGCAGTGATATGCCCCCTGTAGCCAGTGATATGCCTCCGCCCCTGTAGCCAGTGATATGCCCCCCTGTATCCAGTGATATGCCCCTCTGTAGCCAGTGATATGCCCCTCTGTAGCCAGTGATATGCCACCCTGTAGCAGTGATTGCCATGTAGCAGTGTATGCCCTGTACCATGATATCCCCCAGTACAGGATATGCCCCCCTGTACCGTGATATGCCCCCTTAGCCATGATATGCCCTGTAGCCAGTGATTACCCTCTGTAGCCAGTGATATGCCCCCTGTGCCAGTGATACCCCTCTAGCAGTGATATGCCCCCTGAGCCTGATATGCCCCCCTGTACAGTAATGCCCCTGTAGTGATATGCCCGCCTGTAGCCAGAATGCCCCTCAGTAGCCATGATTGCCCTCTGTAGCCAGTGATTTGCCCTCTGTATCCAGTGATATGCCCCCTTACCCTATATGCCCTGTAGCCAGTGATATGCCCCCTTGTAGCCCGTGATAGACCCTCTGTAGCCAGTGATATGCCCTCCCCTGTAGCCAGTGATATACCCCCCTGTAGCCAGTGATATGCCCCCTGTATCCAGTAATATGCCCCCATACCTAATAAAAATAAAATAAAAAAAACCTAGTTACCTCAGCACGATCCGCGCGTCCAGGTCCTGCAGCTTGAGAACGGTGTAATCAGCGTGATGTCATTCAGGGCACGGGCAGATTTATTCGGGGCTCATGCCCTGAATGAATCTGCCTAGCGGCGCCCCTGTTGAGAGATATGATTACCTGCTGTAAGTGAATGTCAGTGGGAGCAGTTCAGAAGTACGCCCTGAAGCAACAGTCGTATAGCGACAAGCACAGTACGTCCTTGTTGACTATAGCAACCAGTTTTAGCTGTCGTTACTTAGTCTGCACTGTGATTGGTTGTTATGGCATACCTCCCAACTTTTTGGATAGTCAAAGAGAGACACTCAGGGAGATATGTATGAATCGAATGCGTCAAAGTTCATTTTCTCATCTATTGTTCAGTGTATAATGCGCCTGAATGTATGAAAGTGTTTTTTGTGTGTTCATAAATTGTATCTAAAGTTCATTGCACCTCGCCTGTGTGTTTGGCGCATTATGGAACTTAGGTGCATTAGTAATGCACCTAACATGTATAAAGGCTATAGATAGGCTGGAAATAAAAGAAAAGTCATTAGAATAGCATGTCACTGAAAAAGTTAAAAATGTAAAAATCTGAACATCATCATCAGTGGGTTATTTAATGTAAAATTAGTTTTAGATTATATTAACTTTATATACATTTTATAGGATATATTTTGAAAAATGCAGAAAATGCAGTGACTACTTGTAAATTTTAAAAAATAAAAAAGAATGCCAATAAAATGACAGAGGCAGGTATAGGCAGTTTAATGTCCCCCATAGGCAGGTAATTGTCCCCCAATATGCAGGTATAGGTAATTATAGGCAGGTAATTGTCCCCCAGTATGCAGGTATAGGTAGTTATAGGCAGGTAATTGTCCCCCATAGGCAGGTATAGGCAGTTATCGGCATGTAATTGTCCCCCAATAGGCAGGTACAGGCAAAAAAAAAATACAAGTACTTACCTCGCTCCCTCGCTGCGCCCGATTCCTGGGCACTCCGTCTTCTTGCCGGCACAGAGCGCGTGATGTCATCAGGCTGGGCAGGCAGAGTGATGACACGCACAGTGCCTGTGTAAGAAACTTCTTACAGCCGCAGGTCTGCGGCTGTCAGGAGTCCACTGCGCAGCAGGGAGCACTCGCTCTTTACTCCGCAGTGGCATCTTCCCCTGCATGCGCTCCAAAAGGAGTCACATCCAGGTGAAGAGATTGCCGTCAGCGCTGGGCCACAGCAGCGCCTGGACGCTGTCAGCTGACTCGGCATTCAGCTATATGCACTCCCTGAGGAGTCACGTATAGCTGAAGTGTCCCTGATGGCACTCGGGCCATTGCATCGCCCGAGTGCCGACATCGACTTGAGTATAAGCCGAGGTCGGATTTTTCAGCACAGTTTTGTGCTGAAAAATTCATCTTATCCTCGAGTATATACGTTAATTTTATATGATAAGAATTTTTTTATATAGTTTGATAATTATCAGAAATTACTTGTTATTATTGTACTGGTGTAAGTTGAGAAATAAGGGACATTTTTTACCATAATGGCAAAACTGTCTCCACTTTGGCTCCTCAGGCTCAGGCAGAGCACATTGAATTAGGTCTGCCTGTTCGAGCAGTAATGCGCCTAGTGTCTAATATTACGAGTGTGGTGCGGCATGCCCCAAGAATGCTCCCTCATGTTAGGCGCATTCAAAAATGACGATTCTTACGAACAATGCACCTAACACATTCGTTTGGCGCATTAGGCATCGTAGACTGATCACTTAGGCGCATTTTACGCCAGAAAAGGGTGAAAAACCCAGTCTCCCTTATTATTGATTTAGAGGAATTTATAGTTTTCACATATACTGTATTTATATGCTTTTGTTTTTTCTTTAACCAATTATAACAAAATCATATAATATAAAGTTATTTTTATAGTCCAAATTAAAACAAATAATAAGATAACATAAACATTGTAGCCTACTATGCATTTAAGAACTATGGAGATGCTTTTTTTTGGACAATACAGTAAACTAATTAGTGCAAGTTTTCTTTATCAAGTCAAGAAAAGAAACACTTAAAGGGTTTTTTTCACCATGCTGTTGCATGGGTCACAATCAGCTTTTCATCCTCTGCCTTGTCAGGCTGTTGGTGGTTCTATAACAGTGATAAGCATAGTTAGCTCCTCTCTAACTAGCTGAGACATTACAAAGACGTAAATCTTCAGCAAACAAAGCTATAAGTGTTCTGAGGAGTGAAAACAATTGCTTCTCTGTAAACAAAAGCTAATCTTGTTAGTGATAATAAGTTTTCTCTAAGGCTATGTTCACACGGTGTATTTGCAGGCCGTAATTACGCCCCGCAATTATGCCGTGTGGACGGGGGGGCGGGAGCGGGGGAGTGAGAGGGGGGCCGGCACTTCGCCGTCCCATAGACATTCACTGCTAGCGGCGCGTATACGCCGCTAGAAAGTGACATGTCAATTATCTTGTCCGCGGGGCGGCTTCGCCGGGCGGGGAGAGGAGACGTAATCCATAGTTCTCTATGAGAACTGTGAATTACCGTAATGAATGGGCCGTTTTCGGCCCGTAATTGGCGCACTTCGGCGCGTAATTACGGACCGAAATACGGCCCATTTTAAGCCGTGTGAACATGGCCTAAGAGTGAGCTCAGTCCATCATGATTTCACTCCTTGCTCTGCCTAATCAGAAAGGAAGATATGGACATAACCAGAGAAACCTATGTCCACTCAGAGCAGATAAAATCTCTCTTATCTCATGACTATGGTAAAATCAGAAGACTAACATATTTGGAAAATATCTTCAATTACCTGTTTCCACATGTCGAAAGCTAATTACCGCCACAGCCAGTTTTGACCTTCCTGACAGAGCTCCATTTTTTAAATCTGACGTGTCATCTAATGTTTGGATACTTTTTTTGATACTTTCCATGTGATTTAGAGATTGTTTTCTTGTGATATATTGTGCTTTAAGTTACGGTAGTAAGAAATTTTGTTCCATACAATCCTTGTTTAGTTGTGAAAAATATCAAAAAGACATGAAAATTTAGAAAAATTTTCAAAGTTCAAAAATGTCTGCGTGTAATACAGATAGTTATTTCACTCAAAATAGTTTATAAATAACATCTACCATATGTCTACTGTAGGTTGGCATCATTTTTTTTATATATTTTATTGTTTTCAAATATAACTTGGTGTACAGAAATAAAACTGTATTACATTAACATGCAATAAAAGTATACATTGATAATCCCAGTCTTACATCATTATTTGCATATACACGTAAAACAGCCTGTTTCAAGACATGGGGTCTCCTACACCTGCAAATGAAAAATGATAAAGGAGAGATCATAACAAAAACCTAGCTCCCTGAAACTGAGAGCCAGTAAAACAAGAATACAAGAGAACATAGAAGCGCAAACACCAGCACCAGAGCCTTCCGGAAACACCAACCCGGTGAAGTCAAGCATCTAAAATTCGTTATTTGGATCAACTACATCTGTCATAATTGTATATTATCTGGTAAGAATTTTCAGATATATCAGATTTTACGTGGATAGTACCACCAATTAGTCAGGAAGAAAGTTTTAACCTTCCCAGAGTCCCCGCTATATCCTGAGTCATATACAATTTAGTATGCTTAAACGGGGATACCACCGTGTGTACCTCCTTGGTTAGAAACTTATTTATGCAAGAGCCCTACTTAGGAAAAAAATTTCTCAGTTTGAGAATTTTTTTAATGTTCTTTCTCTACCCTCTCCTTGTGAAGATAGGCTTTTACCTGACCCCAGACCTCATTTTCCTCTGGAGTGTTTTTTTTCCAGCCATCTATGTAATAGGCTTAGTTTAGCAGCTAGAAGAATAATGTGTCGTAAGTTATGATATTTAGGTATAGAGGACAGATAATGGAAAAGCAAAGCATTAGGGAATAGCTGAAGATCAATGTTCCATCTTCCATTTTATCATACATAAGAGGCTTCTCCAAAAGGTCTGAGAGTTTGCACAACTCCAGGTCCCATGTGTCATATCCATTTTCGGAATATCACATTTAGGGCATGCTACTTTGCGATGCGGAGCCAAGGGATGCGGGGGGATGTTTAAGCCGTAAATAGCATGTTGCAAGAAGCGGAAGTGTGTCTCCCGCCATTTTTCACTAATAACTGCATTACAGACATGATCCCAACCGCCCAACACAATCTGGGGTATTCCCATATCAGGAAAATCCTTTTCCCATCAAACAAAAGTTTGTTTTCCCATCGACAAATTTCTGTCTCCCGAAGCTTCTTATATATTGTAGACAATGAATATCGAGTAGAGTCAGGCTCACTGAAAAAAATCAAATGCACTAGAGGGGAATTCACTCTCAAGTTGGATCACCCTGCCTCTCAAGAAACCCATCATTTGTCCATACACTAGGAAATGTGAGTCGGGAATATGATACATTTCCTGAAGTCTTTTGAATGAAAAGTATTTATGTTCCAAACTGTCAAAAAGGTCCTTTAAAGTGTTAATGCTGTTTTCCATCCACCTCTGCAGATATTTATTTCCCAACCCTTGTATGAATTCCGGTTACCCTTCTCCATGTACCAGTCCCGTTTGCGCCCATCCATCGACCACGAACCTTCGCTGCTTGCACTGACCTTCTGCCCTGTCCCCGACTACGAGTTCGTCTGCCGATTCTGTACCTCGTTGCACCTCGGCTCTTGCCGCAGGCAAGTCACATCTGGGGTAGCGACCTGGTGGAATCCTAGTCTAAAGTGGAGTGTAAGTGGGTCCCGGTTTTCACCAGAGCCCGCCGCAAAGCGGGATGGACTTGCTGCGGCGGGCTCTGGTGAAAACAGGGACCCACTTAGACTCCGCTCCCTGGTGTGGCTCGTACCATCGCCTGCGGTGGCCCAGTGGATCCACTACTCCCAGTCGTTACAGTTGGACTCGGCCATGGATCCCGCCAAGGTGCCGTTGCCCAGTGTTGCCAACCTCACCACCATTGTGGCCCAGCATACTCAGAAACTGTTGCAACAAGCTGAGCAGCTGCATCAGCTGTCCGAGATGGCGCAGCAATTCTTCTCCGCTCAGCCTCGCCAGCCACAGTCCTCTTTGCAGGTTATGTCTTCGGCTGCTGTGGCGTCCGTCAGTCCCAAGCTCCGATTATCGCTGCAGACGAAATTTGATGGGGACCCGAAATCATGCAGGGGGTTCAACACTCAATGCTCCTTGCACGTGGAACTCATGGTCAACCAGTTTCCCACAGAACGCTCCAAGTTGGCTTTCATGGTCAGTCTCCTCTCTGGGAAAGCCCTGGCCTGGGCCACTCCACTTTGGGACAGAAGCGACCCTGTGACATCCGATCTCCAGGCTTTCCTGGCAGAGTTTCGCCAAGTTTTCGAGGAACCAGCGCGTGCCTCCAATGCTGAGACGGCTCTTCTGAATCTGCGACAAGACGACTCCTCCGTTGGGGACTACGCGGTGCAGTTCCGTACTTTAGCCTCGGAACTCTCCTGGAACGAGGCGGCCCTGTGCGCCACTTTCAAAAAGGGGCTCTCCACTCAAGTAAAGGATGTATTGGCTTTGCGGGACTTGCCCTCGTCTCTGGGAGAATTGATCCATCTGGCCTCCTGCATTGACGTGCGTTTTCGTGAGAGGCAGGAGGAACTCTGACAGGAGCGTGAGCCCTTCCATAACCGCCGTCTGGCCCCGGTGTTCCAGAGACCTCCTCTGCCTACTTTGCGCCAGATTGTCCAGTACGTCCGGAAACGCCCGCACCTAGGCCATGTGGGAGAGGCGTCCCTGGGCCTGAATAGTCCTTCTCCCCGCTTGACCATGCCCGTACGGGTGGTGACTGGATCCGGAGTGCAAGTCCAAGTTCCTGCTTTTCTGGATTCGGGGTCCACCGGGAATTTTATGGATGCAGCCTTGGAGACGAAGCTTGTCTTCCGCTGACGCCTTAAGAAGCTGCTGACCATTTCTTCCGTAAGCGGAGAACTCCTGAGGGACTCCATCCAATTCCGCACAGAGCCGGTGTTCCTGCATGTCGGGGCATTACACAAAGAGAAGATCGTGTTCTATGTGCTTCCCCGCTCCTCTTCAGCGATCCTGTTGGGGCTGCCATGGCTGCGGTACCATCCCCCTACGCTGGACTGGAAAACGGGCGAAGTAACGCGTTGGGGACCGGACTGTCACTCCCGTTGTCTGGTAGCACCTCGCCCGGTGCCACCCACTTCTCCATCGTCGCCCCCGGAACCTCTGCAGGTCTACTGTCGGAATATCAGGACTTTGCAAGTGTGTTCTCCGAAAAACAGGCGGAGAGGCTGCCCCCTCATCGGCCTTACGATTGCCCTATTGACTTGCTGCCTGGTACGAGTCCTCCCCAGGGTAGGGTCTATCCGTTGTCAGTCCCCGAGACCGAGGCCATGTCGGCCTATATCCAGGAAAACCTCAAGAAGGGCTTCATCCATAAGTCCACTTCCCCAGCCAGAGCGGGCTTAACAAGATCACGGTGAAAAACCGCTACCCGCTGCCACTTATCACGGAGCTCTTCGATCGCCTTCACAGGGCCAGGATTTTCTCCAAGTTGGACTTGCGCGGGGCATATAATCTCATCCGCATACGAGAGGGGGATGAGTGGAAGACGGCGTTTAACACCCGCGACGGGCATTTTGAGTACTTGGTGATGCCCTTCGGCCTGTGTAATGCTCCGGCAGTCTTCCAGTAGTTCGTTAACAAGATTTTATGGGACCTCCTGTACACCTGCATCATCGTATATCTGGATGACATTTTGGTCTTCTCCCTGGACGTGAAGGCCCACTGTCTGCATGTGCGTCAGGTCCTGAGACGACTGTGGGTGAACCGTCTATACGCCAAGGTGGAGAAGTGCTGGTTCCATCAAGCCAGTCTGCCCTTCCTCGGCTACATTATTTCGGACAAGGGACTCCAAATGGACCCAGCCAAACTGTCCGCCATTTTGCAGTGGCCTCGTATAGTTGGCCTTTGGGCCATACAGCGCTTCTTAGGCTTCGCCAACTACTACCACCAGTTAATTCCCAACTTCTCCTAGGTAGTAGCTCCTATTGTGGCGCTTACTAAGAAGTCTGGCAACCCGAAGCAGTGGCCACAAGCGGCTGAAGAAGCATTCTCCCGGCTTAAAACGGCATTCGCCCGGGCTCCTGTCTTATCGCGACCCGACACCGAAAACCCCTTTTTCCTGGAGGTTGATGCTTCGGCAGTAGGAGCGGGGGCGGTACTTACTCAGCGAGATCCCAAAGGCAAAGTCGTCATGTGTGGATTTTTCTCCAAGACATTTTCTTCGGCCGAGAAGAACTACATGATTGGGGACCAGCTCTTAGCTATTAAGCTTGTCCTGGAGGATTGGCGTCATCTTCTGGAGGGAGCTCGGCATCCTGTCACGATCTACTCGGACCACAAGAACCTCACGTACCTTCAGACGGCTCAGCGCCTTAACCCTGGACAAGCCCGCTGGTCTCTCTTCTTCTCCCGTTTCAATTTCACCATCCATTTCCGCCCCGCTGAAAAGAATATTAAGGCTGATGCTCTGTCCCATGCCTCCCACGACGTTTTAGGTGAGGAGCTACAGCCATGTCATATCATTCCTCCGGAACGTCTGATTTCTGCGGCCCTTGTGGATCTCCGTCAGGTACCTCCAAGCAAGAGCTATGTGCGTCCTGCACTTCGGCAGAAAATTTTGAAGTGGGGACACTGCTCTCGGATAGCCGGCCATCCTGGAGTGTGGAAGACGGGACAGTTTATAGCCCGCTACTACTGGTGGCCTGAGCTCGTCAAGGATGTCAAAGACTTTGTCGAGTCATGTCCTACCTGTGCTCGTAACAAGACGTCCCACCTCAAGCCCGCAGGGCTACTCCTGCCATTGCCCATTCCGGACCGGCCATAGTCTCACATAGCCATGGATTTTATCACGGATCTTCCTCCTTCTGCCGGCAATACGGTCATTTGGGTCGTCACGGACCGTTTCTCGAAAATGTCACATTTTGTTCCTCTATCATGCAACAAATTAGCAATCCGGCCGTACCATAAAACACATATATTTATTTTTGTAAATCGTTAAAAGCATACATATGTCCGCTCTCCTTGGCGTTTATGCAGTCATGAAAACAATCGTTATAGGATACTTAGGTTTAGTTGCGGCAGATCGCCGTTCAGTAGCTACGTCCATAGACCATCACGGTCTTGATCCCAGCGGGGTTTCCTGAGAGATACGCCAGGAGCCACGGGCTGGGCGCACGTCAAGTAGCGACGTTTCGAGACAGTGTTGCCTTTTTCTTAAGCATGCGCACACCAGTGTAGGCGTTCCTTATAAAGGAAAGCCGGCACAACAATAAAAACAAGAACAATAAAAAACCACTACGGACATTACAAAAACACCTTCAAGCCAAAATTTTCATTGATGCCTTTAGGGGCTAATGAATCCATAGAATGGATCCAAAAAGCCTCCCTCTGAGCAACTTTCTAACGATCACTGCAGATTCACCAGTAACCCTTTCCAGTATACACCACTTCAACTCTGCTAGCCCATGTCTCTCATTAGCCCAATGACGGGCTAGAGAAGTTTCACCATGCTTACTGCCCTCATCCTTTTTTCCTGTAGTGCCGACATCTTTTTTCATATACTGCCAAATCACCGACCTATGTTCATTGAGGCGGATTTTTATCTGTCTTGTAGTCTGTCCTATATATGTCTTTCCACAGGGCATTTAATCATGTAAACTACATTATAGCTATCACATGTGTGGAAACCTTGGATTTTAATAGGAATCCCTTTCGTGGGATGTGAAAACACAATCTCCCTTGATGATAGAAGAGCAATTTTGGCAATGCAGCATGCGAAGGTTCCAGGACCGTGCAGATTTTATAGCCTTATCCTGCATACTCTTTTTCGCAATATCAGATTTAACTAATTGCTGTCCCAACGTTTTTCCTTTCCTAAAAATCCATCTTGGGCTATCTTTAAACAGATGCCCAAATCTAAGGTCAGATTGTAAGATCTTCCAATTTTTGAGAATAGCTTTTTTAATAAGATTTGAATGGACATTATACTGTATGTACACACATAGGTGAATCGTTTATCATTTTTCTTAGCCCTAGTTTCCAACAGTTCAGCCCGAGGTATACTTGCAACCTCCATCCCTACGGTAGTGACTTCGGTTCTATCGTATCCACGATCACCAAACTTCCTAACAATTTTTTTCATGTTGGCGAAATACTGTTCGTCGCTTGAGCAGATTCGTCTAGCCCGTATGAACTGCGACCTACAAATCCCTTTAAACGTTTGTGGGGCGTGCTGACTATTTCTGTGCAACACATTGTTTCAATCTGTGACCTTAGTAAACAAGGTGGTAGTTAACGCGTTACTTTCTTTTTCTTTTTGTACCCATACGTCCAGATATGCAATAGCCTCCCTGCTCTTAGTAATGGAAAATTTAATAAGTGGGTGCACGTTGTTGATCACGTCGACGAAGTGGTCCAACTCCCCCTCCGAACCAGACCAGAGGAGGAACACGTCGTCGACGTATCTTAACCAACATTTAACGTGGTGAAAATAAACTCTTCTTCACAAATTCTTTTTCGAAATATTGCATGAAAATGTTAGCATAGCTGGGGCCTACTGGGGACCCCATAGATGTACCTTGCAATTGCAGAAAAAATGTCTCCCCAAATCTAAAAAAATTTTGGGTAAGGATAAGGTCCAATAACTGCATCAAAAATACGATCTCTCGATTAGATAAATTGGGATCGAGGCCTAATGCTTCTGTGACCGCCTGGGAACCCTCTGTGTATGGAATGTTTGTAAAGAGGGATTTGATGTCTAAGGTACAGAGATAGGTGACCCCGTCACAGTCAATGTCTCCTATAGCCCTCAAAAATTGACCTGTATCTTGTAAATTACTCCGATCTTTTTTCACAATTTTTTGTAAATAAGAGTCTAAGGATACCGCTAAAGGCTCCAACAAGGACCCGATGCCGGACACAATCGGCCGGCCCGGGGGGGACTGTAGGGACTTGTGGATTTTTGGGACAATATATAAAATAGGCACCCTGGGATTGGGTTTGCTCAAAAGCTTTTTTGTACGTTCGTCTATGATCCCCTGTTCGGCAGCATCGGACAAGACCATCTCTATTTTTGCACTAACTTCCTTTGTGGGGTCTGATTGCAATTTTTTGTAGACCAATGGGTCATCAAGCTGTGTGGCTGCCTACTGTAGATATTTATCGGTATCCATGACGACTGAAGCTCCCCCCTTGTCAGCTTTCTTTATGACAAGGGAGGGGTCAGTCTTAATTTGGAGTAAAGCCTGCTTTTCCTGCCGGGTAAGATTATTGCCCTTCCACCGTATAATGTAGTTTACATGATTAAATGCCCCTGTGGAAAGACATATATAGGACAGACTACAAGACAGATAAAAATCCGCCTCAATGAACATAGGTCGGTGATTCGGCAGTATATGAAAAAAGATGTCGGCACTACAGGAAAAAAGGATGAGGGCAGTAAGCATGGTGAAACTTCTCTAGCCCGTCATTGGGCTAATGAGACATCTAATACAAACATCAGTGGCACACTAAAGACTAAGTAAAACCTCAAGCTATATAGGAATATTGGAAATGCATTACTGCTAAGGAAAATATGAAAAACCTGGGACTCTTAGTTTACAGTATTTGATCAAAGATTGTATTAAGCTCACCTCCCAAAACGTCAAGGGGATCCCAGAGCAGGTGAGTCCCTACACTAAATATATTACCTCACTAGGCGTCAATCCAGACTGCAACTTTAGGGTATGGTAGGAACTAGCAATTAAATTATCCTGCACTGGTTTTAAAGAGGCAGCTGTGTGCAGCAAGCCAAAGAGATCGCCAATCTCAAATGAACTACAAAACATACGTTGGCTCTGCACATATAAAATATATTGTGAAAAACACAAGCATAGGTGCACACTGAAAAGGCAATATATACATCTAATACAAACATCAGTGGCACACTAAAGACTAAGTAAAACCTCAAGCTATATAGGAATATTGGAAATGCATTACTGCTAAGGAAAATATGAAAAACCTGGGACTCTTAGTTTACAGTATTTGATCAAAGATTGTATTAAGCTCACCTCCCAAAACGTCAAGGGGATCCCAGAGCAGGTGAGTCCCTACACTAAATATATTACCTCACTAGGCGTCAATCCAGACTGCAACTTTAGGGTATGGTAGGAACTAGCAATTAAATTATCCTGCACTGGTTTTAAAGAGGCAGCTGTGTGCAGCAAGCCAAAGAGATCGCCAATCTCAAATGAACTACAAAACATACGTTGGCTCTGCACATATAAAATATATTGTGAAAAACACAAGCATAGGTGCACACTGAAAAGGCAATATATACATCTAATACAAACATCAGTGGCACACTAAAGACTAAGTAAAAACCTCAAGCTATATAGGAATTTTGGAAATGCATTACTGCTAAGGATAATATGCATACACCTGGGAGTCTTCGTTTACAGTATTTGATCACAGATTGTATTAAGCTCACCTCCCATAACGTCAAGGGGATCCCAGAGCAGGTGAGTCCCTACACTAAATATATTACCTCACTAGGCGTCAATCCAGACTGCAACTTTAGGGTATGGTAGGAACTAGCAATTAAATTATCCTGCACTGGTTTTAAAGAGGCAGCATTTCCAATATTCCTATATAGCTTGAGGTTTTACTTAGTCTTTAGTGTGCCACTGATGTTTGTATTAGATGTATATATTGCCTTTTCAGTGTGCACCTATGCTTGTGTTTTTCACAATATTTTTTATATGTGCAGAGCCAACGTATGTTTTGTAGTTCATTTGAGATTGGCGATCTCTTTGGCTTGCTGCACACAGCTGCCTCTTTAAAACCAGTGCAGGATAATTTAATTGCTAGTTCCTACCATACCCTAAAGTTGCAGTCTGGATTGACGCCTAGTGAGGTAATATATTTAGTGTAGGGACTCACCTGCTCTGGGATCCCCTTGACGTTTTGGGAGGTGAGCTTAATACAATCTTTGATCAAATACTGTAAAACTAAGAGTCCCAGGTTTTTCATATTTTCCTTAGCAGTAATGCATTTCCAATATTCCTATATAGCTTGAGGTTTTACTTAGTCTTTTAGTGTGCCACTGCTGTTTGTATTAGATCTATATATTGCCTATTCAGTGTGCACCTATGCTTGTGTTGTTTATCTATATATTTTATTTGTGCAGAGCCAACGTATGTTTTGTAGTTTATTTGAGATTGGCGATCTCTTTGGCTTGCTGCACACAGCTGCCTCTTTTAAAACCAGTGCAGGATAATTCAATTGCTAGTTCCTACCACACCCTAAAAGTTGCAGTCTGGATTGACGCCTAGTGAGGTAATATATTTAGTGTAGGGACTCACCTGCTCTGGGATCCCCTTGACGTTTTGGGAGGTGAGCTTAATACAATCTTTGATCAAATACTGTAAACTAAGAGTCCCAGGTTTTTCATATTTTCCTTAGCAGTAATGCATTTCCAATATTCCTATATAGCTTGAGGTTTTACTTAGTCTTTAGTGTGCCACTGATGTTTGTATTAGATGTATATATTGCCTTTTCAGTGTGCACCTATGCTTGTGTTTTTCACAATATATTTTATATGTGCAGAGCCAACGTATGTTTTGTAGTTCATTTGAGATTGGCGATCTCTTTGGCTTGCTGCACACAGCTGCCTCTTTAAAACCAGTGCAGGATAATTTAATTGCTAGTTCCTACCATACCCTAAAGTTGCAGTCTGGATTGACGCCTAGTGAGGTAATATATTTAGTGTAGGGACTCACCTGCTCTGGGATCCCCTTGACGTTTTGGGAGGTGAGCTTAATACGATGTTTGATAAAATACTGTAAACTAAGAGTCCTGGTTTTTCATATTTTCCTTAGCAGTAATGCATTTCCAATATTCCTATATAGCTTGAGGTTTTACTTAGTCTTTAGTGTGCCACTGATGTTTGTATTAGATGTATATATTGCCTTTTCAGTGTGCACCTATGCTTGTGTTTTTCACAATATATTTTATATGTGCAGAGCCAACGTATGTTTTGTATTGGGCTAATGAGAGACATGGGCTAGCAGAGTTGAAGTGGTGTATACTGGAAAGGGTTACTGGTGAATCTGCAGTGATCGTTAGAAAGTTGCTGCAGAGTGAGGCTTTTTGGATCCATTCTATGGATTCATTAGCCCCTAAAGGCATCAATGAAAATTTTGGCTTGAAGGTGTTTTTGTAATGTCCGGAGTGGATTTTATTGTTCTTGTTTTTATTGTTGTGCCGGCTTTCCTTTATAAGGAACGCCTACACTGGTGTGCGCATGCTTGAGAAAGAGGCAACACTGTCTCGAAACATCGCTACTTGACGTGCGCCCACACCCGTGGTCCTGGCGTATCTCTCAGGAATCCCGCTGGGATCAAGACCGTGATGGTCTATGGACATAGCTACTGAACGGCGAGCTGCCGCAACTAAACCTAAGTATCCTATAACAATTGTTTTCATGACTGCATAAACGCCAAGGAGAGCGGACATATGTATGCTTTTAACGATTTACTAAAATAAATATATGTGTTTTATGGTACGGCCGGATTGCTAATTTGTTGCATGATATAGGATGGGATTGAGAGTTCCCATATCTGTGCTGAACGGAAACTAGATTAATATAAGTGGCTAGCTTTCTATTTACATTTTGTTCCTATACCTGGGTTGCCCTCTGCTCCTCGTCTCGCAACTCTGTTTTTTCAACATACCTTTCACCTGCATGGTCTTCCACGACACATTGTTTCGGATCGGTGAGTACAGTTCGTGTCCCGATTCTGCCGGTCCCTCTGTGCCCAGTTGATGGTAAATTTGGACTTTTCCTCGGCCTACCATCCTCAGTCTAATGGGCAGGTGGAACGGGTCAATGAAGATCCTGGGAAATTACCTACGCCATTTCGTATCGCTCGACAGGACGACTGGTCCAGCTTGTTGTCCTGGGCGGAATTTTCATACAACTCCCTGGATTCCGAGTTGACGGGTACCTCACCCTTCTTCGTGGTGTATGGACAACATCCCCGCCCTCCTCTCCCACTGTCATCAACTTCAGACATTCCTGCCGTGGTCATGGTGGTCCGGGATCTAAAGGCCAATTGGAAGGACAAGTTGCATTCTCTGCGTCGGGCCTCCGCTCTAATGTAGAATAAGGCAGACAAGAATAGGAGACCTTCCCCGTCTTTTGCTCCTGGGGACAAAGTCTGGCTTTCTTCTAAATATGTACGTCTGAAAATTCCTAGCTACAAGTTGGGTCCCCGTTACATTGGTATATTTGTGGTCCTGAAAAGGATTAATCTTGTGGCCTACAAGCTCCGGCTCCCTCCCAGCCGGCGGCTGATAATTCAGATGTCTTTGCAGTAAAGGAAATTTGGCCATGAAGACAACCAGGGGGAAGCGTTATTTCCTTATCGACTGGAAGGGGTTTGGGCCAGAAGAAAGATCATGGGAGCCGGAGGACAACATTATGGACCGAGAACTACTTCAGAGGTTCCTCCAGGCCAGAGGGAGAGGGAGGCCGAAGGGGGGGATGGGTACTGTCACGGGTCGTGCCGCAGCCCGCAGGACGGACTGCGGGTGAACCCGTGCCCCCACCGGTCCCCGTGCGCCCGGAGGGAGTGGCACCGTGGTCCGCATACAGGGCCGCGGGCGCACTCACTCCCCTGAGAGCAGCCACTTACCGCACTGCGCTCCTGCTTCCTCACATCCATCGGCTGCAGGGCGCGCGCGTCCCCGCCTCCTAGGGCGCGCGCGCTGGCTCTTTAAGATTTAAAGGGCCAGCGCACCAGTAATTGGTGATTGCCGGCCATTGACCCTATATATTGGCTCCACCTCCAACATACCCTTGCCGAGTCCATAGTGCCTGTACCTATGCGAGGAAGCCTTCTAGAATTCCGGTTAGCCTTCTCCGTTTACCAGTGCCGTTTGAGCCCGTTCATCGACCACGAACCTCTGCTGCCTGTCCTGACCTCCTGGCCTGTCCCCGACTATGAGTTCGTCTGCCGATTCTGTACCTCGTTGCACCTCAGCTCCTGCCGCAGGCAAGTCACATCAGGGGTAGCGGGCCTGGTGGAATCCCGCCGCAGCAAGTCCATCCCGCTCTGGTGAAAACCGGGACCCACTTAGACTCCGCTCCCTGGTGTGGCCCGTACCATCACCTGCAGTGGCCCAGTGGATCCACTACTCCCAGTCGTTACACCTACAAGTAGGAACGCTGCAGCTACAGCCTTCTATGGACGCTGCTGCAAAATCGCTTTTGCAAAAGCCAGCTTTCTCCCCTGCATTGCTCACCTTCCAAACTCCGGGAGGGGAGGCATCACCACCGTGGACCTCGGGATCTTTGTGGGGTGAGCCCCGATATCTCCTACAGCCTACTGGCATTCTAATGGTCTCCTCTCCTCAGTTGCACACTTCTCCTCATCATCTCCAACCCTGCTGCAACATTCCTCTAGGGGCGACTCACAATATACTATCAATAAACTCACACAATTTAGATGGGACCCCACTGATCCTCAGACCTCTTTCATCTTCTTCTCCTATGACCTGTCCCCTTCCAGGGACCAACACAGTTTCACATGCCTCGGGTGTCACCATGCCATTGGAGGATGATGACAGACCAGTTTCGCCAATCGGGATATCTGCGAAATAATTCATTCGCTACCGACAAAGTCGGACATCTCTTCTCTAGTCAAACAAGTTGTTGACGAATGCAAGCAGGAATTTGCGTAATTCCGCTCTGACATGACTTGAACACAATATCTTCTAATGTGGATGTTCTAGAGCAAGCACAAGTTTCTTCAGGGGTCTCCATTCAAGCTCTCCAATCTACCTCCCAGTGTCATTCTCAGCAGCTCTTTGCTTTGCAACAAAAGCTTGATGGCCTTGAAAATAGCAGTAGACACAATAAATTAAGAATATGAGAGTTGCTTGAATCTGTAACACCTGCCGATCTTTACCCTGTTTTGACCTCCATATTCAGTGGGCTACTGGGCAGGACACCTAATGCCCATATTGAAATTGATAGGGTGCACAGAGCCGTGCGACCTGTTGCCCTCAACCCTAATCGTCCTCGAGATGTCATATGCCAGATCCACTTCTACGCCACTAAGGAAGATATACTGCGGAAGGCCAGACGATGCAGCAAGCTCCACTACAAAGATTCTCCAATCTTACTTCTTCAGGACCTGCCTAGACACACCTTAGTGCAACGGTCAGCTCTGAAACCCATCCTGGAGACTCTGAAAGATAGAGGGATGGGGTTATACTTTTTCCCTATTGGTGCGTAAAGGTCTCCAACAAATATCCCAGCTTTCTTAAAAGAAATGGACATCTGTTCTGTTCTGCAGCCTTTCTGGGAGGAGGTTCTCGATATAATTTGTGAAGTGACAGGTATCCGGGTCCAAAACTCCCCAGCTTCAGTCCTCCTCTTTGATATTCCGCTGCCTACGGCCCTCCTTAAATCACATCTGATCACGTTCATGCTTCTAGCGGCCAAAATGGTCATCCCCAGACTTTGGCGTTCCACAGCACGCCCATTTCAGAACGGACTCACCGTTATGTTATAACAAATATTTACACATTTGGGAGGATTGGATCTACTTTTGTGGCTCTGATCGATACCTCGCCTGCTCCGGCTGAGGTTCCTTTGGTGTGATGGAGACTCACTAGGACTGGAATGGAGATGGGAAGTAGAGACGATTACCAGGCCAATGGTCTGTCTGTAGGAAGGGAGGTGCCACCGAGGAGCCGCTGATCTAGTTACTGGTCTGTTTTTCTTGTCTTATTGTTGGTCCTTAAGGGATCTGTTCCAATTTCCCTTTTTCTTGTTCTTTTTTGTTTCATGGCTTTTATACGGTCTTAAAAACTGTGGTTCCCGGGTGCCTCTTTGCTGTAAGAGCTCTACTTTACACCTGAGGGATGCCTGGACCATGGGTTATATGTGCTCGGTTGAATGATGTACTTCGCCCAGACTCTGGCCGGTGGTGCCTTGTCACTGACCTTCTGGACGGTTACAATGGTGTTCCATGTTCCGACGCCATAGGAGCTATCCCATTGCCTTGACCTTTAAAATCTATGACTTTTGCTTATTATGTACGCTTTAATGCAACTGTACTTCACGATTTGTTTATGGTGACTTAGTCTTTTCATTTGACCCTTTACATTCCTCGTCCGCATGTCCACAAATTCCCGTAACAATAAAACTTGTTTGAATCGGACGACGCATGACTCAAGGAATCGGGCTCTACTGCCCTTAAAATGGTGGACGTGACCTTTGCTTCTTTCAACGCAAAGGGCTTGAACACCCTGGAGAAGAGGGCGTAGATACTTTACCACTGACGTAAGGTACAAATAATTTGTTTTCAAGAGACACACTTTAAATCGGGACACACACCCCTCATATGCAACAAATAATACACTCATTGGCATTTTGCCAATTGTCAGGAGACCAGGTCCAGGGGGGTTGCTATCGGGATTCACAAATCACTTGCCTTTTAAGTGACTGTCAAATAGATCAACTTGCGCAGTATCTTATCCTTTCTCTCACGATTGGGGCCAACCCTTTACTTTCATTAATGCCTACTCCTCTAACACGGGCCAATTAGCCTTTTTTCAGGCTCTCCTTGATAAGAAACCTTCTGTTCCTAGGGGTCACATTGTTTGCTGTGGGGACTTTAATTTAACCCTAGACCTGACCCATGACAATTTCTTGGGGAAATCTTCCATCTTATACTGCTCTACCAAACTAGTAAAAAAGGCCCTTAGACAACTCCAGCTTTGCGGTGCTTGCAGAATCCAACATCCAGGGGACAAGGACTACATCTTTTACTCTGTGCCCCATGCCTCATATAGCTGGTTGGACTACATTATGCTTTCACATAATATCCTTCCATGGTTTCTTTCTACATCCATTGGAAGCATCCTCTGGTCTGGTCACGCCCCGGTGTATTGCCGTCTCTCTGATCCAGCACTGACCAGGCCGGTTTGGTCATCCAGGCTGATCGAATCTCTCCTGTTGGATTCCGTGTGTGTCTCTGACCTACGGAAAACAATAGAACAATTTTCCCAAGATCACTCTCGAGACACAACCTCTCCGATCACGCAATGGGAGGCACTTAGATGTGTCCTACGAGGAGTCCTGATCAAGCATTGTTCGCGTCTGAAGAAGGAGAGCATACAAGTTGAAATGTGCCCTCCAGAAAATTGAAGCTCTTGAGCACAAATGTGCTCTTTCAGCGACTGTTCTCAGACAGCTTCAGGCCACTAGATTAGAGGTGAAGGGTATATTGGAATCTTCTTGGAGACGCTACCTGCAAGTTGGCAGGAGTTGTTTCTACGAATATGGAAATAAAAGTGGTAAGATTCTCGCTAGAGCTGTACGCAACCAAATAGTCCAGTCCTATATCCTGTGTATCAAGAACTCAAGAGGCCCTCTAGCACACACCATCACAAGAAATCGGTGCATCTTTCCTTTCTTTCTATTCGGATCTTTATAATGTCCCTGCCCTACCACTCTCTCACCTAATAACCCCCCAAATCCTTTCTCAGTTCCACTCTCCACTCAGATCCATCTTGGCCCTGGAGGCTCTCTTTACTTCTCAAGAACTTGTCCTAGCTATTAAAAATATGCCTGTTCGGAAAAGATACAGGAACAATTCTCCCTTCCCAGACCCTCCCCCCAACATATAAACGCATTTCAAACATAAAAGCTTCCATAGACAGATGTCTTGTATTGCTTTTTTGGCATACATGAGGTACTATAACACGTAGGCAGTGCTCAACAGGAATTGTCACCCAAAGTATTTTATGGCCCGAATCCAGGTCCAAATATATAAAAGAGCTCCTGCCCCTTGTTACGTCTATGCCAATACCGTACCCTGAGTAACAGTATACTTCTATTATGTATTCAAGATCCTATCTCTAAGTAGGTATGGGGATGTCAAACCTGGAATGTCCAGCCATTTTTTTCACAATTTATGGAATTTGTCCATACTGTCCCTATTCCTATAAATACCTTTCTCCAAGGTAATCATTTTAAGAATAAATTCGAACATCTTGGGAGGTTTCGTCTCTAACCAATTTTGTGCAATAACCTTACGCGCCATATATAAGGCCCTTGCCACAGCTACTTTTTCTAAAGGATTTATTGGTAGGTCTTCTACATGTCCCAGTATACAAGCAGTGCTGTATTTATAGGTCATGCTGCCCTAGGCACTAAATCTGAATACGCCCCCATTAACAATTTGCATTACCACACCCCTTTCACATCATGAAACACCCCTTTACAAAAGCCACGTCCACTTTAACCATGTAACGGCTCTGGAAGAAAGCTAATTGAAAGGTTTGCTGTCACCCAGCTCTCCTAGATGTTGGATCCCTATTAATCCAGGAGACGGGAATACCGCCAAACTGTGAATGAACATAACCACTACACTAAAACCCAATATTTTCCCATCATACAATGACCATAGAGTGGTAGACACCAGGACACGGGCTCTGCAGCTGTTTTACCTCCATACCGTGACCATATGGGGGTAGGTACCAGTGACACGGGCCTTGGAGACTGTATATTACCCCCATACAGTGTCCATTAGTGGAGACACCCTTATGCAATGCCCCGTAGTAAGCCCGCAAATACATAATTCGGTGGATAAACGGGATGGGTTTTAGATCCCCAACACCGCAGTAGGATAACACAGGATAGGCTTAGATCCCCAAACATCAGCAGGTAGGATAAACAGGAAAGGCTTAGAAAACCCCGCCAGAGGTAGGGTAACACAGGAAAAAAAATTAGATACCGAACGCCACCAGTTAGAATAACACAGCATAGGATTCCTAACACCCACTGCTCTGACCCTGACCCCGCCCAACAACCCCAATCTCCCCCCATACCCGCACTTCACATGTCTTTTACCCCTTCTCCCCCGCACCACCATCATGTTTTACACCAGCATCCCAAATCATGACCCCCCAAAACCCAAAAAATATTCACCCCCAGCATCCCACACATGTGTACCCCAGACCTCACATCATGTCACCCCAGAACCCCACTCTGTCACCCCCAGCAAAACCACCTCCCCAGCACCCCAAACCCCTTCACCCAAGCATCCAATCATGTCACCCCCCCCACCCACTCTGCCCCCCCCCCCAGCATCCCCCATACATCACCCCCAGCATCCCCCATCATGTCAAACCCCCCACTCCCACATCATATCACAACCCCCAGCACTCACATCATGTCACCCCGCAACCCCATCAGTCACCCCCAGCATCCCACAGCATGTGTCACCCCCCACATCACATAGTGTTACCCCCAGCACCCCCACACCATGTCACACCAGCAACCTCACTATGTCACCCCCGCCACACACAACATGTCACCCCCCCAACCCCCCCCATCATGTCACCCCCCGAAAAACCCCATCATGTGTCCCCCCACCTCCATATGTCACCCCCAAACCACACATATTACCCCGCCCCCCCACAAGCACCCCCCAAACCACACATTTCCCCCCCCCCCCCCCAGCACCACACATTCACCCCCAGCATCCCACATCATGTCACCCCCCCCGCAACCCACTCAGTCACCCCCAGCATCCCCCCCATCATGTCCCCCCCCACACCCACATCATGGGCACCCCCCCCCCGCACCACACTCATTTGTCCCCCCAGCACCAACATCATTGTCACCCCCACACCCACATCATGTCACCCCCAGCACCACACATGTCACCCCCAGCACCACACATGTCACCCCCCGCACCACAGCATGTCACCCCCAAACCCACCACACCGTCCCCCCCCAGCATCCCCACATCATGTCACCCCCAGCTCCCAATCATGTCACCCCCCGCCACCACACAAACTGTCCCCCCAGCACCCACATCATGTCAACCTCCACACCCCACACTTTACCCCCGCACCCCCCCCATGTCACCCCCCCATCCCACACATGTCACCCCCAGCACCACACATGTCACCCCCAGCCCACAAACATGTCACCCCCCAGCAAAACCCCCAAAATCATGTTCACCCCCCGCACCACACATCAGTTTACCCCAGCACCAACCTGTCCCCCCAACCCACATCATGTCACCCCCAATCCCCCCATCATTCAACCCCAGACCACCATCATGCACCCCCCCGCACCACAATATACCCCCCCAGCACCCACATCAAGTGTCACCCCCCAGCACCACAATTAGGCACCCCCAGCACCCAATCAGCACCCCCAGCACACTAGAGGCAAGGAATGGGGGGGATTGGGTCTCCCCCACTGCAGGAGATACTATTTGGCTGTCACCTACTCCCGTGCTCTGGATTTGGTATGCACCACTAGAAGCAAGCTGTGGGTGAAACTAGCTCGGGATGTCTGTCCGTTGTCCCTGGCCTCCTTACCCTGGATCTGGACTCCTTCTATGGCTGACAAATTCCCGACTACATTCTCCTTACATCACACCCTAACCATTCTCCTCTCCTGTCTGGTAATAACCTAATTGACAGGACGAGTCCCCTGCTGCCATTTCTGATAACCCAGCATTCCCTCCAAGCATGTCCTCCAGAGCCTTCCCAGGCAGCTCCAAATTCAAGCCACTGAGGTTTTACGACATTCTGTCAGACTCGAGATTTCCACCCTTTAACTTCTTCCCGCAAAAACGGTACATTCCCGACCTAATAAAATTTGGAAATTTGGAAAAACTTTGCATTTCTTTGATTCCATCAAACGAGTTGTAAATTATAGTTGGCCCTTAACTCCATTTTAGCAGCTTTGTCTGCTTGAGAAGCCTCTGAGACACTCCATCTCATTTATACAAAGAACTAGCCTCTCTCCAACAATCCTCTTTACCGTCATATTGTGCAGCCTGGGAATCTGAAAAAAAGGGAGCACTTTTCTCCTCCCCGTGGCTAGTGTTTCACACTCACTCCAAAGCTGAAAATGCTTCCAATTTCCCCAGAAGACAGTTTAAGATATTGCCCATTTACAAAATGGAAAACCCCTTTTGGGCCCTGGGGGAAACCCAAAGTCTTATATTTGGTGGGATTGTCCTTCCCTACGGGGCTTCTGGGACAGGATATAGAAAGTAATTTGGGGGAACCCCGGGATGTTCGAATACCAAACCCCCCCTAAAGCCTCTTGTTATTCAGTTCGATTACAATTTAACCCACAAAAATCTCTTCTGTGTCATCTCCTTCAGGCCGTCACTAGAAATCCCCGAAACCACCAACTATAGACGAGTGGCTTGTGGAAATCTCACATATACTGTATACTGAATGGGGGAGTTGGTGGCCCAAACCCCAGCTCAAATTGACAATGTGACCAAAACCTGGTTCTGTTGGCTATCCTTCCAATCTACACCACACTTTTCAATTGTTTTACTACTATGTGAGCTTCGTTGGCTATCGAGATCGATCAAGTCGATAGTGGCCCCTACGATAAGGTTTTTTCGATAGTGAGCATCGATTATGCCGATGACCATTAAAGTCTAGGGAGAATTATTACCCCAAAAAAGGCTGGAGAAACTAAATTAAAATCCACAACGTCAAATGGGTACGTGCTACTTTAGGGAAAACACTAGGTTTAAAAGTCACAAAAAAAATCACAGACCATTTACTATCCCTGTCTTGACCACAGCCTGACCCTTAAAAACCCGCATCACCCAAAAATTAAAAAGTGCCAAAGGCAGTATGATTTGAACCATCATTTTCTTAAATGGACATTGAATAACCCTGTCCCCGGAAAAGCGCATGAGCCCCAAAACCCGCATGACCCCCACATTTAAAAATGCCCAAAAAAGGGGTTTTAAAACCATTTTAAATCAACTATACCCTTTTGGGCCCAAAACATAGCCCAAACCTGCATGACCCCCCCAAAATTTAAAAAATCCGGGAAAAAAGGATCTTCAAACCCCCATTTTAAAATTGAACTGGA